>VTGD01000031.1:0-493754 GCA_013406985.1 Calonectria crousiana | reverse complement strand
TTTTTTTTTTTTTTTTTTTTTTTTTTCCTCCCTTGGCCTTGGAGGGGTCAGTCAGGCGGGGGTGACGGGCACCAATAAAAAATTTTGATGTCATGGGCCCGGGGATGTTCCAGGGGCCTCTACAGGGCCCAACGCCAATCGCGTTAAAATCGATTTGTGCTCCCCCACTCTCATGGGAAGTGGGATTCTCGGAGCCCGTCCATCTCTACCTCGTCGTTGCCCGTCTGTAGATCGCTATTTTAAGTCACCATTCGCCCAGCCAGCACAAGGCATGCCTAGCCTCTCCCCTGTCTTGGAAGTTGTCTATATATCCGACTAGCTAATCCACAACAGAGAGCCATCCCGTCGCAAGGAGCATGTCATCACGTGCCCCTTGAAAGTAATGAAATCCATACCCCGCCCGGTCAACGGGTTGAGCCAGGGCCCTGAGATGGTTTACGCGCAGTTGGCATTTAGCCTTGTATGGTTAAAAAATACTTGATGAAATACTGGCTGTCTCTCTCTTTTTTCTCCCTTCTCATCATGATACTATGTTTTTTTAGGTGGCCAAAAGTATGTATGCATGCAACCTTCAAGGGAAAACTCAAACCAGCCCAATGCCGGCATGCCGCTGCACTGCAACCATGGTATTTAGTTGATTGGCCACTCCGGCATGCAAAATTTATATGCACATGATGCCTTATTTTGCTCCTGCTCGCCGTAAGACCTTGTAGGCAAGTTCTGCGCGGTAGCGCCTTGTGTTTCCTCCGCACCGCATCGGACCACGCCCACCTCGAGACCAGCACATGCCACATATATCATTGTGAGACGCTTAGTTGGGAATAGACCAGCTGGTTTGAATCTGGTGGCGCCCTGTCAAGTTAACCATGCAGTACCCTTTGACCCAGACCAGCCTACCCGGGAGCAGGGTCGGACGGTCATGTGACAAGTACTCATGCAAGTTGCCTTTATTCCATGCTGAGCACAGACGAACACGAACACCCTTGTTGCTATCAGCCCAAAGAGTCGTCACTGTGATGACTCTCAACGCGACTCAAAAACCCCCGCTTTTTTTATATCTTGCCATTGTAGAGTAATGTATGAAGCCCGCAAGTCAAGCGGCCAAATTGCCAACTACAGAGCCATCTTGTGGACTTTCTATCAGCAAGGCTTGTGCAAACTGTATCGAGGTTACTAATACCATCCGCTGCGTTATCCCCTGCCAGTCTACGACCTTGTCCAAACCCTTCGAGGTGTTTCTAATTGCGACACCGAAAAACACCTCCAAAACAACGCCATAGTACTAGTAGCTCACCTTCACTTGAGTTTCGTCTTGTGATGCATAACATTATAACAAAGCGCTTATGTCTGTGAAATTAAAGTGAGCATGTAGGATTGTCACTACTATAGGGAATTCATCGTATGAATGGATGACAATAGATAATCTAGTAGGAAACCCAAGTTTCTCAAATAGGTATTCTCTATCAACACCTAGTCTTAGACTCTAGTGAATGCACTGTTTGCTTATTCATCTTCTGCTTCATAATCCGCTTCATAATTGATGATGCAGAATGACCTCGTTCCCATTCTCGGCCAAAACCCGAAGACTAGTAGAAATGCACAGCTGTCTCTAGATACTTTGTCTTGCATCGCGGGACGGCAAGAGCGGGTTTGTCATCAGTGGCTTTGCACGGGCAAATGGAATGCGTCTTTATGACTCGGATTGTTGCCGAGGCAACATGGACAAGAAATTGAACCCTCTTGTGGCACGCAGCTTCAATCTTGGCTTCTCCGCGGACCTCTCCCCACAATTAGTCATGACGTCGCCCCACGCGGGCATTTATCACCCTGCGTGCCCCTCCCTTAGCATTGTCAATTGAGTCTGAGGATCAAGCAGTGGGATAAGCGCTATCGATATCACACTTATCAAAATGGTGCGTTTTATTTCCTTTTCTATTTTCTAAATTCATTTTCTCATTTTTTTTTAATGGTCAATTTTCAATGGTCAATTGAAAACGAGCTGAATGGCTAACTGTGGAAACTATAGCTCAGCACGGCTCAATCGTCGTTGGCGCGCACCCTAGGGAAGCTCCCTTGGGCCAAGGCGCCCTTCATCGTTGGTGCGCCGATGCGAGTCATGTCGGGACCCGACCTTGCCCTCGCCATCTCGAGGGCCGGCGGGCTGGGATTTATCGGCCCCGGCCTCAAGCCGGCCGACACCAAGACGGATCTGGCCAAGGTGCGGGAGCTGCTCAGCAGCATCCCCGCAGATCACGTGCCCAAGAGCTTCCCCTCCAAGGCCCACGACAGCTTGCCCGTGGGCGTAGGCTTCCAGCTGTGGAACGGCGACATCGCGGTCGCTGCCGAGGCCGTCAAGGAGTACAAGCCCTGCGTGGCCTGGCTCTTTGCGCCCAGGAAGGGTCAGCCGGAGCTCGACGAGTGGGCGACGCGCCTGCGGGAGGCCTCGCCCGACACCCAGATCTGGATCCAGATTGGCACCCTCCGGGAAGCGCTGCAGTCCGCCAAGAGCAGCGCAGCCCCTGATGTCCTGGTCATCCAGAGCGCCGAAGCCGGTGGCCACGGCCGCGCTCGCGACGGCCTGGGCATCGTCACCCTCCTCCCAGAAGTCTGGGACAGCATCCAGAGCTCCGGGATCCCGCTGATTGCCGCTGGAGGAATCGCAGACGGGAGAGGCGTTGCGGCTGCTCTGGCGCTTGGAGCCTCGGGAGTGGCGCTGGGCACTCGCTTCTTGGCGTCGACCGAGGCACGCATCAAGAAAGGCTACCAGCAGGAGGTTGTGCGCGCGACCGACGGAGCCCAGTCCACAACAAGGACGATGCTTTACAACCAGCTGCGCGGGACAACGGGCTGGCCTGAGCCCTACAGCCCGCGCGGCATCGTCAACAAGAGCTGGTACGACTACCAGACTGGCGTGCCGTTTGATGAGCTGAAGCAGCTGCACGACGAAGCCGAGAAGGCGGGTGATGCGGGCTGGGGCCCAGAGGGCAGATTGGCTACGTATGCTGGAGCTGCCATTGGCTTGGTAAACGAAGTAAAGGATGCTGGCATGATTGTCACTGATATCCGGGCCGAGGCTGATGGTATTCTGACGGGCTTGGCCAAGGTCCACAGCAATCTGTGATGGTGTGGTCTAGGGTGAGAGATGGCATTTTCTGGTTTCATTATGCATTTAGATTTTCCCAACCAGCACGACTCCAATCTCTTAATGAAACAAGTTTAACGCTATATTTTGTCTAGCTTTAGGTGAAACTCGAATTTTGTGCTTTGATTTCATCCTGTTCTGCTTGGCGGTTCAGTATCTTTTGCCACTATAATCAGGCCACGACAACAGCCCACGCCAAGATCTATTCATTTGAGTCTAGATTCATCCCATACTTTGAACAAACCCCTTGATAGGTCCATTGATCTGTAGAATAGCATTATCACATAAGCTTATTAGACTGTGGCAAATGGTCTTGCATGAGCCCTCCCAGCTGCATTGTTAATTTCCCAAGCTCCGGCACGGACTTGGGTGGGTTTTCCCCGTCCCCTGCTTTTCACGCATGAGCAAAACACCATTACTTGCAATCAATCCGCAGCGAGTTGATTATTTGGTATAAGCTTTGCCGAATGTTTTTGTAGTGCAAAGAACTAGGGAAAATGTATTGTAGATAGTATGATTGAGCTCAGCGTTGTTCGTTTGTATCGCGGTTTCGATTTTCATCCGGATTTCTCACGAAGCCTTTCATGCCACTGCTCAACTCCATGCTCCATTGTTACGGTCCGATTCATAGAAGTGTTTGCCAAGATGTTACCGAAACACTGTAGCGCACTTAAGCGCACGACGGGTGACTGTGAAAAAGCTGTGTCACTCCCATCCGTATCGCATCCCACTTCATATCCGAAATTTATCAGCAATCCCTCTTGGCCCGTGTCATTTTTCGGTTTCCCTTGGCACCCACCAAATAAGGTTTGGTTCCAAGCAATTTTCCTCCACTATGATCCAGGAACCGAATTGAGATAGTCGGGAATTGATGCAGCAGAGCATGGCTTCTCGGAGCTGCCGGGGCTTGACATGGTCACTATAAATCGAAGCAAAGAACCCCAAGTATCCGAATTTTTTTTTCCCCCGTCAGAGATCGACACGCTAGCTCCAAGCGAATCTACCTTATCTCAACATCTTTCAAGCCTTTCTTCCATTTCTACCAATACTTGCCATCATGAAGTTCACTTCCTACATCACCCTGGCCCTCGCTGCCCTCACCACTGAGGCCGTGGCTTCGCCTTCATACGCATTGAGCGCGCCGTACTGCCCTCCCCGCGCCGTTACTCAGCAGCAGAAGAAGGCCATCTTCAACGAGTTCCTGGACAAGTTGTACATCACAAAGAACTTCACCCAGGCCCTTCTCGATCACATGCCAGAGGACTACATCCAGCACAACCCGGGCGTCCCTTCAGGCCGAGCCAACGCCGTTGAGTCCTTCGCCAACTTTGACCCCTCCATTGTCAACTTTACAATCGCCAGGCGGGGAGTCGACGGAGACCTCGCCTTCTCTCACTCTCGCATGGATTTGGCCGGCGTGCCTCAGCCCAACGTTGTGGTGGATCTGTTCCGATTCGAGGGCTCTTGCCTCCGAGAGCACTGGGATGTCATCCAGGCAGTCCCCGTTAACAAGACCAACCCCTTGCCCATGTGGTAATCGTCGGTGAAGCATCGGGAATGGCCGAAGGCTGGCCGTTTGTCAGGCACGCATTTGTAAATATTGAGAGTCTGCTGTACATAGGATGGGTGGATGCGTTTTTAACGAGGCACGTGCACCTCTTGTTTGTATTTAGTAGAAAGAGAAACGGATATAACGCATAAAGAGATCTCATTGACTGGTTTCATGTTGGTTTCAGATAAAGTAGTCTTCAACAATGAACTCGTTAATCTCAAAAAGGTTTCCAATGCATTTTTTGTTTCAAACTTGCCATGTTTAAATTGAAACACCGCACGTGAGATGGAAAACACTGGACCCAACAAATCCCATCGCCTTACGCAACTGCCGAGCAGACGAGTGATGTCGATCGCTACTCCACATGCTATCCATTCACAGGCGATTGGTCTCTGACACTAACCCGTTGTTGCTAGTGAGCCCAGCTCATACCATATGAGCACAGTCGAAGGCTTTTTGCGATACTATTTAAGATTTGTCATTTCTCCTCAGGGGATGGTCTATAATACTTTATTATGAGGTCGAATGCATGACCAAAGGGCTTCTGTATTTCAACTTGCCTCGGCAAATTCGTTCAATGCGCCAAGGGAATCTATTGATTGATTGGAAACTCAATTTTTAAACAACGTTGGGAGCTATCGTTCTGGATTGGCCAAATCCATTTAAAGTTGACTCGTTAAACTCAGAAGCCGGGACACGAACCGTGGGTTTGGGTCACCGGGTATTTCTATTCCTATTTAAACTGCCGGCATTGCTTTCTCTGCTGAAAGATGTCATTACCTAGTTCAAGATGAGATTGTGGGGCCATTGATCAACCAAGTGTGACAGGGAACACACACCATGACTGGATGCATTCTTGGACCGAGACATCTGGACCAAGGGGGTTGAAAGTCAACCAACGTGAACTCTAAACACATGTTTACACGAGTTTGATGACTTTTGCTGACATGAAGACTCTCTCATCTTCTCCTTAATCTTACACGTCGCCGGCCCAGCGCGTTCATCGCGTGCCGGCGGCCCAATGAAATCGAAACGACGCTAGCGGCCGCGTCCAGGCCAGGCCGTTAGTGGTGATACGAGTCTGACTGAATCATGGACGTTTGGGCTAACCATGGAAAAGTGGATCCTTTAACTTCCACCGCTCCCGCCTTCTCCTCTTCCCCGCCTTTCGCCATTACCTATCGCGGCTCAACACAACCAACGTGGCTGCTCGTCTCCTCACTGGTCCAGGTACACTCAGCCAAGGTGCCCGTATGCTTTCGACCGGGACTCGACTCGCCTGCAAATTCCCCCTTGTCGCACACGCACGCTCGCACCGCAGTCCAACATGAGCGACCGCAATCCGTCCATCATGGTCAACGGCTCCCAGCCATTGGAGGCTCTCAGCGACGAGGAGGCCCGCCGAGTGACGTCGGACCTCAAACGACGTGTCGAAAATTGGAAGAACATTGATCCGAAGATCATCGGGAGGCTAGTCATGTTCGATTGCCTTCACATCACGCCGCCAAAAAGCTCCGCACCCAAGCTGGTACGACCCAATTCAAACCCAAAATGCAGGTTCAGACTTGGATCTAACGCCCTTTTCATTCATTTTTTTTTAGTACTGCGCCTATCTTTTCAACAACATCTTCATTGTATGCAAAGATGAGAAGCTGCGCAATTCCTCCAGCAGAAGGAGCAAGCCGTCACATAGCGACTCGAAGATGTCTCTAAAGGGGAGAATTCTGGCAAGCGATGTTTTCGACATTGTGCTAACCGAAGACGCTGGTATGTTTCTGATGAATCTCCTTGTATAATTCTTGATGTCGATGCTCATTCTACCTTAGACTCGTACGTGTGCTCTGTGTACTGGTTCGGCGAAGGTCAAAGCCACGTGCTATCGATACATTTTTCGGACGTGTCCCAAATGACGCTCTGGGTAACTGCCTTGAAGCAAATGAGATTATGAATGGTGAACCAAAAAATGAATAAAAAGATATCATCTTAATGCTGCAATAAAGTATAATTACAAGACTAGAAGTCGCAAAAATAAAATAAGCATGCTCTTGGGCTCAACACATGCCTGAATTTTGATCCATCGCCCATTGTGCCTAGATAACAGTTCGATGAGTATGCAAAAGTTAGCTAAGAAGTGAAACAATTCGTTCCCATGGCCTCCTCAGCATCTATAACAGCAGCTGTCCATCGTCTTCACAGCGTTGTTACGATATGCTAGGTCGATCATTGATAGATGCCGAATCCTTTGGGCCCGGCACCATTGGGCTTGGAGTGCCCAGTGAAACTGGAGAAAAGGATACGAGTCTGTCCTCAAGATTTTATTCCACAACCTTCTCACTAAACGTGAGAGTGGTTGTACTATCACATGACGGTACAATTATTTTGGATGTGGTTTCCACGAAATTGCTACAAATCCCCAAGAGCGTTGAACCTAGGCTCACTCGGCTTTCCATTCAAATGGAAACGTAGCTCTGCATTGATAATTAAAACTCAGTTGACTGGCGAGAAATCTAACCTGACAGTGTCATGAAGACTTTTAGGGCTAATATGCATACCATTTCTGAAAGCGGACGCATTTTCTCATCCGATTGTTGGTCCTTGACACACCCGTGGCCTCAAATCGACTCAGGTGATTAAACCATGCCAGCAATCAAAAAGCCTGTTCCAGATCGAGAAGCCTCCATTTTTCCTGCAAATTGGCAACCGATGAGCCTGTGAACGACAGACACATTGGTTTGGGGGTAACTGTAATCCCTGGAGCGTCATCAGTACTGTGAGATAAGGCTAACCTTGCCCAAAATCCCTGTACATTTTCCGTGCGTCAGCAGTTGCACAGGTTACATTGGGGGTTGGGCCATGGCAGCAATTAATCAGCGAAATGTGCAAATGACGAAGGATTTGTGGCGGCTTATGAGCTGGACGAGATTCAGCCTACATCTACAACACAGGGAAGCACGGGGCTTCAGACAAAGCATCAATACGGTTGGCGTGTCTGGGCCATCATAGTGCTATTGTTTTGGCGTTTGTGGTTGTATTCCACCGACCTGGTCAGATGCGTCATATGGAGACGACTCGGATTTAAAAACTCCTCATTCAAAGGGACCGATAGAGATCCCAACTACAAAAAAGCCAAAGGTGTCATTCTATTTCTAGCTACAAATTCTTGGCCGAAAGTGCGACACTCGCAAGGCCACCGCCACCGGGCTGTGGGAATAAATTTCGTCATTTCGGGCCTTTTTTTTCTCGTTACACAAGGTATTTAACCCGGTGTAGGTTCTAGCAAAGCTCCAGTTCCTTTCTCTATCATCGTTTCTTTTCTGTTTCAGTGTCTGTTTTTCTTGGAAAATGCGAGCAATGACTCGATCAAAACTTTATACCAGATGGGTTGAAAACGGTTGGCTTTTCGAGTTCTCCACCATGCTCGTTAGCTGCGGTTCAGTCATCGCGCTTGGCATCATCCTCGCCGTAAATAACAAGAAAGAAATGCCTCAGTTTGGTGTCTTATCGAGGTGGGGTATGACGCTCAACACAGTCGTATCTATGCTGTCCATCGTTTCTGTCTTCTCTGCTGGCGCTGTTGTCACGTCATGCCTAGATCAGCTCAAGTGGCTTTGGTTTGTTCGCTCAGGCCGGCCACTTCGCGACTTTGAGACATATGATGAGGCCAGTCGCGGTATCCTGGGAAGCATATTGCTGCCCTGGAAACTCCGGTTGACCCCCGTCGCATCGCTTGGTGCACTACTTGTGATCCTGCAGCTTGCAATCCCACCATTAGCACAGCAGTCAATTCAGTCTGCGATGCAGAGATTCACAACGCCGGGGCTTAAAGCCACTGTCCCCATCGCTATAAACTGGACGGACAGCGAGCTCACGAACTCCACCACCTACACCCCAGGCATCAGAGGCTCAATATTCGAGGGGCTCCTCAGCAATTCTAGCGAACCACTCAATCACACAGCTCCATCGTGTCCCAGTGGGAACTGTACCTTTGGTGATTACAAGTCTTTGGCTGTCTGCTCTTCTGTGGCCGACGTAACCGAAAATCTGACCGAAAAGTCTCGATATAATGAAAGGTTTCAAGCAAACGAAAAGTTTGCATGCATCGACGACGACCACTGCTTAACACTGGATTATTATTATTTGGCCAACATTACCTCGGCCACTCGTGATGACGATTACAACTTTGCTTCTCTGAAATTCGGAAACTACCGCAGACCAATTGCTGACTTTTTCATTCTTTACACAAACAAGCCATCATTCAACCAGACATTTCCGTCTCAGTTTAACAACATCGTGGCGCTCGAGTTTGTTTTAAACTGGTGTGTCCCCATATTCTCGACCAATGTCACCAATGGAACCGCAACCACTCGTCGAGGGAAAGCCTTATATGATTTTCAGCTCGAAGAATCGGACATGCTATGGAACTTTGGAGATGGTTCCTTTCGCGTACACAGGTACTCTAATGTTGTATTACAAGCTTACCTCACAACTGCATTGGCTGGTGAGCTGTTCTCAAAAGAATGGGTACTGAGCACTGAGAATTCAGTTGAGGCTCTGGCCATCGGAGGCGCTGCCTTGGGCTTCAATAATACGGAGCGCGACACTGGCATGGCTAGTGTTGGTGCTGTGCTTGAGAATGTCGCCACCAGCATGACGAATTACATCCGCAGCCCTTCGTCACAAACCGAGTTACATCGTGGAAAGGTCGATACCATGCGCAACATTCTCATTGTTCAATGGAGCTGGCTTTTGGCGCCTATTATCTTCGTCCTTCTCAGCCTCACTTTTTTTCTGATGGTATATTTCGAAGGTAAATACTGGGAGAAGTCTGCCAGAGTTCCCACATGGAAATCCAGCTCAATAGCGGTTCTCCGGGTGCTTGATCTCGAATTACGCTCTTCACTTGGTCCTCCTGGATTAAATGGGGCGCTTGAACACTACCGATCCGGACTGCGCATTCGTCTTGTCCAGGGAAATGATGGGTGGTCGTTTGTTCGAGATGAGGGGCCAGCTAATGGACGAGATTACATGGCTTTGAGTTCAAAAGACCCAGAGCCAGGTGATAAAGATGGGGATGTAACTCCTACAGCTGAACCTGACTTCAAAAAGTTTTTAATCCCCCCTTTACGACAGATGACAGATATTGAGACGGACGTACAATCGATCCTCACTGGATCCAGCACAGCGTGTGGGAGTGCGAGTTGACCTTTTCATCCAACGTTATTTATCTGTGGATTTCAAATCGATTGTTTTTCATTAGCTTGTGTTTGATGCGTAGCGGTTAGGATGATGGACATAATACTGCGAGACAGCCTTGGGCCGCCAGATTCTCCACGCGCGTTAACGCAGGTCCATCAAACATAGCCCTTTTCATAGAGGTTCAGCTTTACTAGATAGACTTTGTTGATAGTATTCGTAGAATTACATGTTTTAATATACATGATATTTTTATTTTGAAATACAGCAGTTGGATTTCTTCCCAATTCTACCGATTCCCATGATGTAAGTTATTGGCTCGAATCGTCAGGCAACGAGAATAAATGTAACTCAGCAGTTCAACCTTTTCCGAACTTCTTTCCCGCGATTTGAGAATGGAGTGGTGTCACCTGTTCCAGGCGGCTTGCCATTTCTCAACTCCTCGCTTGTGCAGAAACAAGATGTGGTTTTTATGTTGGTGAAGGACTCTGGCGGTGCGTTGGCAAGAGAAATGGAAGTACTGAGAGGAAGAGGTCGTGTCTCTCGGGCATCTTTGAAAGCACCAGTGACTTGCCTGTATAGATGTGCTGAGATCGTAAAAGTGGGCGACATTTTTCTCGTTTCTTTTGAGAGACTTAATCTTAATGATTAATAGTAGGTTCTTCTTCGTGCAGGGTCGGTGAAAATTGTTTCGGGTTCGAAATGGGGGGAGTGTCCGCAATAGGTGTCTCAATAGTTGAAATGCAATGCTAAAGTTCAAGACACAATTCTAGAATTTAAAAAACAGTCACTAGATGAGACTATACTGGGAAGAGGTGAAATAATTATTAAAAAAAAGTAAAGAACATGTATTTAAAGTGAAATCTAGCATTGAAATGATTGTCTCATTCCGCTATTGGCGTCAAAAACGTCCCATGGTGACGTTTCTATTACTAAAAGAGGGCATTGCCACTACAAACCTTGGGTCATTTGGGATTATACCCTTTGATGATTGTTCTGATGTTGAATGGTGACTGTCCTTTCGGCGCCGCCGGGCTCTTGGTGCCGAAACGCCAGGCATCGCTGCAGTTCATCGGGTGGCATCCGATCCCTGCAACCGCATGTTGGCCAGTGCTTTTGGCTCCGATCGTTCACATCTCGGCAGCAGGTCCGTCTCGGGACTGGACACGGGGAACTCAGCCAAATCCGGGGTGTGAATAGGATCATGCGCACAACGCCTCGTTGTAGACGATATGGTGACGGGGAAAGGGGTATAATTGGTAAATCTAGAACAAGCTGGTCCCGCCCGCCAACAAACAAACTCCACATGTGGTACATAAAGGATGCGATACAAAAGTCCGCCGAGTTTCATCTGGAATCTGTAGCATTCTAGTACCAGTATCCTATGGGTTGACCATATTCAAGACATTCGGAAAATTAAATGCAGGGTTGTTGTTTTGGATGACTCCTAAAATACCCGGTGCGTTGTCATCTTGTCACTCATCTTGAGAACCTTACTGTGAGGAGTAGCCAATTTTGGCTTTTTTCTATGCGCATGTTTCCTTGGGCAAAGAACAATACGTGAATCTTGCGCACGTCTCCACCAGCAGAGTTGTGCCCGCCGCCTTGAATGCATGGGGCCGAGGAGATGGGGGGGATCCAGGATCCATTTCCAGAGCATAATCCTCAGTCACTTTTACCGATATTGTGAATGATTGGTCAACCTGCCTGCAAAGGAAACCTTTTCGACGAGTGGGAATAGTATCTTCTCATGTGTGAGAACTAACAATAAATCTGGTCGCATAATTTGCACAGGTAAATTGACTTGCTTTGGTGAGATTAAACTCTACACCGAGTAGAACCCCGCAAACATTGTCATCTCCATGCGTATCATGGTATAATTCTGTCGAAGAATTGAGATTCGTGGCTTTTTAAGACCCGTGATTCGCAAATTTAAGCAACAGCAGGGATTTAAACACCAAACCAGGGACTGCAAATGTTTCCGTTGGGATAACGCTCGTCGTGGCATTCCGAGCGGATTTAGTGAGCTTTACCTAAACTGGGAGCTCCTCTTCAATTGTATGGAGCTCTTCGTCAGAGATGAGATTGGTCAAGATGACCCCACCGTTCCGTTCAATAATTCCAGCAACCTCTCCCATTGGCGCATTAGCCATGATAAAGGTGAGAAAGTGCTTGAGGTGTATGTTAGGGCAATGAGTTGGGGCTGCCCGTCATTTTGGATAGAAACTGTCGCCAAGGGGGCTTGATTCGATAGGATAGACAAATAAGGGGTCACTGGAGACTAATATAGGACAACCGAATAGGGAAGATTCGTTATGAAACAGGTGGATTAGTTTGCATATGGAATGCGGAGCACTGACCACACGCCAAGTAGTGTCTCTCCACCAACTGGATAGAGCACCTTTATCTCCAGGTTTGCATGAGAGACGCAGACGCTAATGCATGGTATCACGAGTCCTTTCATCCAGATGAATGAAAGCGATTTCGGAGATTACAAACTTGTAGAAATGTGAATCCAGCGTGGGTTGGAATGTCGCGATCTAATAACACAAAGCATCAATGATTTTAAACCAGCAGGTAAACGATAGTCGATCAAACATATGAAAGAACCATAGCTAACACGTCTCTGCTCAATCATATGTGGTCTGAAAGCTTTGTCTGCCCGCACGGTTCAGCTGGGTCGAACCCGCTTTTAGTCGGCAAAGCAACAGCATCGATCCCCTTGCGTAGATTCACAACCCCCGCACCGTTTACCCCAGAAATCCATCTACACACACGCACATGATAGTGATCTGTGAGATAGCTCCCACTAACCCGTCACTACCAAGGTGGGGTAGCGGCGTGCTGCGAGCAGGGATCGGAGAGGCCGGGTAGATAGAAGCCTGTGACGCTAACACAATCTTGCCGGATCGGCTTGCCATCCGATGCGAGACTAAGAGCCGCCATAACATCAACAGTGGAGCTACATCTAACATGGTTGTTGCAGTGCAGGAGTGCATTCATTCATCGGCATGCAGCACTTGAAAGTCGATATCGACACTATGATGCCGGCGCCGAGGGCTGGATGAACCCTCGGTCCTACAGGCGAGGGCCCCGAAGATGCCAGGGATCGGCAATCTTGCTTGGCTGCACAGCGCCACCACGGTTGATCATGTGTCCAACTAAAGCGCCCCTTGAGCTTTGCTTTCTGTTTTTGGTTTGATCGTGATGCCTCCTGTCAGATCAGGTGTCAATGGGGTCCATTTTGCATTTCTATGACTACCTCGTATTGGAGTTCACTATAAGCCTCACTGGCATGTTCCCACAAGGAACCATCTATTTATCTCAACTTCCTCTCCATCATCAAGCATTCAATCTCATACCAATCCATACAATCATCTCAATCTTGATCTCATCTTCACTCCAACTCCGGATCCAACTCCAGCTATTTCTTCTCTAGTCTCAATATGCCTTCCGCAACCTTTGTCCCTTCCTTGCCTCCACCCAAGGTCACCGGTCCTGCCACTAAGAAGGCTACCAGGCCCACTAACGAACTACCTCAATCTCTTATCCATGGATCTAGGATTCCTGAGTCTGAGAGAGTGTCTTGGGACGCTGAGAAGCATCTCAACTTCAAAGAGCCCAGCCAGATCTACACTATGAAGGAGATTGGTCTCGAGGGTCACGGAATTTCCCCCAATGCCGTTTCCGAGCCCTTCTCTCTCTTTTCTGAGGAGGCTGTCAGGCAAATGAGGGCCGAAATCTTCAGCGAAGAGGTGCTCAGGGACTGCCAGTACGCCTCTACATTCAACAAGAACATGGTTAGAGGCATGGGCCACGCGTAAGTTAGCTAGCACTTTTATGTTTAGGTGGTCGCTAATAATACTAATAGTCGAGCTCCTTTTACCTACGACGCATGGCACTCTCCTGAGGTCCTTGAGAAAATTTCGAAGGTCGCCGGTATTGAAGTCGTTCCTTCCATTGACTTTGAGATTGCAAACATCAACATCTCAGTCAACAACGGGAACACAGAGGTCACTGTCAAGGAGGCCGATCCCCTCAGTGATGGCCTATCTTCTGTGGCATGGCACTATGATAGCTTCCCCTTTGTCTGCGTTACCATGCTATCCGACTGCACTGGCATGGTCGGTGGAGAGACCGCCCTGAGAACCGCTTCTGGAGAGATCCGAAAGGTCCGCGGACCAGCTATGGTATGATGAAATATCTCAAAGCATTTAAAACACCTACTGATATTGCTATAGGGAACTGCTGTTGTCCTTCAGGGCCGCTACATCGAACACCAAGCTCTCAAGGCTCTCGGAGGTCGGGAGCGAATCAGCATGGTCACCTGCTTCCGTCCCAAGTCCCCCTTGGTCAAGGACGAGACCGTCCTTGTTGGTGTCCGAGGTATCAGCAACACTTCCGAGCTCTACACCCAATACACCGAGTACCGCCTGGAGATTCTTGAGGAGCGCATCCGTGCTCACCGCAAGTTGGAGAGACAGCGAGAAGCCGCTAAGCGCCCATTCAACATTGCTGAGACCCGAAAGTTTTTGACCGAACAAAAGCTCTTTTTAGAGAGCATGTTGGAGGAGATTCTAGAGTAGTGTATCTAAAATTGGTGGCGGGCTTGAGTAGCTGTTAGTGTAGATTAAAGCCTTTTTTTATTTAAATGTGAAAAGAATGTATACTATGATGAGATCGAGTTTGCCATCGGGATTTTAAGCCATGTGTGCTTCTTTCTAATATAAAGAACAAAAAAAACAGCAAAAGGCAGGTTTAACCGGGTGCATGTGATGATTTGCGGGAATTCATGTCCTTTCTTGCGATCTGCCTATTTCCCGTCGCATTCAGTTTCGAAATCATTCCAAGAGACAAGCAGAGCAGATAAGTAAAACAGAGATGACATGTCATTATGGGCAGACCGTAACTGGAAGATATAATACTGCAAAAAGATCACTGGATGCTGGACTCCACGCATCGGTAGACTGATTGAACATATCCTCTACTGGAATTCAAGTGTGTACGGCTTTTTAATGCAAGCCCAATGTAGCTGAATTGTTAATATTTGCTCTAATGCATTTGAACTTGAGGGCTGTCTTCCCTTGCATCTTCACAGCTTGCACCTTTAATCAACACTCATATCTATAGTTGATATCTTGGTCATTCTAGTATTTATTTTCCGTTCCGATGCAGTGTTTTCACATGAAAATACCGCGCAAGCCCTTTTGGGTCGTATTCTTTGTGTCCTATTCAAAAACCCTAAACCATGAAGCTCTAGTTTTAAACTGAGAATCATGAGATTTATATACTCAAGTTGTCTACCTACTTAGGCTTCTTCTTGCCAAGACTCCATGTCGTCCATCACATTGTAAGATATTTCATGGCTATCAATCTGATCCATGATTGTGAAGAATTCCTCCGAAGAAATTCCCAGACTGTCGAGAAGCTCAACATTTCCCTGCGCATTTGGAATCACCGCCGGGCCGAGTTGAGGGTTCTCGATGAGTGGCTGAGTTATCATGTCCGGATTTGCCCCCGGTGCCCACACTTGCTGCTCCTCGCTAGGTGTAGCCTTTGGGTCCAGCAATGTCTCTGGTGTCAATAATGTCAAGGTTCGAAGGCCTTGTTGTTCCCCTCTCAAAACAAGCTCCTTGCTTAATGTTTCGAGATGAGATAGTTCATCTTTTCTCACTTCTGCTACTTTGTTTCCCTTCCTGATCATGTCATCCAGGATTGAATGGGCTATTTTGCTGTAATCAGGGCCATCCGCGAGATGTGGGAAGAGTGTATAGGCTATTGTAAGATGCAATATAGCACCGTAAGTAAAGTCCAAATCAAAAGGGAGAAAGACTTCTGTCTTTCTCGTTAGCGAGGCTTCAATTCAGGCCAGAGTGGATTTTACAAACCATGAAGTCCTTCCTCCTCGGATAAAATCTCGAGTGTCTTAACAGCCGACTTGATACCAATAGAAATCAAGGGTTTCGTGAGATGTATAAAGCTTTGCCAGTCCTCTCCCTCTTGGCCCAGATTCTCCAACCGTTCTTTGAGGACCGACAGCAAAAGAGGACGAGTTGCAAAGATCACACACTAAGAGAAGCAGTGTCTGGTCAGCAAAAAGAAGCCGATAAGTGGTGATTTCAAAAGCATTACGAACCTTGTGGTACAGTAATGTTACATGGCGAGTCCCTTTGGGGACAGTGCTTAATGAGTTTTGGGTTTGGGGATTGATGATGATCTCAATATCTTGAGCATAACCAGCCATGGTATGCAGTATGGACCTAGTCAACTCAAGAAAAGGGCCCAATTGGGTCTTCTCTGTTCTGTACATTGCTATGTTCAAGCGGTGTTAGCACTGCTCTATGAGAATATTCTTATTGAAGCTTACTCGTGATAATTTGTGTCAAAAGTTGGTACAATTTTACCTGTAGGCTGAGAGTTGTAACCTCTTGGGAAGGTGTGTTGGGTGGTATCAATACAGTTGTGATGTCACTCTCGTGGGTAATCATTGGCAGCCCCAAAGAAGACGAAAAGTGTCGATCCAATATATACAAAGTCCACCATAGATTTCGACATCTCTTCAGCGTCTCTGGCCCAAGTTGGTCTTCTGGAAGTTGGGTGTGTAGTCCTTCTAACTGGGCAATATGCATTGCTTGGCCAAGCTTTGACAGCAGATGAGTATGGGGATAATTTTTGCAAGATGCCAAAATACTTACATAGAGATGTGCTGATTCTCTGTGGTCAATAGAGTATAGATACAGGCCAATCAAGGCTAAAACCTCAATCACCAACAAGGTATCCTTCCACAATCTTGGATGCTCGGGCATCAAGGACATGGCACGCATAAAATAATTCGACCCTGGAGCTTCGCTAGAGTTTTTGGACTTCCCCAGGAATGCATGTCCAAAGGCAAGAACCAGCAGAAATTGAATGAACCATAGGCGCGACTCGTTTGCTTTTTTGAGGGGGTCGCCCTTGTAAAATTCTCGCAAATCCTTTATGAAGGTTTCCTCGTCGAGGAATTGGTAGTCATCGATTAGATGAAACTTGACGGTATTGAAAAGATAAAGTGCATAGTCCATCGAGGGAAGGCCAGTAATATCAGGGGGGGCATCAACTGACGAGTTTTTCCACTGCAAGGGATACACATCTCTGTCAAAAGGATTAGGAGCGCTAGAGGGAGAGTTCAAGTGAAGCTTTTCCGTCATCATAACTGTAAGTCGAGCCGTGAAAGACCACAATGACGACGGCGCAAGCCAGACTGTTCACTTTTGGTTAATTCGAATATCGTCTATAGGGTCCAATTATAAACGTACTCCAGTCAAGTCTGTCTCTATAGCCACTTTTTATAATAGTCGAGGGAAGGGTGAAAGGGCTGGTCCATATATTGCGTGCGTGCTCGATGACCGGAGAGGGTGGGGAGGGTGCAGGTTGGGATGCTGCCATACACATATCAGTTCAATCTCGAACAACACCAGTCATCCGAGATATTTGGAGAAGATGGAAGGGACAAACCGGTAGCAGTCTCTTCGGACACTGAAAGTGCCTCTTCAGGCTTCTTTGATCCGGGTGGAGATGCATTTTCGGCAATCTTCCTATGTAAAGATTCCAAATATCTAGGCCAATGCGGACCCTGGTCATTATAGGGAAGCTGGGGGTATCATTGAGAGACCAACCTTTGTGAGACCACGACGGTATTCCCTGTATCAGCGAACCGGCATTTCATGAACCGGCGCTGGCAGCTGGTACATGGGTCATCGCCTGAGCATTTGATCTTGCTCTGGCGACATGCAATACACCTGTGATATCCACCTTCAGCATCTGATCGTGGCGTGAGGTCTGAGTGGGCTTTCTTACGCAGTGGGCGTTCTCTTGAATTTGCGCCTTTCGGACTGCATTTCGTCTTGTAGACGAGATTTGGTGCGCTTGGCGACCAAATGAGATGGTGTTTTGCTGGGCGCGGGCGTACAGTCTTGGTTGGAGTCTCCAAATTGGACATCAGCCAAGAAATCGATTCCGGCAAACATTTCCTTAAGGAGTTTAACTTGGCTATCCCCGCACGCGCACCACACCACACGTGATTGGAAAATTGGAAGCTTGATTCATGACACCCTTTATGCCAGTAAACAGATACCTCCAGCACCCTCCAATCAATGTGCTTTTTGGCAAAAATAGACAGAGATAGCATGCACAGCAAAGATAGACCCTGCTTTTGGATACGGGAGCAGCTAAAGACGGCTGCGCATTGCGACGGCCAGGCTTTGATCAGGCTCTGTGGGGTGGTGGGATGGATATCAGTCACCCACATTCCAACCACGGGCAACGCGTCTGGGGAAGACAGAGCCCTGATAAGAACGTCATTTGGAGATGGGGACTAAGGTAGGCGAGATCGGCCAGAGATGTTCTGAACCCCGCAAAATGAAGTTGGGGAAGCGCTGATGAAAAGCACGCTACGCTCGTGCGTTATCATAAATACAGACAAGCGCCCGTGATTCTATTTTTTCGAGTCCAATAGCATATTTCTATTACAAAACTCGCTCCAGATCCTGCCATCTATATGTCCTCGTGATCCGGAGAACCCGACCACGGTGGTCAGGACACGCGCCAGGTGCATGGCGAAAGAAGCGAAAACATTCACACTGCAAAGTTGACAGGGATCGGGATATCCGACGTTAGCGGCGGCACCCTGCCCCTCAGCCTCATCTTCCAGAAGGGTCCAGTCTCCCGAACAAGCCGCGGTCGGATCACTGTGCAATTTACAGCTGCTACTACTGCCAATTAAAATAGCGTGATAAAACAATCAAAATATAATTCCGCGGCTTCACCTTCGTGTCCTAATCACCAACACTGCGACGCGTGGAGGTTAAATGTGGGCGATCGTCAACGATTCCCCACACTTTCGTCCCCATGCCACCATGGTCCCTCGCTAACCTGTAGCACAAGCCAGTGCCGTCACGTCGTGCCTGGTCATTCGGCACATGGGGGAAAATACGAATTCGCCAAATGAATCAATTAGATCGAGCCTTTTGTTTGAACTAAGCGTGCACCCACAAAGGGTTATCATGATCCAATTGATGACAGTGACGCCAGCAACATCATGAACGCCCACCAGGATTATGGCCATGGGCCACGGGAGTCAGACACGAGATGATGCGCGGGTACTTGAATTGATCACTGTGTACCTTCGCCAATATCCCAATTGAACATTGCACGGACCTAGTTGCCATCCCTTGCTCAAGCGGTCTATCCTCTGGAAATAAAGGCGACCGATTAAAACCGCTACAGCAACCTCTCCTTGTAGCCATGGCGCAAAATTCGAGTCTAAATCCATTACAAGTCGTCACAACTTTCAAATTCCCCCGAATTTCAAAGAAGCTCGTCCGTTTCGTGCACTTCCGCGGAGAAGCAGGGGAGATTAAACTGCGGGCATGCATGGAGAAAGTATCAGGTCTGTGAAGTTGGTCTGGAGAATTAATTATCGGCGAGTATCACATCCGAACCGACAGAATGGCTATTTATACAATCATAGCAACTTTCAGTCTTCGCTAATGGTTTGGCTACAAGTGAATATATCAGAACACAGATTTCCCCCTGAAGGATGTTGTGTGGAAAGAAAGCCTCATCACCAAACACCCAGTTGAAGGTATTGATAATGGTGGGGCACACGTGACATACCCATACCACGTGAATCTTGTTCATTAGCGGCATGCAAATTTAGGCGCAGAATTTATTCAACGTGTGGCACCGGCCGTGTAACAAACTGATTAGAGGTGTCATTTCCGGCCAATATAACGGCGCAGTTAAATATGAATCCGTTTGGGTTCTTCTCCCGGCGAGGAGACGAATGGATCCCAGCCGGACTTACGTCATCGTTCCCTGATCTCGGAGACGATGATGGCCACCTAGCGCAGCCACGTCTTTGCAACTCAGAAACAAGACCCGGCTGCAAGGTCTTTCATGTTCCCAAAGTAGATAGCCCGCAGGCAACTGAGATTACAGTCGCGGAAGACAGTTCCGAGCTTGGTCCGGACTTGAAGGACCAGGTTCTCGTCTATCAGTACAGGGGCAAATTTCACGCAATTGACCATGTGAGTTTGCTGTGTCCATCTCAGGAACCCTGCTTCAGGAACACTAAATGATGGCTTTGCCAGCAATGCCCTCATTCCTCTTTTCCCCTCTCCCAAGGCATCCCGTTCGATATTGAGGACTTTGGAATCGTTCTCAGTGCTGGGATAACATGCCCGAAGCACGGCTGGTCATTCGATGTTCATTCCGGAATGGGAGACCGTGGAAACTACAAACTCAAGATCTGGGAGGTCCAGTTGCGAGAGATTGGCAGCAAGGCCCCAGCAGCTAAAGACTCGGAGACCCCGGAGAAAGAAGTGTGGGTGAGGAGAAAACAAAGAATTGGCTGAGGCATACATACAAGCGGTCTTGGAAGCATAAGCAAATCTCAATCAATTTAGACTAGACAATGGCCCTAAAATAGACATTCAACAATTTTTTCTAGGTCTTCCACGTTACTGCACCCTTGATCTTCCAACCAAGCCTTTGCCTTGTTCACCAAAACTTCCCAAGTCTCCTTCTCTGTTTTCAGCACCTGCTGCAAAAACACGATTGCGCAGCTGGTGGCCAAGATCTTATCCTTGTTCTTGTGATGGTCCAATACCCTCGGAAGTGCCAGTTGCATCGCTGCTGTGCGGGTCGTGCATAAGATCTTCTCTAGATCCGCCTCCCAGGCCCAATTCCCTGCAAAAGTCTGCAGTGCAACCAACTCTCGGAGTTTTTCTGAAGCGTCGGCTTGAGAAAGGGGCCATCGAATATTAGTTTGGCTATTAGCCCTGGATCTCCCCCTTCTTCTTTTCACCGCAGGCGTTTGGACGGGTTCTGTGTCGTGGCTCTCATCACATTCTGCCTCTTCTGCATCATCTTCTTCGGATGGCGGATGCGAAATAATCTTCCTGTGTCTTTTCGCCCCTCCCCTTCCCAAGCCGCGACCGCCCAAGCCGCGGCCGGCTCTGGACAAGTTAGTGGGAGCTGATTTTCTGGCAGCCTTTGACGCCAGCTGGCGACGAGGAAATTGTACCCCCATCGCAGAGAGATCGAGGCTTTTGGTCGTCGGAATATCAGACTGCCTCGCTTGAGGCCTGTTGGTTCTGCTGGACCCTTCCATAGACTCTTCAACGGCAATAAAGGAGCACCATTTCCCAGCTACTTGAAGGTTTGTGCTGAGTCTGACCGCCTCCCTCTCAACCATATCTGAATACATGCCATCAAAGCGGTCCTTAAGGAGCTTTCCATTACTGTCCTTGGCGGCAGATAGCCATCCGCGGCCTTCTTCCAGCTCCTTTGTCTCATTTCTAGCCGCAAGTTGGTGGATGGTGTCGGATCTTTCGACTAGATTGACAATTGGAATTTCCAATTCAAGCGTCTTGTCCTCATATGTACCTTTGAGCAGAACTGACTTGGGTTGCAAGTTTGCGGTGCAGTCTGGCATCAACACATACATTGTGGTTCTGTTGAAAGGGTACAAATCCGGGATTTTGAATGGGGTTTGAATGTATTGAGGAACCGCAATAACTGGGAGATGATCATACTTGGAGCTGATTGCTGGTTTTGTTGTGTCGTTATTTTCTTCGTTGGTGCTGTTGTCAAAGAGGGAGATGGGCTGTTGCGACTTGGTGGTTTCTTTTTCTTTATTCTCTCCTCCCAGGCTGGTCAAATTAAGAGCGTCCGTGACCTTTTCGATGATTTCAAAATCCTCGAGCTCCGAATCTTGCACATTCCCGTTTTCGTATTTAATCTCCAGACCGTAGTTTGTGATGTGAGGAAAGAGTGCACCCTTGAGCATGCGAATCACCTTCTTATCCATCTTCTCAGCACCCTGCACAGTTTGCGCAAAACCGTTGCCGGCCCGAGCGACACCCTCAATCAAGGCACTGCTAACATCAGACCCAATCCCGAGGCTGAAGACACGAATCCTATGATTGCTCTTCACAACCTCTTGATTGATCAAATCGAATAGCCTCTCCTGGTCCCATATCTCACCATCGGTCAACAGAAATACTTCTAGGTTCATGTCCCTGTACCGCTTACTGAAAGCAGCTTCCATCGGCCCATAAATTTCGGTGCCTCCAAAGTTGGCCCCAAATCCCTGAACATGTTTGGTAGCCGTGGCAAGGGTCTCTGCACTATATGTTTTGGACCTTGACCAAAGAAAGCTATAGTCAGAGCCGAAGCTGCAGATGTTGAATTTGACACCAACAGGTAGAGATTTGAGGAAGATGTTGAGCGCATCAACAAGATTATCAATTGAGTCTGACATGCTGCCGCTTCGGTCACAAATGAAGACTATTTCTGGCTTCTGAGCAGGCAAGTTGAATCGAGGGACGAGGGTAGTCATGAGGGCACGCTGGTTCGGGATTGATGAGTGAGTTTCTATAAAAGCGGCGGGGTCTCCAAGTCCAGTTGCTACAACCTGGAAAATGACATCGAGATCGAATTCAGTTGAACATTGGCTAAGAGTGGCGGAAGCCTTTCTGAGTGATGGCTCAGTGGTTGGGGCGATGGATGTAGTACCAATGGCAACGGAAATAGGGTGAGATGGAGACTGTATCGACTTGATGACCGAATGTTCCGGCATCTCAACATCCAATGTAACAGATATCCCATCCTCTTGGAACCAAGCATTATCGTACTCGAGGCTCGCTGCATCTCCGTACCGTGGTGCAATATGGGTTGGGATCGTGTATCGCATGCCATCAATTTCAGCATCGTGCTTAAGTTCACCAAGGTAAGTAATCTCCACTTTGACTATTTCGCCAGCTGGGACATTTCCAAGTTTCATCGTGAAAGCGTCGGACGCTTCGAGGGACTGCTGGAGAAGGCCAGCCGTTTCGCCCCGAGCTTTGGCGTCGGAAAAGTCCAGTTGGGCCTGCTGACGCTCTTTGACAACCCCTTTGATGACTCGATCGGCGACAGTGCAGTGGAACCCAACCACAGATATGCCATCGTAAAGGGGGAAGACATAGTTGATTTCATCAAGATGAGTGTCTTGGGATGGGTTGACAAATGTTTGCATGAGGACTGTTCGCGAGATGGAGTCAAGGATGGTGGCATGGACGTCTACCTTGATGGTTGGGAGGTAGCATGGGGCTTGTTCGATGAAGACAAAGCAGCCGCATCGGGTCGGGGAGAATCGAGGTGATTTCTTAGTGCGTGCCATGGTGCTTTGTCGTGTCGCTGGAGACTCTAGGGGTTGGTATTCGTCAGGTGATCTGATAGAAAATGGCTGTGGTGATGAAAACGATGAAATCGATGAGGAAGGATGGGAGCAGGAGTAGGATTTCAGTAGAGGAGGCTTCCTTATATACACAGGTGCCCGTGTAAGTGATCTTGATGCGGGTGGTCACGTGAGAAAGCGATGTAAGTGGTTAGCCCAAGTCAGCCAACGGTTCGCACTTAGGCAACCAACATGGACATCTGCATTGAAGTGGCTTGTAACATGATGGATAGTAGGGCAAAAACAACGTGAATAGATAGATTGAAAGAGAAGTGGCTACTGAGGCTTAATTTGAGGCTAGATATATGATATTCCATGGTATATCACGATTCTTCAGGTCCTTTCTCACAAGAAGGGATCTCACGCCCAACAAACGCATGAAGCCTGCTGCCTAGAGCCTGTGTCCACAGTTGCCTTTTCACCGTGACCAATCACTCGTGTTTAATAACTGGCCTGACATGACTCCCATTTCTGTCGTACCACATGCTCAAGATGGACCGATCCATTTCGCTCCGAGTATTCCCCATGGGCCATTTCTCATCATAATCATATCTGGACTGAGACCAAAAGCAGCACACTGATATTTGCGGCTATGCGATGACCCGATATATTCAAACCACCCTCGGCCCATCTCCCTATCACTGCATTTGCAACCGTTTTAGCAAACCACCGTTCCAGGTCAGATCCAATAACAAACAGTGTATTTTATGCTCTATAGAGCATTGAATGCGATGTAATCTTCTTTAAATTTAATGTAAATAATTTTGAGAACTTCTTCCCGAGCTCATAGCTTCGTGTATGAGGAGCTCATAAAATTGGCGGATGGCATTTAGAGCGTTCTTACATGTCCAGAAATTTTACGCAAGTCTGACGCACTGGTTGATGCTACTATGCGGATGCGTGTCATCAAGATATCATTTCAGTAATGAAGCAACATCGGCAAAAATCACATTGAACTTGGTCCTGCATCTGGAATTCTCAGTGGACCGTTGTCTGAGCTTTGATCAAAAAGCGAGATCACCTGAGAGCCGACATTCGGGGGCCAGATTGAAACAAGGAGGTGTCAGCCGGCCGTTTTACCAAAAATTTCCAGATGCAAGTCGAGTGCGGTCGTGTTACAACCGAACTCAAGCTCAAAGGAAACTCCACAATTGAATCTGGAATAATGTGTTTGTAACTATACTATCCCTTGCCTTGTCGCCTGTTTCGACGTCCCTGATATGTTGCAGCACGCCCAGCTCCAGGGAGAGCGGAACGAGTCATTAATGAATTATTAATGAACGACCTGCAATAACTAAAGTAAATCAGGGTTTTCGGATGAGTTTTAACTGTGAACGGGTTCCAAGCAAGGCTTCAGTGAATTCAAGGTTCAGGGTCAAATGACAGCTGCTCAATTACAACCAAGGTATCCATATTGAACGGTGGCGTCTTTTTAAACTTGTTTTGCGATTAGGGGTGGCTCCGGATCCTAAGGTAAGTTACCATCTTGCTAGAATCATCATTCATCCTGCCATCACCAACGGTGACCAGCCTCGGTTACAGCTTTCGGTGTTCGAAGATGTAGTCGATCGCTCCGTTCCACATCGAGTTACCATCCTCGGGCACGATTTTCAAGCATGAGTTGTTCTTGATATCAACATCCTCTTTCAGTCTAGCCTTTCGAAGAACTTTGTATCTGATGGCTCCAGGCCCCAGTCCGCCACCTACTTTCAAGTCTACTGATGACATTTTCCACCCCGTCCTTGTCCCAGTCAAAAGGACCCGCTCAACCCTGTGGCTCTTTTGGGAAGCCATTTTCACATCATCATTGAAACCCTGCAAGAAATGGGCTCTATATAGCCTGTAGATCTGCGCCCTGGTACCCACGCGCCTTTGGCATTCTGGAGGAAATCACTCATCACCGGTCACGAGGAGAAATGTCTTCTCTCCATATATTCTAGATACTACATGCTAATTTTAATCTTAATTCAAGCAAAATACTCTTTAATCCCTTGGCAAAGTCCAGCACTGAATCTCAATTGTCAGATCATAGGCGTTGCATAAGAAGATGCCAATGATGCCATCCACATCAGCCGGCACACCGACGAATTGTCAGACAACGGAGTCTTACGAGTCTTTATGACATCGCTGCTATCATGCAAGCTATAATTTATGGAAGTAAGGTACAATGTGACGCATTATTGATCTCCTTCCACATTAAGGGTTAGTATGTACGAGGTCAGATGCAAACCAAAAAAAGTAAACGCCGAGAACCAGACATCGCCTCACAGCGCCCGCTTTCTCACGCAATCACAGACCAATCATTCACCCCTGTTTTTCTTATCAGGATAAAAATTGTTCAAAAGTCCCAGTTTCTAGATCTCCGGAAGCGAGGACGTTATTCATGATGTTGCTGAAAATGCAACCACACAGTCCGGGAGCAGCGGGTGCAAAGTGAGCGGGGATCAGCCCTGCCACTCAAATCACTTGTTTGGCAACGAGAAGCCATTCAAAACAAGGTTGCGCATCCGTACAGTTCTACCGATCGCTCTGCCATGGATGAATTCCCTAGTGTCAAATTTCCATGCTTGTGACAGCTGGGTTTCCTGATAGAATTTGATGATGTATGCTTCCAACCACTAAACCACAAAATGTTGACAAAGGAACTTTTGTTTATTCCACATTCAAATCACTCTCCAAGAAAATACCCTCACCTTGTATTATTTGTAAAGCACAATAAGTCAACCTGTTTCTGTTCCCTGGTACACGGCGTGAAAACATTTAAACGACAGCCTCCCTACGGCGATCTTTGGTCCATTTAAATGGCTTTCATTAATCATTATATTATACTCTCTAAAAGCCGTTGAATAACACTTGAAAATGCGTTGTTCGTATACTGTGGTCACCTTTGCGGTAGCGGCTCTGGCACTTCCTGTAACCATTCCGGCACCCCAACTGAAAGAACGCGGCCTTGACGCTGATATGAAGAGAAACGCGAGAGATGTCAATTTTTTCTTTGATGTCGAGACCATTCCGAATAAGAGAAGCACGGGTGGCGATGGAGATGCTCTCTTCGATCTCGAAAGTATCCCACAAAATAGAAACCCAAATGGCAATGAAGACGTACTGTTCGATATCGATAGCCGCAAAAAAAAGAGAAACGGATATTGTTGAGGCGATGTTTCGGCCCTCGAAAGTACCCCAAACAAAAACCGACTTGGTCCAAAATCGATCATGCGCAAGACGGGCGATTTTGGGTGTTGGTTGTGTGGCCGAAGCGAACGAGTCGATATATGGTAGTTTGTTGGACATTGAGGCGAGGGCCTTCTGAGCGCTTGCCGACAAGGCGAAAAGAGGGCGCTTTTTATAGTAAGGTATCAGATATAATGAGAGAGATGCTCTGCAGCATATTATTCGAGGCTATTATTGATGTGCACTCTGTTTAATTATGTCTCTGATGACAAATTACATAATTTGTCCCTGATACTTGAGATAGCATTAGTAGTGTATTCTCCACACCCAAGGCGATGTGCTGGTTCATGATGCATTCTCATTTACCTCACGCAAGAAGCCCAACGACAGCAATGTTGTGGTGGTAGCTTGTGGATAGGAACAAATTCCTAGGTGTAGAATCATGATTCTATCCTCGTTGATGCCTTGCATTTCTCCATACCTTCAGTCAGCAATTTTGAACTTCAGGTTTTGCCATGTGTATGGGTAGTACGTCTCGGCAAGATTCTCGGAGAACCCCGGGCACCGCGTGACACCACATTCCCTCCCGTCATAGGACAAACTACCATTCAGCGTCGGTACTTAATGTGAAGGTCACAGGTCTCGGGAGATGAGGATACATCGCAGGCCCGGGCGGCCGACGTGGTTATCGAGACCCCAGGAGCGACGCTTCTTCTCCCAGGATCCACATCACCCCCTGTTGGTGAGGCTGGGTAGATCAACAAGTCACCCTTTGTCGTGTAACTGAAAGTACGCGCGTAGGGTCTCAGCCTTAGTCCGCCACAAAATAATCCTTGCAAGATTGATAATAGGGACGAACCTGAAGCGGGAGCCCTGGTGAAACTAGTAGGGGTTGCACAGTGGAGCCCGACACCAAGTTTCCACCAGCGCGGATTTGTTGCCTGTCGGTTTGGTTCTTCCTGAAGATGGAATACGCCACCCACATCAAGCAATGCAATGATAAACAAAGCTTCAAATAGGCTTTTACAAGACATTGTCCAGCGTAGTCGACGCTGCCGACACGAGAGTTGGGTTAGCCATCTGGGCTCGATGCACGGAACTAGCAGCTCGGCCCTTGCTAGCCTCCTCCGAAGTCGCACGGCAAGTGATTGATGCACTCAGATTAGACTAGGGAATGAGGCGAGCTGAATTGGCGGCAACATGGCCAAGACCGCTCGAGTTCCAATAGTCTGCCCGCTACTCCTGCTTTACTGTGCAGCTGCGACAAGGCTGCCTCCAGCTGTGCCTTTCCGGTTGGCTATTTACATAGCATCACCTGCTTGGACGAATGGGGGGATGCAGTCTTGGCAAGAGGCCAGGCCGGAACAGCCAGCCACAGACAATATGCCTAACTTCTCCCAGAGCGGTAAGGTACTTATAGTCTCACGAATACCCTTGCTTGCATGAAATCTCAATGCAGCTATGCACAGCGGACATGGTTAATGAAACTCGTCACGGACCATTGTGGAATTATTGGACGGTATGCACAGTTTTTGTATGGGAGGCGTTGTGATATCACCACAGTTACAATGATAGGCGCTCGGCTGGCCCGAGTTCAGAGTGCGTTCTCGGCTGCGGGCATATGACGCTGGGGAGAGGTGTTGTTGAAGGCTGTATGGTGTTGACGGGTTCCTTCGAAATATTTAAACTCCAAAATCCCCAACTCGATTTCTCTCATTCATCAGCAGCATTTTCAAACATTCTATCCAAACAACCAGGCATTCCATCATGTCGTCTGCAAAGGACACCCACTACGCCATCACTGGTATCCAGGAGGGTACAACTGGTGACAAGAATGACGTCCTTCGCAAGGTTCCTCTCCGAATGGAGATTGACGAGTGGTTTAACTCTAAGGAGTTGATTCATGTCAACCAGAAGGCTCTGTTCTTCCCGGCCTTTTGGAAGTTCTCGCAAATGCCACCCCAGGAGAAGACTTCTTGGTTTCAAGTTGCTGGTTTGCCTCCTCTAAATGCCCGTATCGATGGTACAATTCTAACATGGACAACAGGTATTCATGGCAAACCGTACATTTCGTGGGATGAACCTATTCAGTTCCCGAAGAAGGGTGCGGCTTTTGGAGGATACTGCACGCACAACAGTATTCTCTTCAGTACATGGCACCGGCCCTACATGATGTTGTAGGAGGCAAGTTAATTTTCTCGATTTTGAAATTTTGCTTTTGGATCTAACGACAAACAGCAAATAATTTATGAATTGATGCTGGAGGAGGCCAAAATGTACCCAGTCGAGGTGCAACCTGAGCTTATCGAGGCAGCAGAGTCTTGGAGGTTTCCCTATTGGGACTGGGCCTTGAAGAAGGCCGTCACTGATCCCAAGACCCCCGAGACTCCCTCCACGCGCAACTACACTGTGCCAGATGTTTGCAAGGTCGAGAACAAGCAGGTTGAAGTCAGACAGCCAACAGCAGAGGGCTTTGGCAGGTCAACAATGCCTTTTACCAATTCACCATGCCTGGAGGCATCGCCATGGGCGACAAGACCCTCGATACCGGTGATTCCAGGACAAGCCTAGCAATCACACCGGGCGAGGAGGAGGGTCTTCCGATTCCAGTACGTCACAACCTGGTCCTTGAATGTAACAGCCTGGACGCTAACATGACGGCAGTTCGACAAATGCAAGGGGACCAGTCGCCAGCCGTCTTCATCAACCAAGGCAGAAGCATGGGTCGATGGCAATCAAAATAACAGCAGGATTGAGACCATCCTCCGTGATTTCAATTACAAGGGTCAGCAGGGACCGGGTGGTCACACCACATCTAGTCTGAGAGACGCATTCTACCGTGTCCTTATGATTCCTAGATTCAATGATTTTGCAACCAAGCGAGGCTTCAGCGGAACGGGCCAGAGACCTATGTTCCAGTCAGCTGAAGGTCTGCACGACTTCATCCATGGAGTATGCGGTGGAGGCACTGTCTCTGATGATGGTACCACCTTCTACATTGGTCACATGGGCGAACAGGAAGTTGCAGCCTTCGACCCCATCTTTTGGCTTCATCATTGGTGAGTTTTGAGCCCTTACCTTCCTATCCGTTGTAATATTCTAGCTAATGGATCGAAGTAACATTGATCGCCTCGTCGCTATTTGGCAGGTGCTCCACGATGATGGCTGGTTTGAACAGGAGCCTACGGATCCTCGGTACCGCGATAACGGCAACTTCTACATGGACCGGGGCCACATTGATAAGCCCACAGATCAGCTGCGCCCCTTCCACTACGACAGCGAAGATGGCCAGATTTACACCTCAGACGATGTGCGCAATGTGACCGCGCTCGGCTACACCTATGGCGGACTCGAAAAATGGGAGTACACCACCAATGGCGTCTACGACAACGCAAAGCACAGGATTGCGCTGATCAAGAGTCTCAATGACAATTACAATGCCGCAGAGAAGGCTGCTCAAAAGTCATTCCTCACAGGCATCCCAGGCACCGCCAGCGAGGTCCCGCTCGCGCCTATTCCCCAGCTTATTGAGGAGACTGGCCAGCAGCTGCAGGACTTGACCATCGATGATTACACCATCGACGTTGTCTACAACAGGTACGTGCAAGACACAAAGCTTCTTGTGTGCTTGGACCGATTCTAACAAGGAAACGCAGGTTCGACATGATGGGCCAGAGGTACACCATCAGCTTTTTCGTTGGCGACGTCCCTGACGCACCACCTTATGAGCTTACTGGCGTGCACTCCATTGTGGGCCAAGTCTTCAACTTCTCCTCGACCTTGCCCGCCAATGCTGAGACACCTGGCTGTGGCAACTGCCGCAGCCAGGAGGCAATTGATGCCCTGTCCACCGGTCAGGTCGCTCTCACTGATGCTCTGATCACCCGCTGGAAGAACGAGATCGAGTATGTGCACGAGGATCCCAGCGCCCCCAAGAAGCTGGAGGGAATGGAGCCCGAAAAGGTCATCGAGTTCCTCAAGTACCATCTGCACTGGCGCGTGACATCGCGTGGCCAGCCTGTTGATATCAGCCAGGTGCCCTCGCTGAAGATTGCTGTTGCCGTTGGAAAGGCCGATCACTTCAAGGACCGGGCCAAGTTGTCCAGGTTCTATGATTACCGGGGAGCTTACGAGGTCACCTCGGGTCGCCCTGGCGGTGCCACTGAGGCTGATGATTTGTACCGTGTCCAGGGCTAAGGCGATACTGGGAATTTTGCGCTATAAAAGTTGTACAGGCTAGATCTATTACAACAAGCCTTTGGGTGTTTATAAAGGGAAAAGAGTTAAGAATCGAAATGGCCAAGGGTCATTTCCTCCCCTGCTCGGTTTCTCCATCGCTACCAGTGGCCAAATCAATTCAGTAACGCTTACGCTGCACAAGTATTAATATATTGTGAATTTTATGAAATTATCCTTTATTCCCAGTTTGAGCATGGGATTCTGTCAGGTAAACTCGTTTCATCCACTTTCATCGCGATAGTTACATGTCATGATTTCCAACAACCCTTATCATGCCTTTGTTAGCATGGGCTTCTTTGGCCTTGTCAGCACATGATTGGCCTTTTTTACTGCCCTCAGACATCCCAGGAGGAGCCTGTGGGTCTGCGACTCTGACAGGCAGATTTTGAAGTGCAAAGTCGAAAATGCCTTACGTTGCAGTGGAGTAAATCTCATGTTATCAAGCGCTAGACACTACTTAAGCGTAATTCTCCATAAAAGCCCGCTATAAATTAGGCACACTCAGGATATAAATGAGTTGTGAGCCCACTCACCCCCGTGAGCTGATTACGCGACTCTTCAGTTGCAAGCCTATTGAAATAACAACCTACGTTTGGCTTTTGCCAAGACACTCACTGGCTCCCTTTTTCCTACAGAGTGGTACACTGCATCATTACAACAGCATGGTTAACTATTTCCGATATCAAGAGTCCTTGACTCAAGCGAAAAATGACCGCCCTCGCATTCGGCTGCTCGAATTGAATCCTACATCTCGTTCAAAACACCCACTTGAGTGCCGCCTTGTTGTCGTTGAATTTGACGAAAACCCCGAGTACACTGCTCTGTCCTACACCTGGGGCAGCCCAGATGATGGCAACATGGTTGAGATGCAAATCTGCAACCAACCATTCAAGGTAACCAGGAACCTGGACGCAGCACTGCGCCGATTACGCCAGAAAAAGGATCAGGTTCGGCTCTGGATCGACGCCATCTGTATCAACCAACAGGACAGCACTGAAAAGGGCACTCAGATTCGACTTATGGGAGATATATACTCCCGAGCGAACCAGGTTGCCATATGGCTGGGTGAGGCTGGAGAAGGGAGCCACAAGGCATTCAAGATGATCAAAAGGTGGGGCGAACTGAGAGATGTGGAGCATTTTGAAGCTATCACAGGATTCAATGGCCCAGTCCATCCAGTAGCCGATGGATCTTTTGTCACAGCCATGCGATACACCGATGAGAAAGATTGGCACGCCATAAAGGCTCTGCTGAATAGGGCCTGGTGGTCCAGAGTTTGGGTTGTGCAGGAAGTGGCCATGGCGCAAGATGCTGTTTTGCTTTGTGGCGAGGACGAGCTGAGTTGGCATTACTTGTCCCGGACCGTTGAAATCGTCTCCAGGCTCTTGGCAAGAAACATTCTCGACACGACCTTTTCTCAACTATTGTTTTTGGATCAGAAGAGCGATGTCGTAAGTATGTGCAGACTCCATGAAAGAGGGGATCTGGATCTGATGGAAATCTTGGATTTGACGGCAAACCGCTACCACGCAACGCACCATCGCGATCTCATCTACGGTCTGCTGGGTTTGGCGCTACCGGAGAGCCTCCAGGTCCAAGTGACGTACGAAATGGAGATGGGAAGCGAAGGAAAGATGGAATACAAAATCGAAGATTGGAAAGTCTTTGCAGAGCTTTTTCGCTGCGTCGTCGAGCAGAGAAACTCGCTGCGTCTGCTCTGCCGCGCTGGTGTTGGAGTTGGAGATGTGAAGCGGCGGGAGAAGTTGGACCTGCCCTCCTGGGTTCCTGATTTGGGCCCATTGCCACCAAAGAAAAGACACTGGACCCCTATTCAGATGGATCACAGCCGCGCTGACGGCGAGAAAAGACCTCAAGTGCGCTTTAGCTCAGATCTCAGAACCATGGAAGTCACCGGTGTCATCTTTGATAAGGTTATGAGAGTATTTGAGCGATCTGAAAACATACCCATTGGACATGGATTGCTTAGGTGGTGCAGGGCGGCGTGTGACGGCCCTGGGACATATCCTACAGGAATATCAAGGCTGCAGGCCTTTTTTCGAACAATGATTTGCTACTTGGCTCCATCCACTCGGCTAGATCTAGCCAAGGGCGACTTTTGGGAGACGGCGCTTGGATTTATGTGTTTCTTTGGAGGGATATCTTCGGCCTTTCTGGAATCCGAGTGCCCAGAAGAATTCTCCCGATTAAAGAAGTTTCTCAAAAAGAAGGATATGAGCAAGCCCGTAAACGGCATGGCCACGTACCTTTTCTTGGACAGTTGGGCCGACGACAAACACGACGAGTTCATGCGGGAACTGGAACAGGCTAGTGACGTTTTGGAATTCGTTTTTCAACCATTCCTTGGATCCGAAGATGCTCATCTGAGGCTGAAGTTCCTGCCCAGCGAAGAAGAATTCAAAGATGTGGACCCAATAGCCCTCGGCCACGCTGCGATTTTCAACATTGCCCTCCCAGGAAATCGACAACGTCAATTACCGCCCAGCTTCGAAACGTCCCCGTCCAGTGCACCGCGGCGAGGTGCGCATCTAGGGCAAACATCATCTTACCAGCGCATAGAAGGAAAGCTTGCCCATCACTGCGTTGACGTCTATAAACGGTTCGCATTTTATATCACCGAGGCTGGATACATGGGCGTGGGTCCCAGGGGGCTTCGCGAGGGTGATGAACTGTGCATCTTGCCCGGCTGTCGTATGCCGCTGGCCATTGGTAAGGTTGAGGAGCAATACCAGTTAGTCGGCAGTTGCTATATTCAGGGTGGGATGCAAGGCGAGTTCGTCAAAGATGAAATAGGGAAGACCACAAAGATCGAACTATGTTGATGCCTTGACCTTCTTTCGGGCAAAAAGTAGCTGGCAATTACCATTTCTAAAAATATTATTTTATAATATATCGCATCTCCAAGTTTCGAACTCCGTATCTTCAGTCAATTCAACCAATAAAGGGCTTCTCCAGCCTCGCCCGGATTATAGCGAGACCAAGAATGGCGATAAAAAAAGCCGAGATCTAAAACACTTCAACTGACTGGATTGCAGGGGTAGACTGCACATTTCAGGCTCAGAGTGTCTTATTTCATTTTGCCTATAAGCATGGTTCTTTATATTATGTTCCCAGATCCTCGTGGTACAGTTATGATAAAAGAAGTTAGTTTGTGTCCAATGATGTACTGAATAGAGAAAACGCAAGGAATCTAAGCGTGATGGATTTGTTGCCGGTGCAATAATGGGCAGAGATGGCATGCTGAAGCAATCTGTTAACCATATAAATCTAGAATTTGGTATTTTCTTTTGGTATGCAGGAGCCAGAGTTTGCGCATTTTTAGCCTGAGCAATCTCTGTATAAACCCGAACAGCGACCTAGTAAACTTGAGCACGTATAAAAGGGCCTGGGCATCCATTATCTTTTATTAGTCTTGAAGAATTGTTCTCGCCTAAAGCTCAATTTTCTCATTGCCTTTTATGTTGCCCCCATTATCCCCATTATGGCACCTTTGCCCCCGTGGTTACTTGGAAACTTGTTCCCCCTCCAACCTGCTTGATCCAAGCATTTCTCACTCAAACCATCTGAATCTAACTCGTTTTTCTGGATAGAATTAAACTCAAAACTTGACAACAGCGTTTTTTGGGGGGGCTGGAGAGAAGATGAACGGGATTAGGATCCGGTCGCAGGATGATAAGTGCTAATATTTCATCACGCTAATGCGATTTCATTGGAGCTTACTAGAATTTTTAACACAAAGTTGAGGGTTCGATGCGCATCATATGTTCAGGTGCCTTCCTATTGGGGGCATAGTTTTCATATAGCGCTGTTCAGATGAGCATGAATTATCAAATCTCGCCATTTTCGGTTTTCGCTTTCGCTTTCGCTTCCGGATTTCAGATTCTAGGTTTTAAGTTCCAGAACACCACGACTGAAGTACATAAAACGACCGCGATGCATATTTACTTCGTATTTGGGTACGGCAAGATATCTTGTTCTAGCTCATATCCAACAGCGGGCGCTCGAGGTTGAACAAGACCTGCATTCACCTTTCTACTCTCACCGCGATCTTTTCGACAGAGACATGAAGTCTATCCAAGTGACGGGGCCGGGGGTAGTATCATGGGTCGACATCCCCATGCCCGAGCATGGCCCCAAGGATGTTTTGTTGAAGATGAAGAGTTGCGGCATCTGCGGTTCGGATGCTCTGTACGCGGAAGCTGGTGGTATCCCTCCTCAACAAGGTTGCACACCCCTCGGCCACGAGCCAGCAGCCGAAGTTGTCGCGATAGGAAATGAAGTAGTGACACCGGACATCGCGGTTCGCGACCATGTTGTGGTGGACACGATGGCACTTGCAGATGGGTTTCTCGGTTCGGGCGGTGCACAAGGTGCATTAAGCGAGTACACAGTCATCTACAACTATGAGCCCCGTACGCATTTAAAGAAGATCCCCGCACACATTCCTTGGCATGTCGCGGCACTGAACGAGCCCATGGCCGTGGCCCTGCACGCCGTCAACAGGACCAATCCCAAGCCGGGCTGCAAAGTCGTCATATTTGGCGCCGGGCCGATCGGTCTCGGGGCCGTCCTCGGCTATCGGAGGAAGGGCGCAAGCAGCATTGTGGTCGTCGACATCCTCGGGCCAAGGCTTGACAAAGCGCTCAGGATTGGAGCCGATGCCGTCGTCAACTCGCTCGAAGTAAGCGACCTGGCCGCGCGCCTTGTTGAGCTTCAGGGCGACGGGGCCACAGCCTGGAACCGAGGCACGCGTCCGGCGACCGACATCTATCTCGATGCGGCGGGTGCTCCGTCGGTTCCAACGCAGATATTCAACATGGTGAAGCGCGGGGCCACGTATGGCATTGTTGGCGTGCACAAGGAGCCAGCTCAAATCCCCCTCGCACAGCTTATCAAGACGGAACTGAACATTGTCTTCAGCGTGGGTTACCCGACCGAGATTTTTGAGGTGACGGATGATATTGTCGACAATTGGGAGAAATATGCAGAGATTGTAAGTGATAAGGTGCCATACGATAGGGCCCTTGAGGCACTTGAGTTGGCCAAGTCGGGCAGGGCAGAGAAGGTGGTTGTGGTATTTGATGAATAGATTCGTATCGGAACCTTATGGTACCGCTTCCTAATTCAGCCTTCTAAATCCGATATTTGCATCCTAAAAATGCATTCATAGTGTAGACAAGCTAAGCAATGGCTGCCTCTATTCCGGTTTGTAATGTTACTCTATTTTACCAACTGTCGGATAAGGTCAATTAAAGTATACATTTGATGTAATTCGACCTACGCCGTGGTTGACTATTACCAGTGTGACCAGCTCTCAACATATTGCGATTGATTTTGGACCGCAGAGTCCATGTCAATTTCACTCAGAGGATATCGCGGATTTTCCTTCAAGTCCCACCACCGCGACCAGCAATAAAACCCCGAGGTTAGGCTATCTAACCCCTCTTTTCATAGCTTCAAGCTAAAAAGGCGCGAATACGGGAGCAGTGGGGGGATCCACTGTGTTGTTCATGCGAACTGCAGGCTAGTTACTCTGGTTTGTAGCAGATCGCCGTTTTTAATTCCAGCCAACTGTCCCAATCCATGTTTTCAAGAATATAGCACGGAAGCTTTTACATTATCTCACTCTTACCGAAGGGTCGCGCACCGATGCCTTGTCATCCAAGAGACTTTGTTATTGGATGGTTCTCAAAACGTCACTTTTGGACATTTTTATGCATGTGTTAATGCTGCATGTATGAATGTCAGTGTACAGATGGGGAATGAGGACTAGATTAACGTTCTATTCAACAACTCGGCCTACTAGAGCCGTCTTATCTGGGTCGCATGATTGGCTAGGGCACAAGAGCATGTCGCGAATATTCCTTCTAGTTCCGGCAAAGTTTGATGCTGGTAGAAAAACACCCAATTCTTCTTCACTGTTGTATGGCCTATATTCGCTTGTTGGAATAGCGAAGCCAAGAGGCCTGCTACACACTCATGACGAAGATGCAATTCACATGAGTGTTGAACTTTTTGAAGTAGTCGTGAATGGATAGTAAATTTCTTATAAAACCACATAGCTGAAGTCAAGGTCTACACATGAATCACCTCTCAGTATTGGCCCGCAAAATAGCCTGGGCTAGGTTTAGCCTTTGAGAGAGTAATAAGAGACAGCCAAAAGAAATGGGCAAGTGAAACTGCAATCTTCCCATCTACATTCATATCAACTCCAGATATCGACTCGGCCTCCTTGCTCCTTCTGCCCTTCAGCACCACTCGTGAGCCCACCGTTAGCTCAAACAGCGTAGGCGAGTGTAACATTTATCATGTTCGATTTTGTCGACTCCTCGTGTCCCACGTTCGGCGTATCTATATTTGCCTGCCGCGTGAAAAATCGGATCTTGTTGGATTGTGCATTCCAGATCTAGCGAAACGGAATACATACCCCACTCGCATGCAGTTCTATCAAGGTCTGGGCGGCACCCCGCGTGACGTGTCCGGCCGTGCCGTGTGTTAGCCTGCATTGGCATCCAATAGGCATCATCGTCTGCAGTCCTATGGAATCGTTTGTCGGCGTAGAAAGACATTGCTATTGCAACCTTGGTGTAGAAAGAAATCAGGCTGCTTGGCGGTTTTGCTGTAGCTGACAGGAGCCGATGACCCCTCCGCCTATCCGGGCTTTGAGCTTGCATAATCATTCTCTTTGAGCCTGCCGTTGAATAATAATGGAGGTTCCAAAGGGAATCCATCTTGTACAGATCAGAAGGTAGCAAATCACAAAGGATGCTCTTATTCACGAATATTGCCACACATGCCGTAGTTTGTTGGATGTGAGCTCAGCCAAGACGCCCGAAACATGATCAACCTATGCACTATTTGATTGAAAAAGTCGCCAGTCCACTTTCCTTAAATTCGCGCACTACTTGTTGTCCTATTTTCAAAGTGATTGGAGCGCGGTCGGGTCCTATATGTCGGCAACCTAATGTGGAAGACACACTGACGTATCAGATGGGCTATGCAGACCATCTGTGCCGTGTCTTAGATTGTCGTGCCCCAATATGCAGCCCTCATTCAACCGCAATCGATTGGATAAAAGTCTCGCTAGCCCTGCGTCTCGCTACTGTTCTTGACTAATCATGGGCAGCATGCCTGTCCCATTTGCATGATATCGCCACTCGCCGGGTCTGGCCAACTTGTCAGCTTTGAGGTAGATACAGGAGAATCAATCTAAGTTGTTAGTGGAATCTTGCAGTGTCTGGATTGACCACCTTGGGCTTTAGCCTCGGCCATAATCACAGCAGTCAGAGTACAAATACCTCTCTCAGGCCCATCGACCTGCAACATGAGCATTCACCCTCAACTTCTTCCCTCTCCCTTTGAGCACCTCTGCAATTCAGTTTCCCGCTGCCAAGATGGCTCTGCCCTATCCCGAAGGAGAAGTTTTCTTCAATCGCTCTGCGTTGAAGGTGCCAAAATCCGACAAGCCTGATGCATGGTCATTTGATCCAGATGATGCTCTTGACTTCTGCTCGCACGTCCTCATTGAGTTTGTCTGGAATCGGTCGGGGTTTCATTTCGCTGGTACAAGAAAAATGAATGCTTACGCCAACATCGGCGATTTTAAGGCCTCTTACTCCGACACGTTCTCGGTCATGTTCGGCAAGACAGATGAACCGGCAAATACGAACACTAATCACCCACCTGGAGTCATGGTAGATGCCTTTTACAAGATTGATATGCCAGACGATGCTGCCGAATTTCGAGATCGGGCTAATGGTGGGCCGAACAAGGTGACGCTCATGCCGGTTCCCGTATCCAAGGACGCAAGATACATGTGGATGGACCTGGTTGTTCCAATTCGCGCAGTGTACCTCCCATTGGCGCAGAAGGTTGACTCGGCCTATCCTGACATGTGCACCTACGTCATGATCGATTTTCGATACAGAAAGGGAGCCAACATGCTGTTCAAGAACTACACCCCCCCTGGCCTACTCGGAGGAGCCCTCAACATACCACTGGGGGTGGGTTCCGTTGGTGCACAAATCGGGCTGGGTCCAATGCCGGGCATCAAGCCATTCCTCCCTTCTGAAAAGGAAGTTAAACCACCTGCGCCAAAAGAGCCAAACACGCATCCGGAACATCACTGGCAAAAGTTCAGTTATACGGATGGTCTTGATATTCAGACCACGCGAACTCTGCAGATTGACTTGCAGGGGGTTTACAGTCTCCTGCTTGTGCCCCGCCAGATGCGTGATCCTGAAAAAGGCTTGTACATGCCTCTGGACCCCAAAAATACACTGATTAAAAACCTCCGGGATGATTTCACCAACACCAGCTACTACGACATCCAAATCACACGTCGAGCTTTCCAGCTGCTGAATTTCTCAAAGGTTCTTTCCGATCATTATGGAGTTGATGTTGTCTGGCAGCCCTATGAATTCAAGGAAGAGCCCAAGTCCTTGGTTGCACACTTTTTCCATCTATCAGTCACAACCGGGCTTTGCATGATCCCTGCTATCGGGCCGCTCCTGTCAGCCAGCTACAATGTTTTCATGGAGGCGGTCTCTGATCCTGACTCGTTCAAGAAGAATAATGTCTTGCAGTTTGATAGCAGTATAATGGACGGAGTAGTCGCCTCAGCACTTACAATCGCTGCAAACGTGGTTAAGAAAGGGAAAGGGATCTACATTCCGAAGGGCCTGGGGCCGCCTGCAACAAAGCCCAGCAGCACATAGTTGCACATTTTGTTTGAAAGATGCGGCAGACATGTATTGCATTTCGCTGTCGCTTTTCGGAAAGTCGTGATTAATTCAGTATTCAATCATTATAATACATCATCCATTCGCATTATTGAGTTTCGGCCTGATTTTCCAAGAGCTAAGAATCTGGTCCATGCTGCCCAGATTCGCGCTACCGCTAATACCCGTAGTGGATAGTGGATATCAGTTGGCGCTGGTCGCTATAATAACGGATACAACTACTAAAAACGGCCAACGCGGGGGTGCAAACTAGCAAATGCCTACAAAAAAAGCAATTCAATTTTTCTTTCCGAGCACAGCCATTGCTCAAGATTCTACGCTATTTGAGTAAACGGTGGGTAATTTAGCATTAATTGACCCACACAATGGGGAATAACCTCCTGCAACCACTCAGTGCCAGTCCAAATAAACAGGTTTACGTTGCGGTATTAATTCTCGAGGATGACAATGTATACTGTCTAATCTGAGCTCCTTCGATAATTTGGGCACAACTGACAGTCCCAAAATGCAAATTCCGCGACTATAGAAGACATTCAGCCGACGACTATAGACCTTGAAACCCCGTTTCATCTCAGCAAAACCCCAAAAGCTCTGACAGCTCAAATGGATTCATCTGATTAAAATCAAATTCAATAGCATTGGCCTCATTCAAACACAGATACAGTTTTGGTGATTGCGGGACCAGCTTCGGGGCTCCTTTTTTTTCGGCATCAACAGCATTCTACTTGTATATTGTGCCACTACCCGACCAAGCCAAATCTACCCCTCGTATGAAGAGCAATTTCCGCCTTTAGTCCTTGACCATGTTCTCAGACAACTCTTTTGCCTTGCTAAACTATTAGTCCAACCGCGTTTCGCAGCTCTCCCTCGTAGATCCATTCAAGGATTCATTTACAAGCCCTGGGTCGATGGCTTTGCGGATTCATAGCACTCTTGGACCTTGCCAAGTTTGAACGCACCTCACGAAATTATAGATGATCAAGTTGCAGCAGAATGCCATATTAATTATCTCGAGAAAGTATAGCCACTCTCCTTAAACATGTCCAGTCATTGACGCCTTGCTATAACAGATATTTTGTTCCTGGACCAAAAAAAAAAAGAAGACAAAAAATGCTACCGTTATCGTTCATTTCCCATTCTGAGCCACTGAACCAACTCCCCCCGGTGCTGCGCCTGTGAGTAACTCCTCCCATGCTCGGTGTGACTTCGCGTGAGCGATTGTGTAGTCAACTACCTCTCTCCTCTCTCTCTCTCTTCCTCTCTCGTTATTACACCCTGTAGAGGTTGTAGGAACTGACCGTCCCCTTAGTCTCCAGAGTATGAGGCGCCTCCGAGACGGGGTCGTAGGCACCCGCCTCGATGCGAATGTTCTTGGCCGTCCGGTGAATCGTGGTGAGACCGCGCTTCAGCGAGCTTCCGCGGCCCATCTCGGGCTGGAGACCCCCCTTCTGTCCGTCCTTGCCAACGGTGCCCATCTCCATGGAGTCGACCTCGGAGCGCTTGATGAAGATGCGCGGCGGGTGCGGGATGTGGGTCAGGATGAGGACGACGAAGAAGCAGATGGTGATGGTGGGCAGCTGCCAGGGCGTCAGGAGGAACTTGGCAGTGAGGTCAGAGTTTGTTCCGATGAGGGCGACCAGGCCGAGACCGACGCCGATGAGGAAAACGGTCGCCGTTCGGAACATGTTGAAGATGGTCCATCCCTTTCTCTTGGACAAGAGGTGCATGAGCATCAGCAAGATGATGACAAACGCAGCGCTGAGGAAGACGTAAATGAAGATGAGAACCAGTCGCTTTGTAGTCATCTGAAGCGCCTCGAGCTCAGCAGTCTCGACATCCTTGGCAGGCGATTTGCCATCCGACTTCTTGGTGTCCGCCTCGTACGAGAGACCAAAGGCGTCGCTGATGGCGTTGACGACAATGTTGCAGATGGTGTTGAACTTGGTCTCGAACAACTGGTAAGTTTTATCGCTCTCGGCTGGGTCCGAATCCCAGAAACTGTCGGGGATGGCCAGGAGATCCTTCATTGTCTTCTCGAGGTCCTTGGCGCTGTCTCCGCCCTTCTTGGCAATGTCGGATCCATACTTGTACAACAATTCGTAGGCGGTTGTGTTGATGGCTTTGACTACCGTTTCGGTATTCTCGCTTTCCAGGGCCCCGTCCAGGCTCTCAATAAGCTTGGCCTGGGCACCGCGGTACGATTCAATGGCACGCCACCACAGAACCCACTGGCCGCTGCCCTCGGCCAACAGAACCAGGACAATGTGGAAGGGCAGGTGGATGACGGTCCAGAACATTTGGTTGAAGGCCTTCATGTGGTTGTGGTGGTGCATCCAATCGAAGTAGAGCTGGAAGGTGATGTAGATGATGGCGGCCGCACATGTAATCATGCCGCAGAGGGCAGAAGACCAGGTGTCGGTGATACCCTTGATCCATGTGTACTCGACAATCTTGGTGATGTTCTTGGAAAGGATAATGACACCTTCGCCGAGGATAATCAGGGTCAAAAGGTTGAGACGCTCATTGAAGTGGGTGCCCTCGAAGCTGAGCGTCTTGGAGAGAGTCGAGTGCAGGATTACGGCAACCATCTCGGTCAGGCCAGCAACATACCAGATAGCCAGCAAGTGCTTATCCGCCGTCTCCGGGTTAAGCAGAGCGCAGACGAGGTACACAACTGCAGGCAGGACATGGATGGCAACAGCAGAGAGAAGAGCGATCCGGCTGCGGTGATGGTGCCGTGCGTGGTACAACACTGTGCCGTACTGGATAGCAAGCACAATTCTGGACGACATGAGACAGAAGGCTTCGCGTTTGTTAGTCAAGTGTTGCCAAGTGGGGGAGGGGCTAGCTTGGAAGGCTTTTGCTTACACATTGCCCTGAAGATGGGAGCGATTATGCCGCTTTGGTCAAAGGAGACACCAGCAACGGCAAAGCCCATCATGACACCGAGATGGCAGGCACGGGCCGCACGCTGCAGCACTCCATCCTGACAGAAACGGGCATCGTAGACAGTAGTGACAAGCCATGTGATCCAGAGCAGCCTAGAAGATGTTTTGCATTAGAAGGATTGCCAAGACAGACGACGACGATAACGTAATGGAAAGAAAAGAAGGGAAACGTGGGAGGTGGGGACCAGGCTTGGGATGGGAGAGCACATACAAGAAGTAGCTGACGAATGAGATGAGGTTGTTAATGTCGACGATGGGGTGGACAGTGGCAAAGACGTTGAGGTTGGCGACAAACCATAGATCGTAGAACAGCTAGAGCAGGGTTAGACGAAAATGTGGACATTACCGAGCGGGGAGTTGATCAAACATACCTCTGAGGTAGATGCAGCCTCTCGCTGTCATTCCAAACAAGCCCCCGGGTTAGCATGGGCACGACATTTCAACGGCGGGGATCGGCAGCGCGCTACGGCCGAGAGAGAGAGACTCACCTTGCGGAACTGCAGCGGCGACTCTTCGTGATCGCCGACCTTGTCCGGAGGCGGCAGATGGTGACCGTGACCGTGGCCGTGGCCATGGCCGTGGTCGTGCTCGTGGTCGCCGGGGTGAATCAGGTGCTCGCCCTCCTCGCCTTCGGGCGCGAGAGGATTCTGAACCAGGCTGAGGCGGGAGCTGGCAAAGCGAAATGTGGTGCGGGCGGACCTGAGCTTGTGGCCCAAGGGAGTTGTGGCCGCGTCTCCATCGTGGCTAGAGTCCGAGTTGGTCATAACGGCGGTGGGTGAGCGGCCAGCCTTGGGGGACTTGCTGAGCAGGCAGACTTTGGGGAGGAGATTGGGGGTTACCGGGGGCTTGGAGAGAGCCAAGACAAGAGATGCAGAGACGCCGCGCCGTGTGTGGTATGGAAATGGGATAATATATCCGGGTCCCTTTGCTGTGTATTCTGCGGTCGTGGTTTTGGCTTTTGCTTTTTCCCTTTTTCTACCCAGCACGCACTCGCTCCTCACCCCGGTCTAGCCCTCTCCATTCCGGCATGGCTCCCCAAGAGTGGTCTAAGCCGCCGTAGGGCTGCAGCCCAGGGACAGCGTCCGTCACGTCCAGCCATCTTGGACCTTCCTGGCCGCGGTGGGTGGTCCCAGCACGATTCGAGGCCTCAGGGGGGGCCCGAGTGGAGGCGTGGAGAGTGGGGAATCCATGGCTGACTGCAGCAGCCCAAGCCGGGGACGTGGTTGTGCTGAAGACGACGGATTCACGCTCTCCCGCCGTCCTTGGCTGGTTCGAGGTTGCCCTCGCTGCTGCATTCCGTCATAGCCGGCTTCCCTGGCGGGCGACGTGGTCGCGCAGTCAGCGCTATGTCTCGCCCCCGTCCGTCCGTCTCACAGGGCCGGACGTGCTTACGCTTACTGGTAGTCTTAACGAGTATGCTTCTTATCCAAATTAGTGCCGAGCGGGTCGGGCTATATTAATCCGTCATGCCAAAATTGGCGCCCCCAGCACCGCCACGAGAGCACCAATGGGGCGCACCCATCTGCGAGATGGTCCCCGCGCCTGGCTGGGCTGGATTAGCTTTGATGAGTGGCGGCACAGGTTTGATCGCCACGGCTTTTACGAGGTGGCCGCGAGTCGGCTTGGCTGTCGTGGGCAGCTCCCACGCCGCTGCAACATTGCCAATAAGATTGTCCTCGTATCTGGTTGTGTGTACGCGGGGTTGATCTTTACCGGTTAAACTGGGGCTGGGCTGCATTGGTGCTTTGCTGTGCTGTGCTGTGCTGGGGGATTCATCCTCCAGGCCCCAACCACACACACACGCAGCCTCACTGAAACAGTCGGCCCAGTCGTGAGCAAACAAAAAATCCCACGACTGGAACAGACTCACACGCTATGCATGCCCGATCATGGGACAATCGTTGCCAGACTCTTCCATAGTTTGCGCCATTAAGGCAGCCTCCATCGACACCGCACCATGGACCCTCCCCCCGGGGTTGGCCTGGCTGGATCGACTAGCTTGATGACGTTAGCAGAGAAATTGACCGACCCCATTGCCCTAGGTACCCAATGGTCGACAGAGATTCCGCAGCGAGATGCAACTGGCCTCGTCAACTGGCCTGTTCCGCGGAGCCAATACCGTCGTTATCGTTTACGGGGGCGGCTGACAGGATCGTGAGCAGCACACGGACGCCGATCCTCTTCAATGCCCACAAGCCGAGGAACACAGCGTCTCAGACCACAGAGGAAAAGTTTGTATTGACTTTTATTGACTTTTACTGAGCACATCTCATTGCCAGCTGCGTTGGGCGTCACAAAAGGGCGTAGGGCCCAGCCAAGACAGCGTCGGAAACAGGGCAGCAGCAGCAGCCCGTGGCTTGTGGCCAGCTCACGTCGGTGACACCGAACGACGCGGCCATTGGCCCCGCGTGTTTTTGTGCCAGTATCAAGCCCGTCCAGCTGGCCCAAGCCCTCTGCCGTTGTCTTATCGCGTAACGTAGCAGACAAAACCACCACCACCCCAAACGACACACAAAACATACCAAAGACCCAAACGAGGAGCCCAAGCCAGATGCCGCATGACCCCTCAGCGAGCGGCCCGCATAAACTAGCGGGCGCCTCGCAGAGGTCTGGGCCACGGAGCTGAGGGACGGACATGAGGTTGCAAGCTCCACCCCGGCTTGCTAGCGGCGGCACTTGGGATAAATTTACTTCGCGTCAAGGCAAAACACACAATCATGGCGAACTCTAGAGTGCCGATATTGCCGTCCTCCGCGTCTATTGAGTCAAACTGTTCATGGACATGCGCCACAGTCCTTGACGGAATCCGTGTAGCTGCTATTTCGAATCCGCGGATTCCTGCACCAGCCCAGCCCGCGCGCCACACCATGTCCAATAGCATCGCGCTAAGAGGTTGTCGGGTAATTTTAGGCTAGGCCCTCTTTTTTTTTTTTTTTTTTTTTTTTGTTGTTGTTGTGCTTCCAAATCAAGATGCCCGACCATCAGCCGCGGTTGGGCAAGCGAAACAAGCCTCAGTGCGGCTGAACGAACCAGCCACGTCCCCCCGTTCCGCGCAAAACACAGCCTCTCGTGTCAAGCCGGAAGCAGAGTAGCTCAGATCAAAAATAATCTACCCGATGCCTGCGCCCAAGGTATAAGAGCACCTGCATGGCCCTCGCGCACCTGCATCGCTCGCCGTTTCCCCTGTGCCCGTCCAATGCGCATCATGTGTAGCCGAGCTCTCGACCTCTTCACCCGAAACACGGGCCTGCGGAAGCCTGTGCGGGGCCGGCCAATCGCGCGCGCACTCAAGCGATTGACACAATGACCGCAAATTGCATAAATGTACAGGGACTGTTCATTCTGTCGTGGCCCTGTTCGTAACCTAGACCGTAGTTCCCACACAAAGCGTAGAGGCGCTTAATCCGAGCTGCGCTTGACTCAACACCAAGCTGTTTTGTGGATTCGTTTCGTTTTAAAGCCTAAAGGAAGCACAACGCAATCCTCATCTCTCTTTGTAACTTTTCTAGCCCCATTGCATCAATTATTAAGCAACATCCGGATCTGGATAAATGAACCATTGTCCACATTCGCGGGAGGATAAGAATAACGATTGGCGCTCTCTAGGGTAGGACGTGGTCAATCTTGTTTATAGGGGCAATCGAGTTCAATAGAGATATTACCATCCTATTGTCCAATTTTATTATGCAATCGCACATGTGACGTCCTCCAGCTGATTAGGTTTATCTGTTCCTTGAATTGAGTTCGTGTTGTATAGGATGATCGTCATGCTGGGCATACTCAATCTCGGGTAAACTAATGACAGGGGAAGATTGAATAGTATTTCCGTTGATTTAATCAATGTCATTTCATTTTTAACTTTGTCGAATACATGTCACGGACCACTTTCCACGAGAAAAAAAGAACGGCTTTTTGATGAGATGGTATTCCCGATCTGTTCATCTGATGCCCTTCTCACGTCCTTCGGAAATTGGGGAATAGTGGGGCGCGGAAATGACAGACCTTTCCTGTTGGGAAATTCTCCGACGAATTCAAAATATGAAATGAATTTACCATCTGGAAGGGGTGCATTGCATCATCCGAAATCCCCTTTCACAGCTTACGACGATGAATGTTGTTGGGGGGTAAGCCTCATGTGCCGCCATCCATCTCGTAGGTGTGGGTGCCATCCGTATCTACTCCATATCTCTCTCCCGTAGCAAATAGGGGGGTGACATCGGGGGCCAAAAGCTGAAAGAGGTATGGTGTCGTCTCATGCTGACCCAAATCGCCAGATCCCTGTGCCTGTCAGATTCCAAACCCCCTCCTCAGACAAATCTGACATTGTCGACTATTCCCGCGCAACCAGTACATCGCATGTTTGAGAGCGAACCGTAAATTAAAATCATGCTAACCAACATAGACGAGGAAGAAAACCTCGAGCGCATGCGGCGTGGAGATCTGTACTATGCCATGACTCCGCAGTTGACCGCTGCTCGCAAACGATGCAAGCTCGCCATGAGACGGTTCAACGCGGCGGGGATCTGAGCCATCGCGAAATAGCAGAGTATTGGAAAGAGTAAGATGAGCTTGGACTCCTGTAGATCCTTCGTAACATTGGGCCGTTCAGACCATGTCCAACGGCTAACCCAAAACATAGAATCACGAACAGTGATCGTCCATTGCCACCACCCGCCGCAACTGAAGAGGAAGATGACGCCGTGCTGCACGAGTATCCCTGGATAGAACATCCCATCTACCTAGATTATGGAACTAATATCAAGGTTGGAAGCAATGTTTTCATCAACTCTAATTGCACCATGATCGACACGTGCTTAATTACGATCGGGTCACGGACGCTGTTTGGTCCAAATGTATCCATCTACAGCGGCGGCCACCAGCTCGATCCAGCTCTGCGCAATGGTGCCGAAGGGCCCGAGTTTGGAGCCCCAGTCACCATTGGCGAGGATTGCTGGGTAGGAGGCAACGTCACTATTCTCCCTGGCGTCACGATTGGCAACGGATGCACGGTTGGGGCAGGGAGTGTTGTTACCAAGGTAGTCAAGATTCCCTCCTCTTACGCAGGTGACCCTTTAGAGATTTTAGTGCTGAGCGAAAATATGATTGACAGGATGTGCCCGAGTACCACGTCGTTGCAGGAAACCCGGCTAGAATCATTCGTAAACTCGAGAGCAGTTCCAAGCCAAGGCCCGAACCTGAACTAGACAGCTCCACCAAGACGGGGTTGTGACGATCAGACGTGATGCGTCATATTGGGTGTCTAGACAAGAGAAATTATGCTCATCACAGCCGAAATTTGATACGAATATATCAATTTGAGTGACCGAAAATTAAACACAATTTTGTATGGAGTTCCAGATAAAGCTGGGTATGGAATCAAGCAACATGCGTATTATGATGACTCAACGGGATGATTATCGCGTTGACAAGTCTGAAAAATGTACATTTAATGAATGATGCATCTTAACTAGATTCCCTGGCGGCGGTAGGGTGATTGTTAGGAGCTGACTCTGACTGGCTAATTGTTAACTTCATCGAGCACGACCCGTCGTTTTGAGATCACATTTAAAGTCCGTGAGCTTGGAAAACCAACAACACTTTGTGCTTTTGCTTGCTGAAGGGTTCATGCTCCAGTTTATCTCGTTTAAAGTAGTATTAGATATGATTTGACAGCAGCTACAAGTGTGCAACTAGCCTACGTAACAATACTTGTATGTGGTTACGACCATGGTTTGCTTATGTCATTATGAATGTGACGTGGGGGGCTATAGTTGAATGCTGAAAACAGGCTGTGGCTTTTGGATACCTATCTCATTGGGCGAGAGGCAATTTCCATTTCAGGGCTTTGGGTAAGTCAAGGCTCGACGTCATTGTTGCAGCCACGAAGCAAGACAAATAAACCGGGGCTTGTCAAAAATAATGAAATTTATCTCCCAGTTCATGAAATTGAAAAACTCCTACGCGATAATGGCTCGCACCCCATGGCTCGTATTCTGACTGTTGTTTTCTTCGCGCCGCCACTAACTTTACCTATTTCACAACCCACTACGATCTTCCCCACGATTGAGCGACCTTCGTCCCCGCCCTAACGTCTGGTAAACTCTTAAAATCCTCTGAAGCTCGGCCTTCATAATCCCCCTTTGCACCTGGACCGCCCTTCACCTTAACATTCCCTAGCAAGATGTGAGCAACGGTTCCAGGGGCCAACACGACCCTCTTTCGCCACCTCAAACATTTCTGGCGGTGGCTTTCGAGGAAGCCTAAGTGGATGCTGATCACAATTATGTTGCCAGAATTCCTTGTTGGCAACCCGACCCCAAATATTCCGATAACACTCGAATACGAGCGACGCAACCGGCATTCGAGCCTGGCCAGATGCAATGCTTCATTTTGGATAGCGGACATACTAGATAATACATCTTTAATATTTCGAATGAGTAGATATCTAATATGATAGTAGAATGGTTATGGGCTGTCAAACATCAAGTTTATGTTCCCCGTGCACATATGCATTGTCGGCTTGACCAACCGACAAAAACGGGACCCACATGCCGAATGTTTCCACACAGCATCCCTCCATTGCCTGTTACTTGGACCTCAATGGAACTGCCACATTTGGAATACGAAGAATGCGTTTTGGTACCCCGACCAGGCTTACGATGTATTGTCAAGTGCGCCATAAATTTACCCTGAACGTGTTGCTCACAGTCTCAACCTAAGGAACCATGAAGTCCTCGACTTGGAGCTCAGCGGCCAGATTTAGAATCTCAGTTGGAGATATCGTAAACTCTCCATCTGTCCCCAAAAACCCCCAATGCGATGTATCGATGGGACCGGATATATCAGGATACTCAATCCCGAATCCAGCTTCCAGCATTGAGTTCGACGTGTCGATAGACGGATTGCTCTCCTCTTGGCATTGGCGCAAATATGAAAGCATGGTTTGTTCGAGGCGGCTGAACTCTCGCTTGCGGAGCGGCGCAGAAGGGCTGCCTCTCTCAATCATCATGTCAAACACACGGTGCCCCGCTGCCAGCCACGATTTGTCGGGTACAAATTCTGGGAAGAAGGCCTCAATAACGTAGAGGAGAAAGGCAGATGAAAAGGCGGTCTCAAGTTGAAACGGCAGAAATGCATCTGAATCGGTTTTCTGTTCAGCCTGTGCATGCAGAAACGTTTGTTGCTTGGGAACTTACCAAGTAGGTTTATCTGACCGAGTGCGTTCAATGTTTTCAAAATGTTCAACGCCGAGGACATGCAGGACTGCAGCAGTGAACGGATAGGCCCATCGGGGATGGATTTTTCATGATCGCCTTGAGCCAACCTTCGCTGCAGCACACACATGACTAGTGGGCGAGTTGTCAAGACAACGCACTAATTTGGTTAGCCTGGCAAGGCGGTGGAATATAGATGTTCATAGAATTGACTTACATGGTGATAGGAAAGGAGTAATCTGGTAGCAACTTTGGATGTGCGATTGTCGATCCCTCGGTGCGTGCTCGCTAGAAAAGAACGAAGATCTCGAGATACTTCTGCAATGTCTTGTAAAACTGACTGAGTGTCCTTGATCAAAGTGCCATCGAAATTCCGATCAACACCATAGACTCCTGTTATCTTGTCAACGGGTCTCCAACACTGTGGCTATTTGATAAGCCTTACCGGTCAGGATCTTCGCTGTAAGGCGAGATAATCGGATCTGCAAGGTTAACACTACAGCTGCCGTAGAGCTATCGACTTCGGAAGGAAGTTTCATTGTAATATCTTCATCTCGGATCGAACTTGTTGCTCCCACAAGCGTGCCAAATTCTCTATCAATAATGTATGACGTCCAAAACATGGTATTGCAACGCCTTGCGTGCCCCTCATCCACTTGTTCGGGTGGCATTTCTCTATGCCAACCCTCCAGAACGCAAATTCGAAGCCCCTGCCCAATCTATTTCAGGTGAGAAAAAGACGAACAAATTTTCATTGATTGAATGGAAAAGCTTACCAGTTGGAAAGCCATGAGTCTTAGATCCACAGCTTGGAGGTACATTGCCGCCAAGCACAAAGTCTCGACGGCCACTAGGGAGTCCTTCTCGACTGGGATGATGCTTGGGATTAGTGATAGCCCCCGAGAAGCGTAATTGATTCCAGGTACGGAACCAGGCAAGCCGATATTGGTGAACGCCTCACCAAAAGCAAGCACAAATAAGAACTGCGAATACCAAAACCGGTATCGTTTTGCTTCTCGGGCAGGGTTCTCGTAGAAGCGTTCTAGTTGTTGATGGAATGAGGCATGATTAATAATTGCTTTGAATGGGCCTAGGTGGTACTCGACCGTGGATAGCAAAAAGAGAGCATAGTCGTATGACGGTAGGTTATCCACATCTGGCTGCTCGGTCAATCCAATAGGGTTCCATGTTAGATCCAAGGTCTGGAGGTCCCAAGGATCGACTGGCGGCTCTGGCTGTGGCATACGACTGCCGATTATGGCTAGTACACGTCTGCAAAACGCCCATGAGGAGGTTGGGCCCATGTACCCTGTTGAGGGTTAGTATCACTGCATCATTCCGGAGGCAATTCAGCAAGGGATATGAGTTTGGAGATTGCGCACAGTATTTTCCATGAGGATCTCGAGCAAACGTCTCACCACTATCGACGAGAGGATTCCGACTGAACTCGGCGAGTGAGGAGTCAGGCGGACTCTTCCCAGTCCCTTGGTGATTTTGGGTTGAGGATCTATTATCCACTAGATACCCATAAGATCAACTGGAGAATAGATCAAAACTCTTTTAGAATTAAAACGCACCGATCCCTCTTTGACCACTTCTTCTCTGATTTGCATATTCGTCCTCGAGGGCAATGGCTGGCTCGGATGCAGATGCCGATTCCAGTGGTGATAGCAACGTGTGATGCAGAATGGTGTCATTTTGCGGTGGTGAAGTTGGACGAGGATCAAGTCGCTGAGCCTCTTGGGCGCGATCTTCTAATGACTTCAAATAACTATCTATCGTGTTAATATCTTCCTGGTACGGGCCATGATTCTCACCTCCCTCTTTCTCTGACGGTGGTCCAGGTAAATGTACTGACCTTCTAGTAATGCTTACTCGCGCGTCTTCAGGCTTGAGAATACATGATTCTCGTTTTCTTTGACATCGCGTGCAAGGTACAGTACCCGAGCACCGTACTTTCATCGCATGGCATCGGGTACATCTGTATCATGAATTAGGGGCTGAATGATGGCTTGCGTTTTCCTTCTGACGTACGCTCGAATGCATCTTCTGCTAACTCTGTGGGGATCAGCCCTTCCGGACATGACAAATGTGGATACGTATTCCGGGTTTTGAGTCTAGAACCCTGTTTCTCGGCTGACCCAGAAATAAAGGCGTCTTGCTCGTGTCGTGTGTTCTCCTGCAACGCCTTTCCTCCCGATCAATTGAGAAAGAAACTTCACCTCGCTGGAGAGCCGAGGTGGTCGGTCGCTTGTGCCGACTTTGCTCCGCATTTGGCCTGGGCAAGGCTAGCTTGAAGCATGGTAGTGTGGGGTGGTGGAGGTTGGAAGAGTGGGGGATGACTTAATCCCCTCCTGAAGATGGGCTATTTCTCCGTCAACCTATTGAGAAAGTCACTGATGTACGATATATGAATCGAGGTAAAAAGTCATAATCTTCATATTTCTGTTTGCTAAGCCGATTCTGTTAATGGGGAGTAAAGTCCGAGAGAAATAGATATGCCAGGTCAATGGATTGCGACGAGGCGTTTCGGCGAAGATGCGAGTATGGGAAATATGATTGACAATCATGCATGGGAAAATTTCATATCATAAACACCGCATGGAGAGCTTTATCCTGCTTACTTTCGCAAATGAACCCCATTCAGAATGATGTTTTGTCAAAAATTCGGCCCCTACCCTATAGCAAGAGGGACTGGAGTACGAGCATCCTATTCGGCCCATGTTTCTCTTTTAAAGGCGATTTGCATCGCGCTTTGTTAGGTCTTCTCGAAAATCTTTGAATAAATCGACTCTACTTGGGGATATCTTTCCACATCCAACAAAGAAAAAATTGTTCAAGTATTTGAATGACGTAGCAAACTTAAGTTGGAAGAAGCTAATGGATGCATGATCCTTCTCTCCTCTCTTACGTGCTGATGATCTGGCTAGTAGTTATTTCACGAGTCAGTGACTGGCTAGACGTGAGCTTCGTTGAAGAGCTCAGTAAAGCTCTTGTGGCAAGCTAAGGATCGACTAGGCAAGTCTCCTTTCCATCAGCATTCTTGTATGGCCCCAGACCATGGAAGCGTCATGTCCGTCTTGCTAGCTCGTACCTTGCGGAATGATGACCCCACAAAATAAAACCTTCAGGCCCAAAACCTGAGAGCTATACCCGCCAATGGGTTAAGCAATGGTCACGGAGCTCTGCTTTGCAACGAGAGGGTTTGAAGCTAAGGTGAAGGTTTCTGCCCCGCCATACCAGAGCGCCGAGACTCCGCCGATGAAGCCCTACCATGACTGATAAATGATGGCACGCCGTCAGTCTCTAGAAGGACACTCTTCAGGTATGTCATGAATAGTTGAAATGGTGCGGAGCTCGAATGAGCTCGTCAATGTAGCCGGAGACCGTCACCTCCCCCGCGTACTTCAGATGCCAGGCACCCGACCAACCAAGCTAAGACGCCGAGGTTTCCCGTTATAACCATCGTTAAGCACAAGGGACTTCTGGTTTGAGGCTTTTTCATTCTCTTCATCCTGAATTTTGGCTTGCTTCTTCACCCAATTTGCAATTTCTGAAGAATAATCATAGGTGCACTGCCGTTCACACTCGAAAAGAGCGTACATGCCACCATGGCACCCGCGATCACCTCACCTGCTCCCATGATGGCGGCGACTCACTTTTCCCACTACAACCTCTCTCACCACAGACACCTCTCCGTTTCAGTCGACGATGGCAGCAGAAACGACGAGCTGCGGCGCAGCATCGCGCAGCCGAGCTCGAGACGACAAAGCACAGTAGACACGTCGAGTATATCAAGTGTCGTGTATTCGTTGAAGCGTCGCAGTTCCCAGCAACTGGGTTCCGATACATCATCTAGGCTTCTGAATTCGACACACGATTCGATATTAGAATGGATTAGCGCACAGCGCATGAGCCACCTCCCGCCGGAGGGAAGCAGCCACGACAAGGTCCTGGCCTGGGCTCAGCTGTTTGTTGAGAGACTACATGCGTTCGAACTGGCAATCGAAGACTTTGCTGGTGACAGCTACCTGGCCACTCACCTCGCCTATGGCTACTGCATTGTTCTGCTAGAGGTTTGTCGTCCCAGAGCACAGAGAGTAGCGTCATCGAAATATGTGCTTATCAGTTGTAGCTCGGTAAAGAAAACTCACCGGCCCTGATGACAACCTTTGGATTCTTTTACAACATGTCAGTGCCGTTGCTGAACTTGTTGGAACGTGCCGAACTGTTTGGAGTATCACAAGAGATCAAGGAACAACTAGTTCTGACATTGTCGGACCTCGTTACCTTGGTTGCTAGCGTTTCAACCTATTTCCACAGGGCGATTCGTGGCATGACAGCCTCCTCGGCTTCCGTCAACATCTATGGCACTTTTCCAACAGAGATCAAGGCGTTTACAGTACGATATGCGAAAACCGCCGACTCTATTTGGAGGCATCAACTCATGAGAGAGGGCTTGGATGCAAATATGGGTGGGTTTTCCGCACCAAAGAAGACTCCTGGAAGAAATATGACATTTACTAACTTTCGGTTTCCAATACCCCAGTGTCTTCTGTCAAGACTATCAAGAAATGGGTGGCTCCAGAAGACCACGTACTAACCGATGCTGTGAATATGATTTCTTATCTCGCACACGATAGAGAAGAACTCACTTGCCTTTGGATAGCCCCAATTTTGACGCGTTTTTTGAAGGGGTTAGATAGAACCCTGTCTATCAGTGGCAAGTCAGGGTGCGGAAAGACCGTTCTGGCTTCCGTCATTGTCGACCATTTGCAACATGCAATTGGAGGAGTTTCATACACCACTCTCTTCATTCCCATTGGTAAGCACAGCTTGATTGCGCTTTTCTACTAGCTTTCGACTGACGCTGATGAAATAGATGGTCGAATTCCTGCCGAAACTGCTCCCGGCGCTATTGCCAAGGCTATTCTCTGCCAACTTTTCCAAAAACGCATTGGAAATGTCCAACTGCTGCAGATACTCTTTGATGCATGCGAGCGCTGCAAGACTGCCGACAATCGTGAAGATTATGACCTCATTGTCTGGAACGCACTGGAGCGCGCCATAGCTGCTCCCTTGCCCGGCTCAAAAGAGCTTGTCATCATCGTTGACGGTGTCGACGAAGCATCTTGCGGAGAGTTCGAGTTGCTTGAAAAGCTGGTCGCAGTAATGAGGAACAGCATGAATGTCAAGTTGATTGCTCTTGGCGGTGAGAAGCCGTCAATGACGCTCGCATCAACACATGTCTACATCAACGAAGACCTGGTACTGGACGACATCTCGGCTGTAGTCCGCGGACAATTCGAGAATGCTGAAGGATTTATCAAAATGTCTGAGATGAATCAAGAGATGATAATCAACCAAATCGCACAGGCTTCTAAGACATCGTTTCTTTGGGCTTCACTGGTCACGAGGCGGCTGCGGCAGGAGGAAAATTTCGATAACATCCGCAAGATTGTCAACTCGCTCTCAAGTTCTAATGCGGGTATCACAGAATTTGTGCTCCATATAATCCAATCTTCTACAGTGACAGATACTGCTAAATTAATGCTGTTATGGCTTGCTGTTGCTGAACGGCCGCTGTCACTGAAAGAGTTAGCTGCGCTTGCATCAATACAGGCTGACAAAAGCACGATTACGGATCCGCACCACAACATCATGATGGCTCTGAAGCCTGTGGATTCTCTCGTCATTATACAGGACGGCTTGGCGAATCTCCGCCATCGCGAAATACGTGATGCGGTATGGGATGTTCAAAGCAAGGGGAAACTAGTCCCTGGAATCAAAGATCCTCAGGCAGACCTTACTACCCGCTTATTATTTTATATCAAGCATACCATGACCGACCAGCATGAGCCATCTCTTACGGTTCTTGGCGGCCATGAGGCCAACCAGTTCTTGAATAGATATCATCTCCTCGACTTCGCCATCCGGTATTGGCCAGTTCACTTCAGGAAAACAACCTCCTATGCGAAAGAGGGCGATAGTGCTGTGATCAAGTCATTCATCAAAGTTTTCCCCACAACAACATCTTCCCTGCTCCTTCAAAGCACCTTATGGGAACACAAGCCTGCACCCGTCCTGATACAATACCACGTAATGGTCACCAGCATTTGTCGACAGCTCTTGACTTCTAATAATACGGCCTCGTTGCAAGCAACGATTTCGCTCGCTCTTTTGTATCAACAAGTGGGCCTAGCAGCCGAAGCGATTCCTCTCTTTTACGAAGCCACCATCATCGCCAACGCCCTGCTTACAACGCGCCATGCCATTACTACGCATGTGGCTAGCACCTTCATCGAGTTGACCGAGTCAATAAAGACGAGCACAAAGTCAGACATTATGGTTAAAAGAGAGGAAGTGCTGCTTGTGCTCGTTGAGTGCTACAGGACTCAGTGTGGTAAAAGCGCTGAGGTTGTGATTACGACACTCAACCAACTGGTCGAGCATTATTTGTTGATCAAGGAAGAAAAGAAGGCCCAGGAGATTATCGACTCGATTGAGAACATCACCTCAAACGAATTGGTGGAGAGCGATGGCTCTCTACACATGCACCTTAGAAGACGGCAAGAACGACGCCGGGAGGAAGAAAGTGTTAGTCTGCTATTGGATGTTCAAGAGTACGATGAACTTCTCGAGGGAATCGACTCGTACGATTTCGAATTCTTTCTGAAACAAGCAGAGAAATGGGCAGCGCAAGAGCTCACTGACCTTGCCGAAAATGCTTATCTCGAGATTTGGCAGCGAGTAAGCCAAGAGTATCGAGCTCATCATTCAGAGCTATGGGAGAGTAGAAAAATAAAGGCAGTCATAAGCTACTCCAAGTTTCTGCACGCAGAAAAGAGGGAATCAGACGCTAGTTCTATTCTGCTTAGCTTCTGGGAGGAATGCTCGCAGAGCAGCATAACCATCTCTGAAACATCCGTCTCTCTCTTCACCGAGCTGGCCTCTGTTATGAAAACACTCAAGCTCTCCTCACAGTCATTGGGCCTTCTGAGACAATGTTCTCAGTACTACCAGAGCACTAATCACACCGAATCTTCAAATTACAAAGAGGTTGAGAAGAACATACAGATTACTTCCAAGGAGATTATGCAGTCGGCGAGTTCCTCCACATCTATGGCCTCAGAATCAACTTTGGAGAAGATGGTGCTGGAAGCCTCAAGCTCTATTACTACAATTGACAAGACAACATTCACTGCGACATTTGGGCTTGTGAAGCGCTACATCTCGCAACACCGCTGGGAGGATACTACTCGAATCCTCAAGAGAATACTTTACGGTGTCTGGCCGGCCTTGTTTTCACCAAGAATCCAAGACGTTACAGTTCCACCAAAACACGTGGATAGCTGTGTACAGCTCGCAGAGAGACTCGCAGAGTGCTATCATGCTCGCCGCCGGCTTAGCAAAGAGGAAGATGTGCGTCTCCGGCTGTATCAGGCTATGCGGCCAAGCAGAAAGGTTGATGATAAGCTGCGCGCACGAGTCACAACTGATTTACTGAGCTTCTTGGAGCGTGCAGGCCAGACAGAGATGGTGATAAATACTCGTCAACAGATGCTGGACGACTACACCGGCCACCACGGTGCGGAACACCCAGCAGTCATCAAGATGCTTTGGACCCTCGCGGAGCTGACCCGACCTCGCCCGATATTCGTTGAATACTACCAGAAAATCATCGTTGCGTTGAACAAAGGGTCAGAAATAAGCACAACAGAGGCCTTCGAGCCACTTGTCATTGTGGCAACTGAACTGTGGAACAAGGGTCTTTACACCGACACGCTGAAGTATCATGAAGTGTTGTTTGCTACCTTCATGAAGAAACCAGACGTGTCTCCCAAAATGAGGAATCAAGGATTTGTGCGAGAACTTTTCACTCGATACATTCACTGCTTGCGCAGCGTTCGGAGCGAAATCACCATCTTGCACCAGGTCACTGTTGAATACAAATGCCAATGCAAGGCCATTTTTGGCACCACCGCATCCATCACAATCCAGGCCATCTTGACTTTGGCAACGGTGTGTCAAGAGTCGATGCAGTATGAGCACGAGGCCGTCGCCTTGTACGAAGAACTTATCAAGATCAAATCTGACGAGATTGACTATCACGAGATCTCGGCGATACTGGACTCGATACACGAGGAGCAGGCAAGCATGGCTGTTTCTTCCACCACAGCGTCGGTTTCATCTACACAGATCACTCGGGCGGTCAAGGTGCTCAAGCAGCGCCTTACGTCGCTCCGAGAATCCCATGGTTGGGCTCACGAGGAGTCCATGTCAAAGCTTACGCAGCTGGTCATGTTCTACAGCAAGCAAGAAGACGTAGAGATGGTTCGAAAAGAACTAAATGAGGCAACCATCAATGTGATTTCCTCCGAGTCCTCGTCTACCCGTCTGATTGCTGCGGCGTCAACCATTGCCACCTGCTACATCGAGTCTCACCAGGTTCACAAAGCCATTGAACTCAAGGAAACCATCTACAACCAGATCATCATGAAAGATACAAGCAGTGCCTCTTCATGCGGCTTCGATGTTTCCTTCAGGGGACGTGAAAGCCTCGTGTTTTTGGCCCAGTTAGAGTACAGCCTTCGCCACAACTCGTCGACGGTAAACGAGATCCTAGCTGAGTTGACGATCCAATTTGTCTACTTTGAGGATCTTCGAAACCTCATGAAGACAAAATCAAGCGACCTGCACAGCTTAGTCGTGGCTGCCAGCCGTCTCCACCACTCATTAGTCATCAGCGATAGAAAGAGAGTGGCCGCTCGGGTGTTTGACGACTTTGTCGGCTACTTCGTCGCCAACGAAGGGAAGCGTATCAAACTCACCAAGTCGTCCGAGGTGAAGGTGTTTTTAAGCACACTTTTGGAACACTTCAGCACCCACAAGTCGCGAGATTTCATCCGCTCCGTCGGCATTAGCTGCAATGACCAAGTGCACCAGCTACTGAAGACACAGGCGTACGACTCTGCCTGTGATCTCGCCATGGCCTGCTATACGTATGTTTCATCCCAGAAAGCCTACAAGACGGCAACGGTTGCCAAATTGGTGTTGGTTTTGGGAATGACTATCGGTGGCCGTGATATGAAGTCGCGCCCTAATGAGGCAGCCCGCAAGAGGATGCTGGGAACATCTGGGGTCATCATTCAAGATGTGCTTAGAACTCTTAGCGACTTGAATCTCAACCTCGCACAAGTAAGCTTGAATCACCTGAACAACTTGATCGGGCTTTTGGGCGAACAGCAAGATTATCACACACTGGCTTGGCTACTCACGGCCATTTGGAATAGCCGTGAAGCACAGCGCACATGGCATCCGTCTACCACGCTCGCCCTGGGCCGAAGATTCATCATGTCCAGATATCTTGTTGGCGACTCGATGGCCGCTATCCGTCTTGCCGAGGACATTGTCTACAACTGTCGACGCGTGCACGGCTCTCGCAATCCCAGCACGCTGCAAATGTCCATTTTCCTCACGCAACTGTACACAAGCGTCGCGCAGCGCTACCAGAGCCAAAAGGCAGGGCAGGACATGGCCAATCGCTATTACAAGAAGAGCGCGGCCGTCCACGAAAATATCCTCCGCCTTTTCAGCGACCCCTCATACGCAGAAATGGAGTGTGGGTTGGACCGGAACATTCGCACTGATGATGCCTCCAGCGACGGTCCTACTGTGGTGGAAAGTTCGAGGCGAGAGAGCATATCAGATGCCCAGCACGTCCGCGTGCACTTGAAGTACCTCAAACTCGCGATAGAGCGGCTCGGCGGTTGGCCAAAGGACTATGGCGAATATCAGCGCCTGAATGCCGATATTTTCCGAGAATTTGGGTCTTCGCTTACGGGAGTTGATGGGCTGGAGAATTGGAATCTGAACGAATTTGGGTCCGGAAAGGCGGAAAGCAACGAGGATCTCCTGAATCTTAATTTGGATAGCTGGGAGCTTGTAGAGTGCAATACTTGAGCTACGACAGTAATGATTATGAATCTTAACCTTTGAATAAAATATTTGACGCATGATATACAAGACTTGCTCACAGATATTATGCATGAACTAATTGCTGTACAGAGTTTGGAGGCCTGGGGTTCCGTGACGGCAATTAAGACTCTGTAAACTATGTCCGATGAGGTTTCGATTCTTGGTACTGGAGCCCAAGTTCGTCTCGACCTGAAAAGTGCAGGCAGCTTGAAATATATGAGAGTATCAATGTAAAAAAAACATACACGAGTGGGAGGAGAACTATTGTGTAACCATGGGCGAATGGTGCATGTGCGGATCTTGCGAGATTGAGGGTGGGGTTTTGGTTGCAGGGCACTTTGGGAATCATTGGCAGAATGTTGGGGTGAAATGATAGTACGCTATGCTGGAATGGGAGAAGCTATTATCTTAAAATGTCTTGGAAATGAGTGGCCAAGAAACGAAGAGCACAGCACCTGGGTATGTTCATCTTCGGCATTGACTCAATATGATAAAAAGGTATAGCAAAGTGGATAAGTAAAACGTAAAGAAAAAGTTAAGTCCTATGTCAAATCAAGGGAGAACGAGGCTTTAGGAGAGTCTCGGCCTCTTCAGGTAAGGGGTTTTGGATTTCACTGTCAAAAGACGCCAGGTGCCATGTAGGCAGTTACGGAAATCACAATAGTGTAGCACAATCGACTGATAAAGCGATCCTTGGAAAATAAATCCTTGCAAATGGGACAAAGATCATCAATTGAGAGGAAACTGCTACCTGAATCTTGGCGTTGAAAAGATCAGGATCTCATCGTCAACGTGGTATTACGACTTGTGGACTAAATGTCGGATCGCCCCTCTTATATCCGATATCTCAACACAATGGTAGTCTCTACTTAGGTCCAGTGTACTCCTTAGTCCTCCACACGACATACAGATAGTCACCATTACGACCAGCATTGATATCATTGGTCATACCATCCCAGCCTGACGGGGGAGCGCCTTGAAACTCACTCTCACGCCACAGAGCGACGTCAGTCATGTATCTGGATGAATCATTAGATGTTAGCATGGATCCCCAATAGCGCCAAAATCTCACGTATTTCTAACGATGCAACTTACTCAGTGGCCGCCCCGTTCCAAATGCCGTCCAGGTATCGGTAGTCACCCCCAGCTCCCTTGGCGAGATCGTCATGGCGAGCTCCATCACCATGTCCAATAGCAATGAAGAGCTTGCTCATCATTTGGCTTGGGGACGTGGCTGGGAGCCTTCTGATCCAGACGTTGCTATATTTGATCAAAAAAGTTAATCGGAGTTCTCGACAATCTATTTTCAACAGGAGAGGCAGATGTTCGGCTTACCTTCCGCCGTTGCCATGATTGATGTCAGCACTGCCGCCGTTGATCTCGACGAGGGTGCCATCAGGCTGGTTGGTATCATACTCAACCTGCAGCGTTGAAAGAGTAATTAGCGCTGAATTCCTCACTGTGTATCCAAGGAAAACACTACTTACGCCAAACCACCAGCAGAAGTCGGTGCAGTCAGAAGAAGTCTCAGAAGAAGACATGATGGGAATTTGCAGGTTGGTAAAATGGAATGTGTGTAGAGAGACTGAGGAGATGGATACAAAAGCTCACAAGGATGAGTGATGTAGAAGTGTGATTTCAAGTAGCAGGATGCGTCTTATTTTATAGTTGGGAACAACATGTACGCATGGTTCTTATCTCCCAAATCCAAAGCCAATCCCTTCTCCAAAGTCCATGAGGCCGTATCAAGGATGCATTAACCGACGCAAGCTGAAAGCGGGGCGCCTTTACCCGATCGTAGCATTCCTTAAGGAACTGAACCATCGTTGACATGATTCAGCTTAGCCACGAAGCGCCATCACATCCAAGGTCAGCGAGTAGGGTCATTGGCGAAACACAGAAAGCCATATCCAATCGTTTAATCAGATAACTGGACGACAGATGGCTGGTATGGGTCTCAGCCACAGAATTTGAACCGCGGGTCTTGAAAACGCCTTCTAGGCTGCAAACTAGAGGCCCTGCTTGTCAGATGATGGTTGCATGGTGCTTGAGTGCACAGGGTCGCTTGGTTTGGATTGTGATGTTCAATAGCTTCATGTTGGTCTCAGTTGTGCCACCCAATAGAATTCAGCAGCCTGAAGACAGCAGCCTCACAAAGCGGTTCGGGTCGTCTCATCTCGCTTATTGCTCCATTCTCTTTCCCCTTGCAACGGGGTGCATGCATGGTTCACGGGCCGTCGTTGATGGGCGGGGCGCCATGTGGTGCCCGTGTCCCGCAGGAGCGGTCATAGGGCCGCTTGACGGGGGAACCAGGCCCCGGGTCTCTGGAGGCTTGGTGCTTCGTTTGCTAGGGAGAGTCAGGGCTAACGAGCGCAGGGCATGCCGCTAGTCAGGAATCTGTGGCTAGCTGAGGACAACAACGTGGCGTTCTGGACCAAATGTGGCGGACTGAAGCATGATTCTAACGCACTCGCACCTAAGCGCTGAGACCTAAGCTTTTAGCCAATAGAATTTTAATGTATTAAAGCTAACTCAGCTCTGCATATTTTGCCACGGTTGTCCAACACGACCGGGGCAATTCTGTCATGTGCTTCTCGTTTAATTAAAGTTGAGTAAGAAAGCTCATGATTTATTCATTTGCATCTGGATTGACTTCTAGCTCCTTGCGGCAACTTTCCCCGTGCTATAATGCGTTTTAGCAATATCCATCTAGCCGGGGTGTGGAGAGGTTTGAGAAGGAAGGCTAACGACGAGATTGTTATGTAGGCTCCTGATGGTGGCTAAAAGGATGTGATTGAAACGGATGTTTTCTCAATTTATTCTCTGGATTTTATAGTAGAAGAACGAACAAGACTTTGATGGTATATTGGATCAGTTGGAAGTTGAACAGTCTGGCACTCCCCCAACCATTGCAGCGTACTAAATTCACGAAGCGTCAACGCACATGGAAAATAGTAATCGCCACTGAAATGCTAGTGGCTGATATCACACTAACAGGTGGTCTCAATAGCCTCAATAGACAACGCCAATACAAGCCAAATGCAAGGGATTAATGCCGGATGAAAGAAACATGGTCTTAGCCGCAGTTAGCCCCAAAACACCATACTGAATAACGCGTGCTCGCATTTTCTTTGTTGTGTGAATACAGGCTTTGTTATGCACGGCCGGATTGCGATCAATGCAGTATGAGCCTGGTCTTGTGAGCCTAGCCTCCCGGCCTCGAAGCTGAAGGCCGCGGTCAGCCGCAGCCTTCAACAGCCAGCAACAACAGCTATAAAAGGCCTACATAGATCCCCTCCATAGCTAGGAAGACAAAAGCTTCAATTTACTATCACTTGCACCTCCAAGACTTAGCTATCCAAGTGGTAGCTGATTGTTTTTAAACGAATTTGAATGATCTGTAGTCGGCTTTTCCCAGGGCGTCAATGACGTCTTTAGTGAGAACATTTCATGCAACATCAACCCCTGGGCCAAGACGTGATCAGGCACTTTTTCCGAATCTGCGTCAATTGAGAACTATACACAAGAATCTCAGGATTTTACAAAGTTCCAACCTGAGCTGCTCATGCAGTCGAGATTATTGTGGCTATTTTCAAACAAAGTAGCGTCACATCGATACGACCCATGTCTTTACTCCAAATGATGGTGGTTCAGTTATTGCTACCTAAGAGAAAGGCTGCGCTCCACCAAATGAACTACTACAGAAAGGCGTTCCAAATGTATTTTGAGGTGATGTCTTGGGGGCGAGCCCGCTAAAAATTTTCTCCTTGGTATTTTACTTTGTGTCTGTACTATTCTGGATATTCTGTCGATTTTCGTAGCTCTCGAGCTCCAGTTAGACATTGGGGGACGCAACGATTTTTACAAACAGGTGGACAATGTGCGTGCCGAGAAAGTCCGACGGAGATTATTTCTCAAGTACCCAACCCCGCACACCCCGCGTCGATCAACAAATAGGATAGTGTATTACAAAGAGTAGGGATTCTATGACACTCAAGCATGGCTATGAAGAGTAGCATAGGTTGATTCGCGTTCCATTGGACGGGCCGAGACCTTGGTGGAAGGCATGTGATTCAGAAAAATAATGACGAAATCAAAAATCAAAAGTATTTATCAGACGAAGGAAGAAGGTGGATTTTTGGTTCAGCCCACCGATCCTTGCGGCACTAACGTTGATCATATCTCGTCTTTCTCGGAAATTGTAAACTCTCAGTCGCGATCATGGAATCTGTACCATGTCTCAGAGCAGATGTTCACGTCTCGTCACGACTCCCCATCGGAGCTCTTCGAAATGGCGAGCAGAGCTTTTGGTCGCCGATTACTTGCACCTTGATCCATGGAGCCAAGGAGGCAGTCCTGATTGATACACCCATTTCCATCAGTCAAACCGAAGACCTCATCACATGGATCAAAGAAACAATCCCTGGAAAGGAGCTCAAATATGTCTACATCACGCACGGGCATGGTGATCACTTTTTCGGGATCACTGTACTGAAGGCTCACTGGCCAAAGATTCAGGCTATTGCGACGCCTGGTACTGTTGCTCACATGAAGCAGCAGCTGCATCCAGATGTTTTCAAGAATACATGGGTCAGGTTCTTCTCAGGGGACCAAATTGCAACACCAATTACCATAGCGGAGCCGCTTAGCGCCAAGTCGTTCAGCGTGGATGGGTATTCACTGCACATTGTTGAGGTCGGACACACGGATACCTTTGACAGTACGGTGCTGCATGTGCCCGATCTCGAGTTGGTCGTCGCAGGCGATGCCGTATACGGCGATGTGCACCAGTTCTTTGGAGAGGCGAATACCACGGAGAAGCGGGAAGAGTGGCTGAGAGCCATTGAAAAGATCGAAGCGCTCAACCCAAAGATGGTGATTGCTGGACACAAACGTGCTGGCTCTGCTGATGGAGCGTACTATCTTGCCTCGACCAGAGAGTATATCAAGGCCTTTGAAGAGGTAGTCGAGGCTTCGAATACCGTAGAGCAAATAGTGGGCCGGATGGTGGCGAGATTTCCTGACAGAGTTAATCCTCATGCAATCATTGCGGGAGCGATAGCGGCGATCAAACTGAAGAAAGGAAAACTCTGAGATATTTATAGCTACCAGGTCTTGGTCAGTAAGAGAGTTTTCATTGCTTATTTCGCTGTTCATGGTCGTAGTAGCCAGAAAGATGTGATGTTTCCATCTCAAGCGGATATAAACCTGCCACCGCACTGCGCGTGTATTACCCTTGCCGTGGCCATCAACATGATATCGTAGCAGCTTCTGTTGCGAGAAGATGTCGCCAACGTCAGTCGTATGGACCATGCACATCGGTTTTTTCATTTTAATTTTCACAACCATCCTCAAATCACCGTGGAACCTCGATCCGATCTTCAATACTGGATTGATGCCACGGCGATTTGTGGGGCGCCCGAGGCTGACGCCGAAGCCATCCGAGGCACCCGGCCCCGCTTCCCCAGATTCGCAATTCTCCGTCGGAGTCTTGCCTGTCGATCAACCGCGATAGCACCACGGCATCTCTACGAATTGGATCAGATTATATAAATTCACCATCGATTGAACTGAAGAGGGAGCAATTACAATCATTCTGGACAATTTGTCACCAGCTAAAGCGCATCAAGCATCACTCCAAACCTTCATCATGTCTTCCCAGAATGGTCACTCATTTCAAATTATCATCACTTCTGAAGACGCCACAGCCCAAGCGGAAAAACGTCGGGCTGTGTATCTGAGGCCGTTCTTCCTCTTCTGGCTGAGTTCATTCATATTTGAAGTCACAATGTTGATAGTCAGCATCATCTTCTTCTCGGGCTTCCGCGACTTCTTCCCTAGGTTCATGTGGACCATTTTTTTCTGTCCACTGGGTATGGGTGGGTCGATGGGAGGACTTGTCAATGCCTTTATTGTGGACAAGCACTATGGAAACAAGGCGGTTCACTTTTGCGCAATCATGAGCCTGTTTGTTCTCGGCACGTGCAACGATTTGTGCTACAACCTGGATCTTGTGTTTGGTTGGTTTGGCGCTCACGATCACTTTTGGTGGTGGCATTGGAGATACATCATGATCTACGGTGTAGGGTATGGAACTGGAAAGCTCTTGTTTACCGATAAGGGCCAGGAAACTCTGTCTCAGTGGAGTGTCTGAAATAGGCAAAAATCAAAGACAATGCAGATTTGAGGCGGGACCGGAAAAATTGCTCATGTGATGAACAATTGTGGCATAAAGGGTCCGACTGGCGACTAGGTTCAAGACTGCACGAGACTGGAAATTAGGACGGCTCTGTATTCTGGGGAAATCATTCCTATAGTTTTGGCAATCCATAAACCGAGAAAAAATTCTATTCAACATTTGCGAAAATCTTGTGCCCAGTACCCTTCATTTTAGTCAGGCGTGTGCATGCGACGAACCCGAGAATCCGAGAAGCTAACTGCTTGCAAAACCAGGGCTTGCCTCACTTGGCCCGCTGACGGGGAATTGGGATTGCGCTAAAATAGTGATGCCTATTCGGTAATTTGCGATGTGATGGCATGTGATTTTGTGTGGTACGGTGTGATAAGATGTGATGAGACGTGCTGAGACATGACGGTTTATTCGACTATATTTCATGATTGTTACTGACAAAGCAATTCCTGTATACCTCTTCCTATCCCTTCTTGAACGGAGAGTATTGGTTACATCAGTTTGTTTCAAACACCTCGTTCACAGGCGATTGTGTGTCGGATTAGCCATCGGTTCAACATGCCGCGCACCCTTGCTCACTATGTAAGCGTAAGCACAGCCCGGGATATGGCCAGTTATGATTGGACTTCAGCCGGGCCTTTGAGAACATGGGCTGCATTTGATCATCTGGGTGAATCTAGTTTGAGGGCATCCGCCTGGGCTGCTGTACACTTGGTGTCACGTTGCCCAAGCTAGCCATGAAACCAAGACCAAGCGGTGCGTGAACATGGAGTCATCGAAAGCCTGGTGTCGTCATCACACAAGCGGGTGACGGCCTTTGATCCAATTAATTTCACCGTGATGGCCTGTCACGATCTCTGTTAAATGGCAAAGTCTACATCTGCCAAGTACGAAAATTCCGCAGTGTCGGGGCCGCGGAGGCCGACGGCGTTGGTAGGCGATGCACCCTGGGCTGGGATTGGCCGGCCCAATATTAGCCCGATGTGGTGATGGATCTCGGTGTTCGGTTGCAGGGGACCTGTATCCGGGCTTCATTTACTCGTGCCGCGCGGAACACCGACGAACATGTCAAAAAAACCACGGAACACTACGTGTTGAGACATTGCAATATAAAATGGATGCACCGCTGGTTGGAGTTCGAGACAATGCTGTCACATCAGATGGTCTGTTTTTCCTACCTACTATACAAATACCACATTCGCCTTGATCAGGATCAATTCCCTGCCAGCTCATCTTGAACAAACCCACGATATTCTGCCAGGCAGAAAAAAGCAACGGAAGCCTACCTGGTTGTGTGATGGACCAAGCCGAGTCAGGGTCCTTTTCGAAGGAGGACTCGCTCAAATCCACCTGTGTCAGCACCGCTCCAGATTTGCAAAACGAAAAGATGTCGACCGAAAGCGTTCTAGACTCGCTACAGATAGATGATAACCTTGAGGAGGTCGCTCGGCAAATCACCCGAGCATCTACATCAGTTGGAAATGAGCTTAAGGCATTTGATCCCGAGCCCGGGAGCCATCTCGATCCACAGTCGGCTTCCTTCAACGCTCGCGCCTGGGTCAAAGCATTCATCAAGCTGTCCGAGATTGACGAGAAAGCCGCTCCGTCGCGGTTTTTGGGCGTGGCCTTTCAGAAGTTGAGCGCCTACGGGTGGAGCACCGGCGCGGAGACCCAGTCGACCGTCTCCAACATGGCCATCAGCTCCTTCTGGAGCCTGGCCAAGCTCGTGGGGAGAGGCCAGAGAGGCAAACGCATCGACATCCTGCGCGACTTTGAGGGAGTTGTCGGTGAGGGCGAGCTTCTTTTGGTGCTTGGCCCTCCTGGGTCAGGCTGTTCGACTTTTCTTAAAACGCTGGCTGGCGAGACGGCCGGCTTCGAGCTCAGCCCCGACTCGTACATGAATTACCGAGGTATGACGGGCTCAAAAGATTTTTTGCATTGCTGAAGGAACTTCGCTAACTAGTCTTGCCTCTATAGGTATCGATAGAAAGCACATCCTGGGTTCTCTTCGCGGAGAGGTTTTGTATAACGCCGAAATCGATTCCCACTTGGCCCACCTTACTGTGGGTGAGACGCTGTCGTTCGCTGCAGGGTGCCGCTCTGTCCGTCATATTCCCGGCGGATTCTCTCGTGAGCAGGCCGACACGATGATGCGTGATGTTATCATGGCTGTTTTCGGCATAGGCCACACGATCAATACCAGAGTCGGCGATGACTTCGTTCGCGGTGTCAGCGGTGGTGAGAGAAAGCGCGTTAGCATTGCCGAGGCCGCCCTGACTGGCGCCAAGTTCCAGTGCTGGGATAATTCGACTCGCGGGCTTGACAGCGCAAACGCAATCAACTTTTGCCAGAACTTGCGGCTTCAGGCTGATTTGCTTGGCGTGTCCGCTGCGGTGGCCATCTACCAGGCACCACAGTCTGCTTACGAGGCGAGTTGCATCCCTCGATGCGACATGGTTGTAACCGTGCTAACCCTGCGTGTTTAGCAATTCGACCTGGTAACCGTACTCTATGAGGGGAGGCAGATATTTTTCGGGAAAATCACAGAGGCTAAGCCGTATTTTGAAGAATTAGGCTTTCAATGTCAGAGACCTACCCTTCCGACTGCGGGTGACGGCGTTGCTAACGTATGACTGACTGCCAGGCCCCCATCGACAGACTACTCCGGATTTCCTGACCTCCATGACGAGTGCGGCTGAGCGACGCGCCAGGCCAGGCTTTGAAGACAAAGTACCAAGAACTCCCGATGAGTTTGCAGAGAGGTGGAAGGCCTGCTCGCGACGAGGGGAGCTGGTTCAAAGCCTGGAGACGTACGAGGAGAAGCACCCGTCCAGCCAGAGATTGGGTGAGTTCAACGAGTCTCGTAGGGCTGAGCAGGCCAAGCACCAGAGAGCCGAGTCGCCATACCTCATCTCGTATTTGCAGCAAGTCCGCTTGACCATCTGGCGCGCTTGGAGAAGGCTGCTCGCTGATCCAGGCTTCACCATCGCGTCGCTGCTTTTCAATCTCATCATTGCCCTTGTCCTAGGAAGCGTCTTCTACAATCTTCCTCCTGATACATCGAGTTTCTATTACCGAGGTGGTGTCGTGTTTTTCACACTGCTCTTCAATGCTTTCGCTAGTCAGCTCGAGGTACGTTGCATGCATCACGTATAGCTAAAGAAGAGCATGCTGACCTCTCTTTTAGGTTCTTACCGTCTACGCTGAACGTCCTATTGTTGAAAAGCAAAACAAGTATGCATTCTATCATCAGTCTACTCAGGCTATTGCCAGTTACATAATGGACGTTCCTTACAAGACCATCAACATGGTCATCTTCAATGTCATCATCTACTTCATGGCTAATCTGCGACGCGAAGCCGGTCCTTTCTTTTTCTTTTGTTTTGTTTCCTACCTGTCCACTCTCGTCATGTCGACCCTATTTCGCCTGTTGGCTTCTGTCACTAAGACGGCTCACGAGGCCATGGTCCAAACCAATTTTATGAGCTTGGCCCTTATGATGTACGCTGGCTTCACCACTCCAACGTACCAGCTTCCGGGCTGGTCGAGGTGGATGAACTACCTCAACCCTCTTGCCTACGCTTTTGAAGCTCTGATGGCCAATGAGTTTCACGGTAGGAAATTTACCTGTGACCAGATCGTACCACAAGGACCAGGCTACGACAATCTTTCTTCTAATTCGTCAACTTGTTCTTCGGTAGGTGCGCTGCCAGGTGCCAACTTCGTGGATGGCGAAAGATATATCAATATTGCATTTGAGTATTACAATGCTCATAAATGGAGGTAAGAAATACTGCTGTAGTTGCATGGCAGAACCGATACGCTAACCTTGTCAAACAGGAACGTGGGCATCTTGTTTGGCATGATAACCTTCTTTTTCAGCGTCTATGTTCTTGCTTCTGAGTTTGCCAAGTCTCCTGATAGCAAGGGAGAGGTTTTGGTTTTTGCATCTAATAAAATTCCTTCCCGTTTGGTAGAGTCTGGCGCTGCTGATGTTGAATTGCAACCTCACCCCCGAAATGCCGCAGCTGATAGCGGTGCAAGTAGCCACACCGGTACAATCCCCAGTTCTGGAACAAAAGTATTCCACTGGGAGGATTTGTGCTACGATATCAGCATCAAGAGCGCTGAACGCCGTATTCTCACCGAAGTTGACGGATGGGTGAAGCCGGGTACATCAACCGCGCTTATGGTATGTGCAAATTGAACCGAGTCTCGCGAGCTGTTGGAGGCTGACAAAGCATCTAGGGCGTTTCTGGTGCGGGAAAAACAACCTTGTTGGATGTGCTTGCAACCAGAGTCACAATGGGCGTGGTTACGGGAGACACACTCATCAACGGTGCACCCACTGACTCTTCCTTCCAGCACCGCGTTGGTTATGTGCAGCAGCAAGATCTCCACCTCAACACCATGACTGTCCGCGAGGCACTCGAATTCAGTGCACTGCTGCGCCAATCTGCTGAGATTCCTAAGCAGGAAAAGCTGGATTATGTCGACTACGTTATTGATCTGCTTGAGATGCACAGCTTCGCTGATGCCGTGGTTGGCGTTCCAGGCGAAGGTTTGAATGTTGAGCAGAGGAAGCGCCTGACCATCGGAGTCGAATTGGCTGGTCGCCCAAAGCTGCTCCTGTTTCTTGACGAACCGACCTCTGGGCTGGATTCCCAAACGTCGTGGTCCATTTGCCAGCTCATCAAGAAGCTCACTCGCAGCGGCCAAGCCGTTCTCTGCACCATCCATCAGCCTTCCGCTATGCTTTTTGGCCAATTTGACCGGCTCCTGCTTCTCGCCCCAGGTGGTAAAACAGTCTACTTTGGAGGTAGGACAGACAAGACAGCTTCGTTGTGTACCCGAGTGATAACTAACACGAAACAACTTTAGAACTTGGAGAGAGCTCTAACACGTTGATTGACTATTTTGAAAAGAATGGAGCGCCAAAGTGCCCATCTGATGGAAACCCTGCCGAGTGGATGCTTCAAATCATCAAGCCAAAGACTGATGGATCCACCGGAACCGATTGGCATCAAGTATGGCGCGACTCTTCCGAGTTCAAAGATGTCAAGCAGGAGCTCGGCCGTCTGCGATCTCTTGCCAAAACAGATTCTCCCCTGGCTCCCGAGGTCAGCGAGACGGAAGCATCGCAACACCGAGAGTTTGTAGCTTCGACATGGGAACAGCTGGTTTTGGTTTTTGTTCGCACATGGAAGCACTTTTGGCGGTCCCCTTCTTACATCTGGTCCAAGACCGTCATGATTGTTATCTCGGTATGTACTCAAACTATCTATCCACTTGGGTCCCCTATGTCCATAACCAATAACGTGGCTAACCGCGCTCTGCTTTCCAATTCCTAGGGCCTCTATATTGGCTTTACCTTTAAATCCGAGAATAGTCTGCAAGGTGCTCAAAATCAACTATATGCCATCTTCATGGTTCTTGTTTTGTTCAACGCCCTCAACGAACAAATCATGCCCAAATTTATCCCCCAGCGTGCTCTGTATGAGACACGCGAGCGACCGTCGAAAATTTACAACTGGCAGGGTAAGTTCGGGCATCGAAATGATTTAGGACCGAGTTTCTCATTGACTGATGTTCTAGTTTTTATTCTCTCCACCATTGCCGTGGAAGCTATTTGGAACAGTCTCATGTCTGTTCTCTTATTCTTCTGCTGGTACTACCCCGTGGGATTCGTCAAGAACACAACATCAGATGATGAGCATATACGCGGCTTCCTCATGTTTTTATTCATTTGGATGTACTTGCTCTTCACCAGTACATTTTCAAACTTCATCGTCGCCTGGATGCCGTCCTCCGAGGTCGCGGGCGTTTTTGCCAGTCTGATTTGGATGCTCTGCATCTCCATGTGCGGGTAGGTCTATTCCCCTCAGCCCCAAAGCTGACGGCAAACCAAGTGCTTACTTTTTCATACAGTGTCGGCGTCGCGAAAGTTGATCTCCCAGGCTTTTGGATCTTCATGTACCGCGTTTCACCGGCCACATACCTCGTCGGGGGGGTCATGGGCGTTGCATTGGGCAAAGCCGACATCAAGTGCGCCCAAAAGGAGATTGTCACCATGGATCCACCAGGAAACATGACGTGCAGTGAATTCCTCGCGCCGTACCTCAAGGTTGCTCCGGGTAACCTCCTGAACCCAGCGGCTACTGAAGCCTGCAATTATTGCCCTCTTACCACCACAGACCAATTTTTGTCCAAATTTAGCATTGAATACTCAGAGAGGTGGAGGAATTTTGGCCTGATGTGGGTTTATATCGGTGTCAATGTCGTTGGCGCCCTCGCTCTCTACTGGCTCTTTCGTGTACCGAAAGGCAAGGGGACTAAACGTGCTTAGGACGCCCCTCGCAAGAGTGGGCCCCTTAAATCTGTTGGAAATGGAATAAACTGTATCATATACTTACTAGACACCCTATTTATCCCTTAATCTCTATTTATAATTACAATAGACCTGTTTGATTCCTCACTTCTGTCCTATTAATTTCGGTTCAGCTCTCAAGCAGATGATTTGAAATATAGAAACATACCACTGTACCATGCTAAAATGACCTCCATGCCCAAGACCCGAAATACTCGAATGACTTCAATTAAGGCGACGTTGCAGCAAAGTCCACGTGAAAACGAAGCTATCAATTATCGACTACCACCCATGAATCTCTCACAAGTCCGAATTCCCTTGCATAATATGTTCATGGTTAGGCATTATTAAAATTGATCTGATCTTTGATGTTGAAGGTGTCAAAATTAATCCCACTCATGGAAGAGTCAGGAAATACCCAGCCAAACATGGTTTTGAAATCGCTAAAGTCTGTCATTTGCATGTCACTAACGCCCTCAAGATTGGTAGGCGTTGGATAGTTGAGAAAGTTTGACCCGGGAGTGAAGCTGGGTGATTGGTCGAGGCCCTCACGTGCGACTGGAAATGCGTACGTTGGGCTTTGGTTTTCCTGAAAATGCCTTAGCAGGGCGGTGATCGATTGGAACCATTTCATTCAACATTACCATTTGCACACTGATATCTGCTGATGAGCCCGTTTCTTCCCATGCAGATCCCTCTGGCTGGGTGTTCACCTCAAAACCACTGGGTTCAACGTGTGACAGACTCGGCTGTTGCTGAGTGCTTGCTTCCGGTTGTTGCTGGGATTTCCAATAGAACTCTCTGGCAATTCGAGCAAATTCTGGAAGAAATCTACCAGGAAGGGCGCTGTTTGAGGCCATTTCCAAGAGACTAAAGTATCCAGCCACCGAATCCATCAGTGCCAGATTCTTCCTTGATTCGTGATGATGGGGATTGTGAATAACAAAGTCGAACAGGATGAACATGGCAGATAGAGGCATGATGGCTAAGACCCTATGACTCAAATTCAGTACCGCAACGCAAATACAACAGGGCTATCCTTACTGTATGGGCACATGAGGTTCTGGATCGATGTATCGGGTCAACTCAATGATATTTCTCGCTGTGTTCATTAGCTTTTGTCGGCTAGCTTGCAGCCTGTGTCCTCCTTCTCGGTCCAGATGAAGGGTTAAGCGTTCAAGCGCGATCACAATTGTGTAGTAGCTGAAATGCGTCTGGAGAGCAACCAGTCTGGCTGCCGCAGTGGTGGCTTCGGAAATGGCTTTGGAACTACCAGGTCGAAAGTCTAGGGGGACGGATTGGCGCCAAGTTTCTAATATTTTGTTGGCTTGATCAATTGCGGAAAGGCGGGATTCGACTGTTTTCAATGAGGCGCTGATGCAAAACAGCGATGTAAAAACAATCGACGAGATTCGCCCCAGTCTAATGAAGGATAAAAACCAATTGTAGTCTCCAAATTGTGATTCTGGAATGGATGGAATTGGGAATCCAATATCCTCATCTGCTATGAGCTGTGGCTTTAGTTAGCTAAGAATATTATGGTTATGGGTTGTATTGCTCACAGAGCTGCAATGATCTCGAAAGGCCTGATGTTTCTCTAAAGCATAGATAACCCAGAACGTCCTCAAATGCGTCCTCTCAGCGGGGAAACTCCTATGATAGCGAAAAGCCCGAGCCATTCGGGCGGCATGAGTGATTAAGACATCGTCAACTTGTAGACAGCAAGTGTTCAACGCGAACAGCGACTGGGTGGAGTTGTCAGACACGTCGAGTTGCTCTTATATGTAGGAAATTGCCGTGCTTACCATTGCAGCTAGTGCCTGTCCGGTAAATCGATATTAGAACCTGGCTATTTGAGGACAAAAGGACGTGAATACCTGAAGATTTTCCAACGACTCTCTTGGAAGCATGATGTCGGCCATGTGTCCTAAAGAAATTTGAAAGAGTTCCCAGGCTTTTCCACGGCCAGGCTCAAAAGTGCCACCTTGAAAGTACTGGCTCCCCAGAGCCAGTATTGTGTGATAGAGGGCAGAGAATGCCGGATTATGGACGAGCTTTTGGGCGAGCTCTGGACTGTAAGCATTCTGCTCAAAGTCATGTCGATCCAGGAAAGGATAGACAGGGTGGTAGTTTGTGAAATAGGCTGGACGGGTGTCAGCATGGCTCATTCAATTCACTGCTGCAATCTAAAAGTCGAAACGAAGGGGTTATCTCCAACCTTCAATGTAAGATCGTGCCTCTTCTGGGGAGAGTGTGCCAACTTGTGAAGGTTTCTGGAATTTTATTGGGGCCCACGGCGAGTCATCAGAAAGCCCGAGGCGGGATACAATATCGTCGTCTAGCTTTTCGATGAGCTCCTGTAGGCTATTGTTGCCGATTCTTTCGGTGAGAAAAGCCACCTTTGCTTCAGAGAAGAAGGCGAGACTAGAGCTGGGGACTGTGCATGTGTGAGATTTGAGCGCTGTGAAGAATATTCTGTTGGGTGAATTTACGCACCTTGTTCATCGGATGCCTAAGAAGGATGAGATTTCTTCATTGAAGGACGTATGCAATTATGCAGACTTACCTTGAATACTCGAGCAGGGGTGATGAAGACGGGCTCTTGCGGGCCATCCTGCAACAGACGGTCTATGAAGAGGTCGGGCTCTCCACTCTGAGCCTGTCGCGGAGCCATCACAGGGTTCTGGACTGCGGTTGGTTAATACCGAATTCCTCTTTCTATTTTTTTTTCTTGGCATTGATTTAAGGTGATTAGATGCACACCTTTGACTCGTACTTTGCGTCTAAAGGCGCTGAAATGGCATTTGTCCCCACGTTTCTATGAGGTGTGAGTACAGCCCGAACACGAGCGCTCCCAAGTCACAAAGACTCACGGCACAATAAACACAAGTAGGAGATGCGCTTGAGGATGTTTCTGGGACTGGATAGAAAAGGCCCACACTGTCAGATTGCGAGATAAGCAGCTCCCGGCGAAATCAACGTACGGATGCACCGAATTTTGCGGTGCCTGCAGAGGTCGCAGGTCTTGTTGACCTTGACGACGGTGCCGTCCTGGGTTGTAGACAACATGGCGGGCTGCCGGAGTATTCCTGAGGCTGGCGAGGTCGTTATCAGCGCTCTGATCTCAGCTCAGTGCGCGAGCTGGGTGGTGACGATGTGTGCTGACAGCCAATGCGGCCCAGCTTAGCAGAAGCCCTTGTCGCCACGACGCCGCATTAGCACAAACCAGGTCCTCGGGTCATTGGTTCGAAGCCGCCATTAGTCATCCACACTCCACCGGGCACTAAAGTCGGGCTCGCAGTCCGCGGGCGACGAGAGTTTCGTCACGTGAAATCACCAAGTTTGTTCCAGACGCAAGGTTTTGCGCACCCCTACACTACCTGCCTCTATTAACCCGAAACTCTATGCTGAGATTTTTAAAGCACATGACGTCATAAAATACTGGCAAGCTGAAGATTACTGATTTATTTCTCGCTCACCCATAGTCGCATCAAACGGGTCATGCGGCAGGCTGAGACTGAATGCCTTGCTGAGAACGGTTGACAGATTTAGCCGGCTACGGGTTAATGAATTTTGTCTCTAGTCTTGTTCGCAGCCTAAATGTCTTCAAACACAATAATTGCCGCACCTGAAAGGTCGCATGGGAAAACCATCCAGTGATGGCAAGAATCTATAGCGAGCCGAGGTTAAAGACTCTTGTAATTAGTGGATTCTGAATTCACTGAAAACACTGGCTACGCCCGCTGCTCTGCGCTCGGTCACCTAGCGGATCAGTCCACTCATCTCCCTGCCAGAGTGAGCATCTCGGGTATTTCGGTGATAGACTTTCCCCCCCCCCCTGACTTCGCCACAGCAGGAGAGGATGAAACCTAGAATCAGAATAGCAGGGTTAACTGTAAGTTTTCTTGCCAAAGATCGAATCAGCGTGCTGGAAATCAAGACAATAAGTTTTGAATGTAAAATCACATCCCTGCTATGTACCATGGTGTCTCATAACATTGCTTCATTCAGTCATACAGTAATTCATGCAAATCTGCATGTGTTCTATGTCTAAAAACCCTTGGTCTAGATACCGTCCAAAAATAAATCATCCAATGCTTCGTTAGAAAATGTTCGCTTCAAATCTGCAAGTTCCCAACCGTGTTTTTCGCCAATAGCTGCCAGCAGCATCCTAAATTCCGCAATCTGATCCTTGAAAACTTCGTTCTTTAGCGTTTGCTTCCATGGTTTGCCATGAACTGTGTACCCGTCCCACTCCTTAGCCCAGTGTGGCTTAACCACAATCGGGTTGCCGTCATTGTCCTTGTAATTCGTCCATTTGTTCAGAACCTGCTGAGCATATGGCTGCCAGGTGTCGGCGACCGACCTCAGGGTCAAGATCTCCATGGCGCAGGTTCCGAGGGTGTGTCCTCTCTGCGGCGCCATGGTGACTTCACTGGAACCCATGATGCGCATCTCGAGAGGCATGCGCATGGGACAGGTCTTGATGTTGTCGTAGCATATCCTGATTGCATCCCACCAGGCGCGGCGAACGTTGATGTAATCCCGTTGATCGGTAGTGCCCTTCTTAGCATGGAGCTGATGACTTTGTTAGTTTGACGTTTGGGAAACATGTGAGGACAAAAAGACACCCACCGGTATTTCCACCTCCAGGTCTCGCACTCGAATATTCTGCACACCTCGCTGGAAGTGGAGGGCATTTGGCAAGAGCGTTCTAATCGGCTTTTCGTTTCCCTTGACCTCGTCAAGATTCTTCATGCATATCCACGCTTTATAACTCGTCAGCTTGTGAAAGAAGGCAATTGAATGGTCCACATACATAGGAACGCAGTCTGCAGGTACGGATCTTTCTGCATGGCATCAATCTTCTCGACCAAATTCTGGCTGATGTTCATAATCGTTGTTCCCAGGACCTGGACGAATGTCTTTGCGTGGCTTGGGTAATTGACGACATTCTTGGTGTCCTTGTCGGTTGACCATGTATTCACCCACACCTTGCTCGAGTAGGGAAACCAGAACCACTCGGCATAAAAGTCGCTGTTCGCACGGCGTTCGAAATTCTCTACCGCCTCCCTCTTCTGTTTCTTGGTTCGAGCCAGACGGAGAGGTTTAGGAATATCCGAATCCTTCATCTCCGGAGGAGGTGGTATGGCATCGATGACATCGAGCTTCACCGGTCGCATGACAGCCGTTATCATGGCATCACATTCAAAGGTAATGTGAGTGACGACGCCCAGAAGCCCAAAGCAGCCACTAGCTGCCTTCAACAGCTTCTCGTCCTTCATGTTAACTGTTTGCAAGTTTCCATGGACATCAACGTACTCGATGCATCGCACAAGGTCGCTCAAAGTTGGGTGGGCAAGGCCAGCTCCGTGGCTTTGAACAAGTTAGCCAAGCGGTAGATTGTGATTGTGCCGCAAACTTACCAAATGGTTGCATTGCTGCCGCCAAAGGTAATTTCCACCTCAATGATGTTGATGGTCAACGTCACGTTGCCCTCGTCGAGGCACCACCGCCGAAACTTTTCATTTGTAGTAGCTGTGCCGACGCGCACGTACTTCTTACCACCCTGGAGAGGCTGGCCGCCTACAAAATCCGCATCGACAATTTTGATATCGTTGAGTTCGCGGGGCCTCGGCTGGAATAGATTCGTTGGTAGGGAAGTAAAGTTTGGAAGCACGGAAGCATTGTGCTCTGTCAGCGTTGAGATGAGAATATCTCCGTTGTTCTTCTGGCCAGCTCGGTCCTTTCGACCAAATACTGGTGCCCAAGAATGACCTTTGCGCCATCAGATTGTGAATTAACCAAGGATGTGGTGAACTTACGGAAACCTGCTACTCTCACGCCCATGTTGTTCTTGTGGGCGTGTTTGACAATGGCTTGGACTTGGGCAACAGTCTCGGGGTAGCATGTTATGGCGGAGGTGTGCTTCACTGTGCGCCCCCAGTTTTCGAACACCAGGTCTTTCGTTGAGTTCTGCATTGGTTGTCAGATATTGCCACATGGAACATGGGAGTTACCATTGTTACCGAGATGGGATCATTTGGCGCAGGCATAGGTTGTTGTGGTCGGACAGCAAGTGAGTGAGCTTGAAGTCCCGTTGCGGATGCCGACAAGGGCGTACTTTTAGATTTTGCGAGAATCTCACCTGCTTCTGCAGCTGTAGTCTTTTTATTGACAAAATCTTCGAGGAGTCCCTTGAACTCTGTTGGAAGCCGGGCCGTCACTTGGTTGTACACTTCGCGGTGTGTGGAGTCTCGGAAAACCCGCAGAATACGACGGGCAAATTCCTCATTGCTGACATTGGTGGCCTCATCGTACCAGTCGTTGATGAGTCTGTCGAGTCCCGGCAATTCCTTCTCACCCAACGCACTCTTTGGGTCCTCGATCAGAGCGCCTAACCGCCGGATTGTGTCCTGCAGGGTCGGCAGGGGAGCTTGTACAGTGTCAGACGAAGAGTTCAAGCTTAAGCTCTGAACAATCCTCTTCTTTCTTCTGAAAGGCAAACACCACATGGTTTCGGTTTGTTTTTGTTTTTTTAGCCAACTGAGGGAAACTAATACTGGTTGACGAGAGAAGTAACGCCGGGCAGCACCACAGCAACTCCTTATATGAACGAACTGATAAGCCAGCTTTACACGCTTTGAGGCAGCAAGCCTAACAAATTTTAGATTGATTTCAATAGTTTCTGCATTCTTTTCCAGTCTTACACGATTTCAACCTGGGATTGGGTGAGCGCTGCACCAGCCAGCCACTGGGCAGCCTTGGCTGATGGTGGCGGTTCTAGACCTCGCTTTCTCCTAGCTCGCCCAGCTCGTTTGCCACATCGGGTTAGTAAAATCGATAGTTGAACGTCACGATGCCCTCAGTGGCACACGCCTCATGAATAAGCTTGTTGGCAAGATTGCAACTTGATCGAATCTACGGGAATGACAATTGGCTGTTGTGAAAATGAGAAAGGTACCGGAGGCGCCATGTGGCCCTGGGACTGACTGCCACACCCCTTCTGTTGTCTCCGTGGCTGACCCCCACTCACATTAACCTGGGTCATCTCCTAAGCTTGGGCAGAGTAGCGGAGCGTTGGCTGCTGCTGGGGCGCCCGCTCTTGCTATGGGTCGCTGGGGCTTTGGACAGCAAGGCGACTATTGACGGGGCGAAAAGTGGTCCATGCCTGTCAGCTTGAAGATTCAAACTTGATGCTCACGAAGGGCTAGATCACGAAATTAGCGGTGTGTGAATGCAGATGCAGTTGGCACTAGCAATACAGCGGCAATGAAGAAAAGAATGCTGTGCAATTTTGATCTTGGGCATTTACACAGCTCCAGCATCTAACCAACCCTTTGTCCGTCTTTTTGATCCTGGATTCAGACACAAACAAAATGTTCCGCTAGCGTCCATCCACATGCCGTCTTAAACTACATTTTTAGAGCCGTTGGTTAGTTCCATTCCGAGATATCCGCCGCTAAAAAAGTCTTCCATACAAACGAAACGTTCAAAATCTACGTCTCCGCAAAACTCAAATGGAGTGGTGGGTACTTCTCGATCCTCCTCCGCGTTTTGATCAGACGGGACCGCCGTTTGGCTGTCGACTGTTTCTTGAGCAGTGAGAACCAATTTGTCTGCTAACAAAGACTCTTCAGTGGAACCCGTTCCAGACTGGTCACCTCTGCAGAATCGCTTTAAAGCTTTCTCGACGCTGAAATCCATAGTGATGCAGGTTACACAAGTCTGGTTGCACCGCCTCTGCATTTCCTCCAGATGCACAATAACTTCGCTTGCAGGCACGCCCACTGACTTTGGCTCATTCTGAGAGAGGATAAATAGCGAATAGGCCACGCAAATCTTGTAAAAGTCAGGTAAATCACCACTCGTAGAAGCTGGGATAGCTGTGAATCCAGAGATGACTTCAAAAGCAAGCTGGTACAGGCGTGTCTGCATTTCGCCCAGAGAGACGTCACCCGACTCTGGCTGGCCTGTGCGATTTTTTGGGTCAGATGCTGAGGAGAGGTCTTCATGAGATTGGTTAGTGTAATCTAATGATCGTCGAATCAAGATAGGGGAAGCGATTCGATAGCTGAGCCCGAGGATGGACGATGTGGGGAGGCCTAGCCATTAGCTTCCTGTACCAACGACGGGGTATGTGTTAACAAACCAAGCAAATAACCCCATTTCTGTTTCCACTTTTGAAGCTCCTCACAGCTTCTTGGGTATTCTTTATATGAAATCATCTTCTCCAATGAAGAGTACAAAGATATTTCAGCAAAAAGCATTGCATCCCTCAACGTTGCCTGGTCAAAGTTGACCAACATCCGACACTGACCCAAATATGAGACTGGTAAAGTTGATGGCCTTGACAATTATGGTTAGCGATGGACTTTGATCAAAGGATTTTGCCGTCTATGCTGACAGTACTTACTGCAAATGCACCAGGCAAATATTCGCCCAAACTCTCATAGCCCTCTGGTCAGACTCTGCCAGGGTGCCAAGGTTGAGCCTTTTGCCAATATCTGAAAAGCTGATTCTCAGCATGGCTTGTTGTGCGCAATGTCCACTTAACAGCCAACTGTCTAGATATTCAGGCCCACTCTTACTACTTGTTAATACCGAAACAAAGGTTGTCGAGTCATAAAATATAACAAAGAATAATAGTTTGCTACTTACCGTCGGAGAAGCCCCAAAGAGAGCCATTATGAGAAGGCCTGTGATTTCTTCCAGTCGCAATGGGCTCGTCAGCATGACCTAGCCAAGCATTTGTCGGACATGCTCATATGCTAGCCTATGCTTGAATGGGTCCTCCGCAGGAATTCGGGTGTATCTCATCTCATGCAGGCGGCAGACTGAGAATAAAAATGGTGACTCTTGCCTCACATTGCCGGATGATGAAAGATCACTCTCACTACTAAGAAGGATGTTTCGGCGGCGATGAATAAATCTGACAAGGGTCAGCGAAAGCTACTCGGACTGGAAGTGTCAAAATTCGTACGATGCAATCAAATCGCTCGCTGTTGACATTTCTAATAGCCCAAGAGATACCAAGTCATCTTGAAAATCAGATGTTCGTCGATATCCTTGACTCAACTGACTGGCTACATTTCTTATGACCTCTGCCGGAGATGCATGAACGTGTTGATCGGCTGGTTCCACATTAACTTCAAACGAATTCGGCTGCGTCTTGGCCTCGTCAGTGCGAAGAGGGCTATTGCCAGTGATTTTATTCGCTGGAGAATTATATTTCTCCGACTGTAAGTTCTGTAGCGTATTTTTAATTTCCAGAATAGAATATTCCAAAGTCGTCAGTCTTGACAAATTGTCAGCTTAAATTTGGTTCACATAGAAAATATGCATGATACCTTTCAGCAAGGTCTGGTGGCTGTATCCTCTCATTTTGGGCTCTTGTGTGATCAAAATTTTCGCTCTTCGGACAGGGAATTCTGAAAATAGCTCGTGGTCAGTATTCGAGCCAAACCTCACAAACCACCAAAGGATCCACAAACCGAAGAGGGCGACACCTGGCGCATACTTCTGAGCCCTCTGAGAGCTCACAGCGGCATTTGAGTCGTCGGCAGGCATCGCATGAGAGAATTCGACGCCGTCGTTTTCTAACTGGCTCGTCGCTCTCCGCTTTGTCTAGTGGATCGTGCGGGCGATCCCGCGTACCTGATTCCCAGTTGCGTGACCCGGAGCCATTGTGACTGGCTACAACGAGCGGGATGCCACTTGCCGGCATGGTGAAAATTGGGGATATGGAACTGTGTCAAGGTATCTCCGCGCAGGTAGGCATTCTGACAGTCAAATGGTGGCTGTATCATGCAAAAACAGCCTTTTCGTTAATCCAAAGGCTTTGGCACGATTTGGGAATCCCCTCCATCCAAGTCCAGTTGGTGTTGGGCAAAAGATCGAGTTTGGGAGATAACAAGGGCCACCGGAGACCACCGGAAACCACCGGAGACCGACTGATGGATTGGCCAAGTGTTTCGGCCTATCAAATCCTGCTAAATTTTCCCAAAGTGGATCCAGATTCTTGATCCGGTGGAAACCGTAGGAGATAAACCGGTGATTAGATTGTTGATATACACTCTGCTCAATGCGAGGATGAGATAGCTATATAGATAACTGCAAATTCAACAACAGGATAACTTGGAGAGCAGCCATTCCAACTTTCCAAAGAGAATTGAATCCATTTCATCAACATATCACCTAAACCAAGGACCATCAGCATTCCCACCATCATGGCCGCTATTACCGCTGAGACGCCCGTGCCCGACGGAATGGCCCGGTTGCTTCTGAGGAGTTACGAGGGGGTGTCCTACAGGTTAGTGTCCACGAAGCCAGCAAGGGATTGTACCTTGGATGAAATCCCGATAATCGACCTGGAAGGCATGTACGGAGATCTGCATAGTCGAAAGAAAATTGCAAAGGACCTCCTTCATGCTACGAAAACTATTGGCTTTTTCTACATCAAAAACCATGGCATCTTGGACGAGACCATGGCAAACAGCGTCGATAAAGCAAAGCAGTATGCTGTTTCCATTTGCAAACTACAGTTACATGCTAATTTCTCGTAGATTTTTCAGTTTGCCTGTGGAAGAAAAGAACAAGGCATCTACTTCCGTCTCTTCATACGGGTACCATGGATTCCGCGAGCGCCAGGTAAATCCGACGAGCTCTCGAGGTAATTCCCTGTTCTTCGACTTCACACCAGTATTTGGACTAAATGACTCCAAAGACAGGAAGGAGAGCTTCAGCTTCCACTACAAACCAGAGTTTGATCCTGTGCACGAGGGTCGTCTCTCCGAAGTCCCTCAACAAGTACGAGATCACATCCCCAAGGACGATATGATTTGGGAATCGATTTCTACTCCTGGGTTTGAGCAAGTTCTCACCACTCATTGGAAGTCTTGCCTGAAGCTTGCACGGGGTCTCATCCACATTGTGGCTCTCGCCCTCGATCTCCCTGAGGATTACTTTGATGAATTTACGACGTATCCCGGAGGTGATTTTGCCATCAACTTTTACCCTGGTCATGGAGACAAGCCTGTCGAGGACCCAGAGGAGGTTGGGGTCGGTGCTCACACTGATCTCCAGATACTGACGCTGTTGTGGCAAGATGAGCACAAGGGTTTGCAGGTTCTCAATAGCCAGGACGAGTGGGTGCATGCGCCACCTATCCCAGGCACAATTGTTGTCAATATCGGTGACTTTCTCATGCGACTGACCAACGATCGCCTCAAATCCACTGTACATCGTGTTATTCAACACGGGAAGGAAGATCGATTTTCGATTCCATTCTTCTTTGGTAAGTGCCGAACAGCTAGAATCGACACAGCTGCTTATCGGTGACGTAGGTTTCAATTTCGACAAGAAGCTCGGCGTTGTGCCGACATGCACAGACGAAACAAACCCACCAAAATATCAGCCCTCCACATGTGGGGAGGTACGTTTCTCATGTGCCCCTCGGCAGATAAAAAATAGCTCACAAGGACAGCTTATCGCTCAAAGGCTTGCTCTCGGATAGAAATCTGGGTAGTGCTTCTTAGTCTTTAGGGTAGGTCGGTGCTAGGATGGAGGCACAGTTCATGCGATAAGACATCCTGACTCGATGTCAAAGTTTCTTTTCATGTAGCCAATTTCAAGAATCCGGGGAATCAGATGGCGCTAGCTATTAGCGCGTCCCTTGGGACGGAGAGGAGTTGCTCATAGTGTCACATTGGTAAAAATCAAACTTCAGGATATCTATTATCCGGGCGTTATCCGTACCCCTCGCCACGTCATAGTGATATGCGCTAGCGGTGATTGGTAGGTTATCAGGATATTTAACATCCGGGGACGCCTCAAATACAGATTTAGTTAGTATCTGCACTGTCGTGCACTGCCGGGCCTCATCGCGATTTTTTGTCTTGGCGTCCCGCGCATCTTGTGGTAGGACACGCCACTATGGGTCTACCTCCACACCATTTTCCATCGGGGTACTTTTGCTATAAGCCAATTTGACAGTGGAAGCAAGTAGTAATGGGCGCATCATCCAGTCTGGTTGGCTGATTTCTTGCCTATGTCAGCCCGCAAGCACTTCCCGATTCATGGAGGCACCTGTTTCTTGATGTGTCGCGCTGCAGAGAGGGGTAAATTCTTGACCCGGTCCTGGAAGGCGATACAGAGAAAGATCATACATTCTATCCTTATAAATATAGCTATCTTATTCCCATCAAGAAGCTCTCTGTGTCCCATAAGCTACAAAGAACCTTCGCACAATATTTGCTACTATGCTTCGCTCACGCTTCCCTACTGCATACCACTTTACTGTATCCATTTTTGGGTGCCAGTACCATGCAGACGCACCAGACGCCGCCAAACTTGAACTTATTGCCAAGTTCGATGACCTCATCAAGAGTGCAGCACTCCACGTTGAAGAGCTTGAGCAGAACGATCTGCCATCTAAGATCTGGATGAGCTACTGGCCTTCACCGCAGTCATTTAAGCTCTGGTGGGAGAGCCCGGACACCTATTCTTTCTGGAGATCCCTTCAAGATGATGCCGGCTTCTGGAGAGAGACAGTTAGCCTCCCCGCCACCAGGGCCATGTATGAATCCAACCAGCCGGGCCGTTCAGGCTTTGGGCACTGTGGAGAGCTTATTCCTCTCACAGAAAAGTCTGGCTACTGGGGTGCCTACCGGTCTAGAATGACGCCCGAAACACCCGAGGACAAGTTCGAGTCCTCACTCTCCGAAGTACCCGAGCTAAAGGCCCTTTCCACCAATATCCGGCAGGGCAGAATCCGGATGACAAAATTTCCAGAGAATCTTTGCCTCGTCGTTGAAGGCCAAGACTACAGCAGCATGCCACCAAAGGAGCGTGACAACTGGAAGCAGGATTTTGATGACCTTACAAAGCAATGGGTCACCGCTGTCGTCACTGGCGGCCCACCTAAAGGAATGGTCTCTGCAAGAGCTTGTCATGGCTTCGCTGGTGGCAAGATGTTAGGCGCGACAAACGGCTCAACCTCCGCAGCCGATGGGAGTGACGAAAAGGCTAACGCGCCCAACGGCACAGAAAATGCTTCAAACATTTTCCCTGGTTTAGACTACATCCGCCAGGCCCAGGTACTCTTCTGGCTTGACCTAGCAAAGATGGAGCACATGGGCAAATGGGACAAGGGTCACATCAAGCTCAGGAGGAACTTCTTTACTGCGTACGGACCTGGTGGGCACATGGAAGGAGGCAAGGTCTTGCTTTGGGTTGATGTGGGGATTTTGAAGAGCAACGAGATTGACGCCGAATACGTTGGTTGCTATGACGGTACCGGCTTTTTGGCATATGATGACCATCCGAGTTTTGCGAGCGAGAAGGTAGCTTCAGCCAAGTTGCCCGTGTTTTTCGATGAGCCAATCCAGTCTTATCCTATCGAGTGGTAATAGCATTGTATGTAAAAAAGAAAATTGATTGGTTATGTATATTGATCATTTATCCGCTTGTGAGAGATTTGTTGAGCGGACAACTCTGCGACTTGGGTTCGTGGCCGGGCTGAGAAGGATCATACGTCGCAAAAAGTCGGATTCCTCACTTAGTTGTACTTTTGCCGAACGAAGGGGACTCTCCATTAAATGGAGGTCTGAAAAATAGAAATTCGCAAAACATCTGAAAGATTACGGTAAACCTGCTGCATTTCGGTCATTTTTCTGATTTGTTGACGAAAGACAAGGTCTTAGTTTGTCTCTCTAGTTCTTGATATCGGGTTAGAGTCGTTTTACGTGGCTTTGAGAGGGTCCACTTCTCAGAGACATACTCAGAAGACAAGGGTTATTTAGTACGAGGGGAAGGAATTACTGGCTGACGATAAAGTACAGGAAAAACGAATTTCTTCTTGAAATGCCTTGTTCAATTCTTCAAAGTTGAAACCATTGAGAGAGAAGCCAAGTCGGTGACCAGGTGCAGAGGGAAAGTGGCCAGCGGAAAAAAAGCCCGAGACAACGGGTGATAGCGGAGATTAAACTCTTGGTCTGCGTCTCGTGTCAATATTTCCAGCTCGGACTTATTGTCGTTGTCAAGGGCTGGAATAACGCCCCTGCAGCTGGTTTCAGTGTGGCATGCACCACACCTACCAAACGTTCCAAGCCATCTTGTATAAACAAAACCATGGATTTGCGTCGATGCCGTCTTCGTACCCCAAAAATAAAATCAAGGTCGCGTCATGACTACCAGGACGCAGGTGTTATATGCACAGTGGGGGGAAGATATCAGCTCCTTTAGGGCTGAAAGTAATGGAGTCCTCAGAGGTGAATGTATGTGATTGGACCTGCATCACCAACCATGTATCATAGTAACCCCTGCGGTTGATTCAAAAATACGGCCCCTGATGATATGCGTCATTCTTTAGGGCTGTGTTGACCCAGGTGACTCCCCATTTTTCTTCCGCAGACTCGTGATCTGAGATATTAAGATAGACACATGGCTCCATCAGTCCCTACCTCATTCGTCTTCATCCGTTTCTGACCCGACTGGCCCAGGTTTCCCTTCCTACGATCTCAGGACGTATGCGACTGCGAGCAACATGACCATCGATGTGACACAATGCATTGTAAGTCCGATAGGTCGCGGCGAATCAATCACATCAGCGTACAGAAAACTTACCTCCCAAACATAGGCAGCAGAGTGGTGTCTATTCGGGATAGCGATAGCTTTGGTCATTGCTCGGCTCGCAGTGCGGCAATGGCAAAAGCAGTGGAAGTTCTGGGTGTCCGATGTGCTGCTCGTGCTGGCCTTGCTTCCATTTTTAACACTCGTTGTCGGTGACACATGGATATACTCAAAAGGTAGCGAGCTCTTTGACCTCCCTACTACAATTCCGTGGGCACAGGTGAGCTTCAGTCAAGCAACTGGCATGACCTCATTTTTGGAATTGACAACTTGCACAGTTTAGATTTGCAAGCGCCATGATCTACGACGCGTGCTACTTTGTACCGCGTTTCAGTCTTTTAGCATTTTATTACAAGCTATTTCCTATAACCGAGCCAAAGTTACGGCTCGCATTACATTGTATTATGGTTTATACCACTCTTGCCTTCATAGCGAGCATGTTGATTGACATCTTTTGGTGCGGTACTGATATGAAGAAGAATTGGTGAGTTTTTGGCCGCTTTCATTAAAGAGAGCGGGTGAATTAACTGGGATTGCCAATTCTTCGTCTAGGGCACCAGATGAAACCTGCGCATCTTGGATGGGAATTATCCCAGTGTATACCAATTGGCCCCTCAGCATAAGCTCAGAGATATTTGGTGAGAGATCCAGTTTTTGTGCCGTGCAGGGTTGCTTGTTAATATTTGCTCATCAGTTTTCGTGCTACCATTTGGCATGCTTAGCACGTTAAAGACACTGGAGCGGAGAGAAAAGGCCGGTCTGGTAGGCATTTTCCTGCTCGGCATCGCCACGGTCATTGTCAGCGTTGTTCGATTCGTCTTCCTCACAAAGGGCTTATTGCTGTACACTACTTGTAAGAAGCTGCTGAGCTAGACCTCGAGGCTTACGAAACGAGGCTTTGCTAACTCATTCTAGACGTGGCTGCATTGACGGAAATGTCAACACAAATCGTCATTACATCTCTCCCGGCTTTGCGCCCACTACTCATGCTTGGCTGGAAGAGAATCGCTACCCAAGTCGAGCAATCTCGAAAGGATTCGGAAGCAATGCTGATTTTGAACGCAGCAGTCTACGAGGCTGCTGACGTGGAAAGGTCAGCACAGGGCGGGAAAACGCAGTTACTTTAGTTGCGCGGGAACAGGGCCTGGGCTTGTAGTTGATGGAAATGAATTGGGGATATTTAGAAATCAAGCTTTGAGATACATATTGCTTTCTAGTTAGTAGGATGATAAAACATTAATTGACGAAGATGACGAACGATGATGTAAGCCTGGTGCGGCAAGTTGCAGCGTGACTTGTCATCTGATCTACCAGCGCAATCCAACTCTCGAGGTTGCGATGGAGGTTCTTCACTGTGGCCATATAATGACATAACTGGAGGTAAAATAACCGCATCCAAACAAAAATACCCCGGAAAAAAAAAACCGAAACTGCTCTCAGATAAATCCACGCGTCTATGTATTATTTGATTCGTTCTAGGACAGATACTGATATGCGAGGCTGTAGAAAAGTATTGAGCTGATAATGATCCAAAAGTTGTGTTGTATACACGTTGGCGGGATCCGACAACAATATAAAACACGGTCAATCAAACACTGGTGGAATATTTAGGCCGTGCCGTAACTGCCGAAGAGTGGTTAAAATCAAGCTAGTTGCGGGAGCTAGCATCGGTCCATGAGCCATGTACGATGGGTTATACCGATGCATTTCCCCTGAAATTAGCAGAAGAACCAATCATCCACTCACTATTTCATTTTTTCATCATATTAAATACGCGTTTATCATTGACAACTGACGGAGCAGACCTGCCTGAGAGGGAAGCAGGATGCCGACGCTATCCACATGGGCTGACTGACCAAATACCACCGGCTGTATCGGCATCTCTGTTCCCACTCGCTGATGCAACCTCGCGCACATGTCACTATTGGTTGGTGGCCATCTGACAACGGGCTTTACAAATGCTCTTAGACCACGCGCCAGCATGTATAGGATGCTTGTGGCTGCGCTTGCGTGCAGCAGCCGGCGACTTCTCGTTCTTAAAGTACCGTTTCAACGATACAAAAGTTCAATGTTCTCTTTATTCATAACCAAATGCCATTTACGCACCGGGAAAAACAGTAGCTTTCTAAAATATTATTCTTTACCTTTTCAAGATGGTTCTTGCTCATCAAATTCTGACTTGGACTTCTTTTTTTGGGTTCATCGCTGCGGTGCCAACCAAGCTCCACAAGCGTGAATCCATCCCTGATTATGCCATCACCTATGCACCATGGACCTATCTTTACAGCAGCGAGGCTTATTTTCCTTCTGATATTACCACTCATCTAGAAAATACCATCCCAGAAGTCGATTTTGTCGCCCTTGGAGCTGCAGGATCCGTCACAGTTGATACCCTAAACAGTTACAATAGTAGCGTGTATCTCACCTCCAAGGATGACATGTCGGATCCACCAGCTTGGCTTGAGTCGGCTTACGGCACTCCTGACAGCAGTGGATACAGTGCTGCACCAGCTACTATCATCGCTGTCCAGAAGAACTCCACCTGGGTTGACGTCTTTTATTTCTACTTTTACTCATACAACGAGGGCGGCAAGTAAGTAGGTGATGGACGAAGTTGCCAAGTTCGACTCTAATAAAACCACACAGGGTGCTGGGTATTAATTTTGATGATCATGTTGGTGATTGGGAGCATTCAATGGTGAGCATCAACACATGTTCGAGATAAAAAAGAATCGGGATGAGCTCGGCTGACCTAAAATTGGAGATCCGCTTCATCAATGGAAAACCTTATGCTATATATCTTTCTGAGCATAGCGCTGGGTCTGCTTACTACTGGGACGTCATGGATTTCAACGGCGACAGACCTATCACCTACGTTGCCAATGGTGGGCATGCTAACTACGCCACTGCAGGTACCCAGGACTACACGATTGCTCTTGGCTTAATTTCGGATAAAACCGACAAGGGAACCCCGTGGGATGTCACTCAGAACTACCGCGGTTACTGGTATGACAGTGACTCTGGGGAATTCACTGCCGCATCCGGTGCATCCACTGGGGCGACTGAGGAGGCCGATGAGACTACCACCTGGCTGCAATGGGAGGGCCACTGGGGCGATGAGCAGTATGCTACAGGCACTGACGGGCAGTATTGCATTTTTAGCGAGTGCAAGTATACTTCGGGCCCGACTGGACCGGTTGCGAAGAATCTTGGAAGAACGGCCATGTGTCAGACCGAGGATGGCTGCACCATCTTTACCAGCATTGATGACTTGACCACCCAGTCCAAGCGAGACCAAGAATCTGCCGGCTTAAACTAAGAAGTCTATTTTCCAATTACGATCCAAACAAGATTCATATGAATCAACTTAATTCTGGAGGATTTTACGACTCAATGAGGGCGAATATGTGATTCTTCAGGAACGATGGTTTTCTAGGTTCTGGTTACCCTTGCTGCGGAAGTGAAGACGAAGTGTCGAGTCCATAGCTGTTGCATATCCACACATTGCAGCTTTCAAACGATGGACATTGCATTAAAGCCATTTCTGTACCAAAAAAAGAACTCACGATGTTTGTTTCTATCATCAGACACCATATTGCACACAGATAAAAATGGCGTAGGTGAGAAAATGTCGTGCAATGACTAAGCACGGGCCTGGTCATGGGGTGCCCACCCCCAAAATGAACCCCGCAAAATCAGCCCGTGGCAGGCGCGAAGGGATTTCATATCCCGACCCCGACCACCCGATCAAACCAACAATTGGACACAAGTGTGCTGTAGAAGTCGAGCCAGAATCAGAATCGCAGCCATGTCGTATGGGACTGTGAATTCATCGCCTGCAAGGCCGGCTGCGTCCGAGTCATCGGTACCTGTGTCTCAGGGCGAATCCACGACCCAGCACGTGTCTCACTCGCCCCCAGCCGCCGCAGATGACGGTCCGAATCAGGACAATGGAGGCCGCACCTTTGTGCAATCCACCATTGCCTTTTACAATAACAATATCGGTCTGTTCTTCGTCTTCATGGCACAGTTTTTTGCCACAATTGTGAGTGTTTTGAACGACCATCCGTCTCATTGGACCAAGTCGCGGTGAGCATCAAAACTGACAGGGGTAGATGTCCATGACTACACGCCTCCTCGAAACCAGCTTCGATGTCAAATTCCACGCGCTACAGATTATTTTTGTCCGCATGTTTGCCACTGGATTGATTGGGTCAGTGTACATGTGGTACAAGAAGGTTCCGGGCTTTCCGCTTGGTGATCGCAGCATTCGTGGTCTGCTTCTAATCCGCGGTCTTGCCGGCTCGTCGGGATTGTTTGGCCTGTACTGTATGTGTTTGAGACGCCCACATCATCAATACGCACGCTAACCCATCGCTATAGATTCACTATCCTACCTCGACATATCAGATGCTACCGTCATTACTTTTCTTGTCCCAACAATAACCGCCTTTGTCTGCTGGGTCGCCCTGAAGGTATATATACGTTGATGAGAAGAAATCGCTCTTCAAAACCTGGCTAATAGTGTTTGAAATAGGAACCATTCACGATCAAGGAAGCCTCTGCTGGTTTTATCGCATTTGTCGGTGTTCTATTCATTGCCCGACCGGGATTTTTGTTTCCCAAGGGTCCATCTTCCCAGTCAATCAATGTGGACGCGTTACACCTCAATGTTGATGTACAAGGAGGTTTGCTTCCGCCTGTGAAGTCGACTCCGGCAGAGCGCTCCATCGCCATTGTCTGTTCCATTTTTGGATCCTTCATGGCCGCATCAGCCTATGCCACCATTCGCGTCATTGGGAAGCGAGCTCATTCCCTTGTCAGCGTCAATTACTTTGCCGTACTTGCCACTGTCAGCTCCTTTCTGATCATAACAATCCACCCGGATCTGCATTTTGAGATCCCCCAGACCCCTATCCAATGGTAAAAGTCCCCAACTCGGACTGAGTCCGCAAGATACTTTGTCGCTAACGTATCCAGGGTCCTTCTTACTTCCATCGGCATCTCAGGGTTCTTACTACAGGTGCTCCTAACAGAAGGATTGCAGAGAGAAAAGGCCGGCAGGGCAACTAATCTCATCGTAAGTTTCCCAGCAGAAGAAATCTTTGTTACCAGGATTGTTGTTCTTACAAATCAACAGTACACTCAAATGGTTTTCGCACTCATCATCGAGCGCATTGTTTGGGGAACCACTCCTCCCCTTACAAGTTTCTTGGGAAGTGCCCTCATCATTGGCGCTGCCGTTTGGGTCAGTCTGCAGAAAAAGGTGCCAGCCCAGAAGGCGAAGCCTCTCAATGAAGAAGAGCGGGGACTTTTGAGCCGTGAAAATGAAAACTGATTGGATGGGGAATAAATTGCGCATACGAATGCAAAATAAAAACGAAGTTTGTAGATTAGTCCATAAGAACTAATCAAGATTGCTAGGGATAGATTGTCAAATGTATTCGAGTCCGTTCTGCCATGGGCTCCACCTCCGCTCAATCCTAAACATTTCATGGTGTCATTTCTTGAGTGCAAGCAGAAATCCGTCGTAGCCCTTCTCCCCAACTGTTTGGACGACAGTCGCATCGACTCGGCCATCTTTCCCTATCGCCTCTATTAACTGTCGCGTACCTAGAACCCGACCGTCTTTTTCAGCTTCGGCGGCGGAGATGACCTTTCCATTCCTAACGACATTATCAATGATAATTGCAGCACGAGGGCGCGTCATCGAAAGCGCATAGTTAAAGTATGCTAGATTGTCTTGTTTGTTGGCGTCAATAAAGACGAAATCGAACGGCGTCCGCTGTTGGGATTGGACTTCAGCAACGAGCCTTGGCAAGACATCGAGACCTGCTCCGTGGATGATTTCTACCTGATCATCCAACCCCGCGTCTGTGAGATTTTTCAAAGCCACATCGACGCTTTCTTTGTCAATCTCTACCGTTGCAATTCTGACATCGGGGCCCGCTGACGCCATCCATGCCGCACTGTACCCACCCAGTGTGCCAACTTCCAGGATATTCTTTGCATTGGACATTCGGACCTGAAGCATCAACAACTTTGCCTGCGAAGGCGAGCAGGCCATGTCAGGGAGTCCCGCAGCGATCGTATTCTGACGGATGCGCTCAAGCGCTGAGTGGTAGGTGTTTTTTTCTGTTAAGAGATGAGCATTGGCGTACTCATCATAAGAGGTTGGTCTTGTGTCGTCTCCGTAAAGGGCATCGTCAAAATCAATGGCAGAGCCCACCTTTTTGGATCTAGTTTCCTGTGCCATGGTGCAAAAAATGTTGTTGGCGGCAAGCTGAAGAGAAAGTGAATGACGTGAGATTTTTCTCATCCGGATAAATACGATAAATACGGTGCGTGCCAAACACACCTTTAGGGCCCATGGCCAAAATAAGAAATAGATGCCTGCAATGTGCAAGATGGCTGAGAATCAAAGGGCGGCGAGACTTTTGTAACCTGCTACATTTTTATACAGTATATATCCGCTAGCGATTGCAACCCGATGTTCTTAGGAGCAGCTTGATTGCATGGATTCAGAGGCCCAGGATGAGTTGGGGAAAGCTGGTGGGTGGGAACTAATTCTTGGCGTTACCCCAAAGCTTGACATTCGAAGAGTACGTAAGCGTTTCTGTCGAGTTAGAATCCGCACTCGCCAACTTGAATGCACAACACCTGCTCTTCTCTCCTCTAGTCTGCAATGGTCTCTATTCTTGATCTCTCATCCAATATAGATAACATGTTACTGGATTTCCTCCTGCCCGAGACTTGCTATTTGCTGCGCCTGATCATATTGCATGGCTACCCAATACTAAGCCCTGGCTTTATTTAATTGTGAAGTATAGCAATTAAAACTTCTGACCTTTAGAAACTACTGGTTATAATTAATCTTATCACAAGGCTACAGACTTGCAACCAAGGTAATTAGCCACTCACCACATCATTTACTTTATTCACCACAACTTTCCCATATCACGGGTACCAAAAAAGAAATACGCTCAAGGAGTTGAATTTGCATCCTATAAATGCCTAAATGACATTATTACATTACTAATCTTGGGTTGAAACTGCTCTGAAAACAAAAAGGGGGTCATCTCGGAATAGTTACCCGAATCCGACAACGTCGCTATCGGGTTCGCTTTGCTGGATTCTTGACTTAACACACTAAATAAAGGCAGGGTTCAAATGTGGGATGCTATTAGGTTTACATTCTTGCAACAAAACAGCAGGGATCTGAGGCAATTTTCATTCACATGTCGATTCTGAACTAATTTATTCTATTACTAGCCCTTAAGGGACGACAGTTGTCCAACTCTGCAGGGGCGATTCAAATGCATATCCTTGACGTTGTGGAGGCCCATGTCGATTGTGGGTTCTATTGACTCCACCCAACGGACTAGCAAAATCATTAGGTATCAGCCACACCCCGAAGTAGGATTTTTGGCCAATTCCCCAGATTCTCAGCTGAATTACATAGGGAGCAGAGCAGATAGATATAGCCAGCCATGTTTCCAACAGTGGTTCCGTATTTAGTCTTTCCAACCACAGATTTGACAAGGCAAAACACGAGTCAAAATCTTTCACACCCATCCAATCAATATTCGCAATGGCTCCTCCTTTCCGTGCCGAGCAAGTTGGCTCGTTTATCCGCCCTCAATCTCTGCTCGAAGCGCGCAAATCGAGCGACATCTATGATGACGGTCTATCCGATGACCTTGCTCACGCTACCCAAACAGCCATCACGACGGCCGTCCAGAAACAAATCGACCTCGACATCCGACCAATCACGACGGGCGAATACGAACGCACCGTGTTTTACAGTGGATTTTTCGAACATCTCCGAGGCATGGAAAAGCGGGAGCATTGCCGCATCCCTGACGATTTTCATCCAGGTCTGCCAACCTTGAAGGGGCTTATGGATGTTGGCATACGAGAATACACGGCCGTTATTGCCGCGGGGAAAATTAAACATGTGGCCCCCGCATATCTGGAAGCCTGGAACATGCTGAAGAAGGCGGCGCCAGAGGACCACTGGAAGAATTGCAAACTAGCTATTCCGACCATGACATGGCAGCATATTCAGCTTGCCAAAGGCTTGGCATACACACCAGAGGCCTACCAATCCGATCGCAACTACTTTGCCGATCTAGCTACAGCCTGCCGAGCAGAGTACAATGCCCTCTACAATGCCGGTCTTCGCCACATTCAGATTGACGAGCCCCAGCTCTTGTTCTTCGTGCTAGATTCTTTCCGGGATGGGCTCGAGCAGGAAGGTTACGACCCGGATGAGCTCTTGGATCTCTACATCTGGGCGCACAACAAGTCCATTCAGGACCGCCCCAAGGACTTGCACATGGGCATTCACCTGTGCCGTGGAAATATGCCCGGTGCGAACTCGGGCTTTTTTGAGGGCTCTTACGAGCGAATCGCCGAAAAGCTGCTCAAGGAATTGGATTACGATACCTTTTATCTCGAGTTCGACGACGCGCGATCAGGCAGCTTTGAGCCTCTGCGGTTCCTCCCCAAGGGCAAAAATGTCATTTTGGGCCTGGTGTCTACCAAGAAGCCCGATCTGGAGGACCTGGACACGATGGAATCCCGTGTTCATGAGGCTGCAGCGGTGATTGCCCAGGGTCAGGGACGATCCGCGGAAGAGGTCATCGCCGACTCCCTCGGCGTCAGCCCTCAGTGCGGCTTTGCAAGTATGAGCATCGGCCGCAATGTAGGATCAGAGGAGCGCATGTGGGACAAGTTGGTCCTAGTTCGTGATGTGGCTCGAAAAGTGTGGAAGAATGCAAATTAGAGGCCTTGAGGGATCAAGATGCCTATCCAACTACCGTGGATAAGAGCAGCCAGCATTTACCATACTAGCTTCAACAGCAGTCATCCTAAGGCCACAAGAAAAAGGGCAAGGGTTCAGGTCAGGAAAAGAAGGGGGAGAAAACAAAAATATGGTATCCAATTTCTAAAACAAAATATTGACTATCACAAGATATTAATATCTGGGCTAAAAATCCAGAAGACAAGGTTTGTTGTATTCCAGATCAAGCAAACGTGATTTAGTATTCTCTTCGACCATTTCTGTAGCTGCCGTAGTCTTGATATATCGAGGTTTTATGGGACTGATCCAGAGTCAGCTCGCGGTTCGTAAATCACAGTAGCAATAGACATACCTTTTATCATGCAGGCACCAGATGACCTTTTCCGGCTCACCCAGCCATTTTACCAGATTAGTTGCAAATTGCGCGCTGGAACCGTCAAATGGCTTCCCATTCAAGTTACCGCGTCCAGCAATTCCAAGAATGGCAATGTCTGGCTTTGGCTCCATGATCCGCACAATACCCTCGTAAGCGCCGAGGTGCGCATTCCACAACAGGGCCTTGTCATTGATGAGAAGGTTCACCATAATCTGTCCACCGTCGCAGTGGGACATGACATTGCGCTTTCTGTCGCTCACGTAATCAACAAACGACTTCATCCCTTCATCCATCTGGTCTCGCGGAACATGGTTGCCCAACTGGAGCAGAACATGTTTCATGCCCATCGTTTGATCTATGGTGCACACATAAGGATGGGCGGCACCGGTGTAGACTTCGGCAGTGTCCATGAAATCCGGCATGCCGCCCGGAGGGCCCAAACAGTGCAACGAGGGCCAAATATGCGCGGCGGCTACTGCCAAATCAGGATGGGGAGTCGGGGGCACACCGGCGTGAGTTGGGCGGAGTGGGCCTTCCCCTCTGCTCCCCTTTTCGCGAACTTCTTTGGTGAACAAGGGGATGCGCTCTCCACCAGATACTGGCAAAAGTTGATCTTCGGGGACGCCTGCGTTACGAAGCATGTTGATTGCTTCACAGTTGGCCACCACGATGGCGCCCGTCTTCAGAGCGATAAGATCGGCGCCCGGAAGACTAGGATGATGTCAGACCTGGATCAAACATGCGGTGTGAATTGAACAAACTGGTCAAAGTGTGCATGGGAAATAAAAATGTAATCAGCCTCCGTCACATCGTCGATGGAGAGAAACTGCTCAAGAACTGAGGGTCTTTCAATCCACGTGTCGAGGAAAATGGTCAAGCCTTTGGTGCGGACCCTGAATGTGGTTGTTCCTAAAAATAAGAAATCAGCCAAGCTTCGCGTTGTGGAGTAGTTTTCGAGCTTACCAAACCACTCCAAAGTAGTAGTCTCAGCAGAATCTATCATGATGATGAAATGCGCGCTGCAATATCGATAAGGAGACCGTTAGCACCCCTGGAAAGATTGATGGTATTTATAGGATTCGTTTTGAGAGCTGTTTTCAGATGCCGTTCCGGTGGGGGATCGCACGGTCATCTCACACGGCATCATGGGCGCTACTGGTGGAGAGAGAGGGCTAGGATGCCTTTTGCGGAGTGGGGGTGGGATGTGGCGGGGCTCTACTGACGGGGTGGTGATATACGACTTGGACGAAATTTGACAACAATCATATTGATATATATAGTTCCAACACTTCACTTCATACTACTTTGAATAAAAAACATCAGCTACACTCAATCAAGAACACAACCCTTATCAAAAATGACTGAATCCAACCCCCCCTTCAAAGTCATCATCATCGGGTCTGGCTTGGCTGGCAGCTTGCTCGCCAACGGTCTCATCCGCAACAACATCCAAGTCGCCGTCTACGAACGACTTGAGAAGAATGCTAAGCGTGAAGGCTACCAGATTCGGCTCGGTGCAGAAGCCCTCAGAGGGTTCCGAACCTGTCTGGAGCCTCAGCACATCAAGAGCATCGTTCACAAGTTTGGTCGCTCAGGTGGTTTCCGATCTGTGGCCCCAGTCATTTACGGCGGGCAATTCCAAAAGCTGCTCGATTTGAGCCAGGTGCCAGACTATACCAAGTCCGCTCCGATCAACCGTGGAATTCTGCGCGACCTCCTGGCGGATCCCGTGGACGCAGCTGGGAAGCTTCAATATTCGCGCGCCTTTAGCCGATATGAAATCCTGAACCCCAGGATGAACGAGGAGCGCGTTCGAGTGTGGTTTAGTGATGGAAGCAATGATGTGTGCGACATCTTGGTTGGCGCCGACGGCAGCCATTCAAAGGCAAGATTTATCCTACCACCACCACCCCTGCGGCAAAGTACTAACCGGGTCAGGTCAATGCGCAACTTGGACTAGACAACATTTCGCCCATTGCATCACACATGTCAATGATTGCCAAGCACGAACTACCGACGTCTCTTTTCGAAAATATTAACCCGAGAATGCGAGAGAAGCCGGTCATCGCGTTTGCGGACAACAAGTCCCTGTGGTTCAACGGTGAGCATGTCTCTTAGTTTTGTATACGAAACTCGGCTAACAAAAGCAGTATACTTGCCTGACAAGGTTGATGGTGTTGTTGGAAAAACCGAGTCAGACTTTAACGAGGACCAGTCTTCCATCATGTTCGGGTTTCACGCTCCCATGGAAAACTGCCCCGCGGATCTGGCCAAGAAGAGCACAAAGGAGAAGTGGGAATTCGTCTCGTCCGAGTTGAGCGGTTGGTCCAAAGAATAGTCAGTCATTTCCCATTCGTCATTGTCTTTCTAACCTATGAGCAGCCAAGAGATGGTGGAAATCCTTAAGGACTCCGACCTTTACGTGTATCAAGCTCGCTCCAGCACTCCACCGTCTCTGGACTGGAGGTCCAAAGTTGAATCTCAAGAAACCGTTGAGCGTGGTCATCCCCGCGTTTGGCTTCTTGGGGATGCCATTCATCCTATGCTTCCCAACCGGTACGCCAACCCCACCATCAGAGCCGCTGCAGATTACTAACCTGAAACAGTGGAATGGGCGGCAATCAGGCAATGGCGGACACGGCCACGATGCTTCCTCTTCTGGTGAAGCTTGGCGAGGGCGCCGCTGGTGGAAATACCGTGGCACTACAGGAAATTACCAGCAGTTGCAAAGCCTACGAGGACGAGATGATTCCGCGAGCCTTTGATTGGGTCCACAAGAGCGGTGGCTTGAAGATGATTGTAAGTATCCCAACAACCGCGCGTTACAAGGCCATGAGCTCTGATCCTTCACTTAGCCGGTTGACCCAAGCACCCTATCGGGAGCCTTGTTTTTCACATTCGCAAGCATTGCACTGAAACTTGCATCTATCTGGTTTTCCTTCACTAGTTTGTTCTACACCAGGAAGCACGCCGACGAGGCACCCGAGCTAAAAGACTGAGCGGCAGCCATCAGCTCCAGGATAGACAGTCTGTAGATTCATTAACACTCATGCACAAAGATAGTAGCATCAGTACCAGATGCTCAACAACTTTTACTTTCATTTTTATCGGTTATTTCAATGGTGCGAAGGCAGAAACATCAGAATTAGACGTGTGACAACTTTGCTTTCTTTCTTTTTCTCAATCACTTCAACGATGCAAAAGCACCACGCTTAGAATTATCCATCCAACAGCTTTAATTTCATTTGTATCGCTCATTCCAATGATGAGGCCTACTGCCTTTGACAATATGCCGAAGAATGTGTGCAAGATCGTGGCGCAGCCGCGGCCAAGATGTCGATGTGACGAGGATTTTCCGACATTCCATAATCAATCGGGCGCAGCTTTGCGGTCCTCCGAGTACCCCTATTCCCATGATTTGGACATTGTTGCTCCCCTCCTTGACCCACCTCTCCAAATCCTGATCCTCGGATAAAAGATCAACTCGCACAGGCGGGCTCTCCTCAGTACCGCCCGTCTCCCCTGGGGTCGACGCATCGCGCTGGTTAGGTGAAGCTACAATTGATGCGAATATTTGCATAAAGATTACAGCGATCAAGAGCGAAAAAGGGTCGTCGCATGCAAAATGTCCCTTGCTTCGCAAAAGTCTAAAGATGGAAGCCGCATGCCACAAGCATCGCCTGCTGGCTTGAGGGTTCTCGCGCGTCCAGTTTTGGAGAAATTTCCGGCATGCGTCGATTTGAGACTCGGTAGAGTTCCAGCCAGAAAAGCCATACAGTTTATTCAGTGAAACGTTGCGCAGGATGGATACCAGATGGTGGTGAACTATGGGAGTGAATATTCCGTGATATTCTGACTTCATGCCAACCGATTTTAATACCTCGAGCCTGTCATTGACAAAGCTTGCCATTCCAGACATAAATGGCATTGCATTGCAATTATTTGAAGCGAGGCTTTTTGACTTGCTAGGCGTGACCGATGTAGTTGATTTCATAAACGACTGCCAAAAGGGAGAGCCGAGCTTCTCTTGCATTAATCTTTCTTCTGCGTAAACAGCCAACATCTGTATGTGAAGCGCAAAGGGACCCATATACTCGAGGTCAGCATTCTCTTTGGAAAAGTCAAGTTTTAACCCACTTGGCTCTTTTCCTACAGGGGTTAGCTGATCTTCTCGTTCCGACTTCGGTTGGCGGTCTTACGAGGGTTTAACTGCAGGCATGTCTGCCAGCTATGTTCATCTCTGGAATCCCACAAGCCGTCATCAGACGGCAAATTTTCCGTCAGTTCGTGAATTTGAGCCGTCGGTTGCATATTTACAAAGATGAGCTCAAGACATTCCAGCCCTATCAATCAAGTTAGCTTCGTCTCTACGCAGGCAGTGTGCGAGCAAGGCTTACTGAAGACGCAACAGGCCAATCGCACTCGAGATTCCGCCACAACCCAAGATTCCCACCTCTGTCTATCGTTCTTAATAGAGGCTGCACTCTGATCCTCGTATGGGGAATGCATCAAGGCACGGCATAGCGAAGGTAGAAAGCTCTTTTGGTACTGTAGCTTGAACTGTTCCTTTCTTGATCCTATAAACATTGTACAAATATCGCGTATCAACACGCTTTGCACGAATCCCAAGGTTGGGTGATGATGTGGCTCAGGTTTCTGCTCAGGTTAGTAGGTGTTTTAGGAAGTGATGCGCAAACTGACATGAGTGGCAATTGCCCTCTCTAATAGCTCATAAAGGCTTCGAGCATATTGGTCTACATTCGTTATATCAGAGTATTGGCAACCAGCCGCAGCTATTGCCAGGAGCAGAATCCACGAGTCGTTTCCTTTTTGAAGCGTTGAGGGATGCACACATGGATACTGTTTGTCAAAATATTCATAGTAGAGTTGAAGAAATGTATATAATATCCTTGGCTCGGGAAAATGATGGCCTTCAGACCCCGGCTGGGCCTGAAAGAAGTTCATTATCTTCTCATATGCTTGGAGGTCAATCGGACCGAGATGGCAAAAGTCTTCTGCAAACATGGCATGGTCGTCTTCCGGCATTGGCTGCGGAAATGATAGACACATCTCAGAGGCTGAATGGGGAGTCATGGATGAGTTCTGGGTTGTTACTGAAACGCTTCTGGTTTGGTCCATATCCATATTTTGTGGGTGAGGTGCCATCGAAATTGACGAGATAGTTAAGGGTCCACATTGAGGACCGTTTGATGAGTACTGATCGCCCTCACCCTCATTCAAAAACCATGCAAATGGGAATTCCAGCGGCAGCATCGGGGCTCCCCATATTTGGTCGGTATCCATCAACGCAGGCTCCATACTAGACTGGTCTGCCAGGGATGCGCTGTCTTGAAAGTCGGGCAACGAGAGCATGTCGCTGATCATATCGGTGTCTGAGCCGGAAATTGAAGTCGGCGCGTGCAGACCTGCCGCCGAAGAATCCACGCTAAACTGCGGCGGGTCAAGTTGGGGCCTTTCCGCGATAGAATTGTCAAAGTCGGCAGGGTACTCGCAAGCTAGGCCTTTCTGTTCGCACAGGTGGCATGGAAGGCCCTTTGAGCAACGTCGCTTGGACCTGGCGCATGTCAGACAAGCTTGCGCGTACTTTCGCGACCCCGACGCGACAGCTGAATTATGGCCAATTATTGGTTCATGAGTATTCATATGGCGCGTTAGAACATCTCTAACAAGGACTGCAGATCAGCAGGTTGCACCTTGACAAGGAATGAGCAATGGCCAAATGTTGCAACCTACTTTCGAGAGAAGGACTTTGGACACAGTGAGCATTGAAATGGTTTTGAACCAGAATGATGCAAAAGATGTCTGCTCAGATGCTCTCTTCGCTTGTAGCTTTTGCCGCAGTGGGCGCAAAGCAGCGCTGGTGATGGAGCGTTCATAGTAAGTGACAATCCGGCGACAACAAGGCGGTGACCTGGCTGGAATGGGATAAAAAGGGAGCAGTCACAGACCGCTCGGATTCCGGGATTTCCGCTAGAACGGGCGCCAATGTGTGTTAGCAAACTGCAAGCGCGAAGGCGAGAGACTAAACAAGAGACAGAAAATAGAAAAGCCAGGCGGTATTCGACGGACGGAAGTGGGCCTCGTCACGGCCACGCCGCGATTGCGCAGAGCCGGGCAGGGACTGCGGGGAAACAAATGGCGGGGTCAAATTAGCAGCGTCATGGATACAAAAATAGCCCAATGACGTATTTTTCGCTGGCGTACAGAGTAGAATGGAAGGCTAATTGCTCTTTGCTGATGCCATCTGTTCATAGTCAGGATGGTTGAGGCTGGAATAAAGTTGTGCCCAAATCGTTGCGCCAGGATTTGATGTTGAACAAGCAAAGCCTACCACAACCGGCTCAAAATCAAGGGTAACAATGAGCTAAGCATACAGCATCTGTTTCGTACCATGTATGTGTGAATGCACCTTTTGTGTCTCAGCCGCATATTCCAAGACAGAAACAGTCTGCAGCATCTCTCTTTTCCCATTCAAAAGAACAGGCGAGTTGTCGAGACTGTAGGGTAGTTGTTGACTAACCGATTGAGGAAAATGCCGATGGGATTGGTTGTGGGGCCGGTGGGGGTGGGATAAAAAGTCCAATGTTGGCGATCAAGACGCACGCACCGGAGAAGAACGGACAAGAGAAAAAATGGAGCGCACATAGGGGCAAAACGTTAAAAAGAAATGAAACAAGAAAGCATGCATCTTTTTATTTTTATTCCCCCTGCTCTCGGGCCGTCTGCATTGATGCATTGTGTCACCCTTACAACGTTCAGCGCCAATCTCATCACCGAACTTTGCTCGCTCGAGCATCCGGTGGCGGTGCATAGTAAAGGAAAGGAACCAAACTCGCTTGGGCTTCCTAGCTATCCCTGATGCTGATGTATTGAATAATCTCCCGCGTTTATCCAATAAGCATATCGTTGGAGTCTGTCAGTCACCATATTAGGATTCAGGTACCACGCCCGTTTTTGAAGGGAATGTAGTGCTATATTGTGAAATAAAAATCTATATATACGACTGGGATTCAGTTAAAAAACAAAACAACAAAACAAAAGCCCATTGTGCACCTCATGTATCCTCCGCGCACTCGAATTGCCGCATCTAATGCCATCTATCTACATCTATCATTTTCCCATGATCCTCAATTCTACACAAAAAATATGTGCTAACGAGCCAAACTCGAGCCACCTAAGAAGAAGCTTTGGGGGCGTTGAAGTAGCACAAGACCCAACCGAACTGGACAGGGTTGGTGCTGATGTGAGCGCCCTGGCTGGCCGTGAACTGGGCGCTTCCCTGGGTAACACCATACTGGTCATTGTACATTTGGCAGGTGATTGCGTTGACGTTGGGGAGTGCAATGTCGTCGGAGATGTCGGGAACGTTGAGAGTGAGCGTCTCCAGGTCGAGCTCAGTGATTTGAAGATCGACGTGCGTGAGCGTGCCAAGGGGGATCTTGACAAAGGTCTTGGACGCACTGTCGCCAAACCCGTTGACTGCGACCACGTTGGCAATGGCAGAACCGGTGTCTCTGGCGACAGCGGGCATGGCAGCAGCCATGGAGGCGAGGGTGGCGGCGATGATGGTAGCGGAGCGCATGATGATTATTGTAGAGTGTGAAGCTTGCAGTAGGGTTGCAGGATGCAAAGTTGTAATGTGGTTGATGTAGAGTTGATTTAGTTTGGATCTTGTAGAACTGGTTGGTTTGGATAGTCAAAAGTCGAATCAACAAGACGATGCATCTTCCTTATATCTTCAACCATCTTTGAGCCGCACTATCGCGTTCCGAAAAGCTCGTATTGGCCCATCTAATTTTGGTATATGACGGATCCGCCACACATGCGCCGATTCGGAAATCTCCAGCTGATGGGACATGGCAGTAAGCACTTGCCGGCTCCTGTGGGCTTTGCGGATCGTATTACAAAGGTATCCGTTGCCGATCACTGAGATTTGGGCACGAGTTTGGGCAATTGGCGAGCCAGCCCTGTGGATCCGCTGCCCATTGGTCACTATTTCCTTAACTCTGGGCCAGTCATGCGATTTGATTCATCATGCCATCTACCTGGTCACCAAATATACATCTCTGCTCCACGACCACCAAATTTACTGTTTTTATTTATTTATTTATTCACATTTTTGGTATTGTTTTCTTTTTTGGATTGTTGGATTTACTACATTAAAATAGGGTAGAAGATAGGAACTTGATCGCAACAACATATTTGAGTCGCGGTCGTGACCAAGAACAAGTCTAAGGGATCAGAAACCGTGATATCCCAGATTTACCTAGGCTATGCTTGGGGCTGCTAAGATTCGCAAGATATGACTTGGAATAATTATAGAAATGGCTTGCAAGAAAAAGATGCTTACCTACATCCCAAGACTCGCATCACCCATCGACAATAGAGTGCACTGTGGATCTGAAGTCGGTTGGATCATTGCAACACTCTGAATTTCTGATTCATGAGGTCTCGGAGGGAGCCGTGACCATCTTCTGTGTTGCTCGTATGGTGAAAGAGCGTTGTGGCTTGTCAGGAGGGAGCCACCTGTGACGTTCCCGATTAGGAGAGCGCCGATCTAATATCTCATTTGCCATGCATAAACCCCAGCAGACAAACTTGTCATGTTTTAGTGCCGATCGTTCCGGCCAAATTCGCTAAGCAACGTTACATCTAGAAATATATCGCACATAATTATTCGTCGTCAACTTTCATTATGATACGGTAGGGTCGGAACAGTAGGGGTCTCAATGATATGTGGTAGGAAGGTTGATGTCTCATTCTCTATCTACCCTGGTAATGGGCTTATATATGCCTTCTAAGGGTGCCTAAGGCACACATTCACAGAGGTTCCATGTGTGTTAGCACCATTTCCGCATCACATTACCTGGCTCTGACATTGCATTCATCTGTACAAAATTCTTCTTCACGGCATCTTTTATATTGTCAAGGAGCCATAAAAATGACTCGTGTTTATTGCCTGATGGATGTTTAATTGAGGCCGAACTTGTCGCGTGCTACAAGTCGGGTTGCAGTGCGGCAACTGTATGCAAAGGGCCAACAGATCTGTGTTTTATCACGGACACTGCTTTTGACCTTTAGTGGGTAGACTTGGTTACAAGGCGGATAAAAATTCAATCCGGAAACCAATCAGTAAGAGTTCGTGTCATCAGAAATGTTCAATATTGAGTTCACAAAGAAACGTATGACATCGTAGAAGCGACCCGGGAATTATTTTTGGGCCAAAACAATCCAAGCATTGAGCAACAGTCCGCCGTGTGCAGCAAACTCTGATTCAAGAGCATGTTCGATGGCACCGGGCCACTTTTGTTCTTCTGCTTCCGTCCACCCAGCCCGTGCGGGACGTGTGAAATCGCCAAGCATGAACTCCTTGACACCGTCAAGCCTGTTCCCAGTCACCAAGATAGTATTCCCCGTAACTTTGGCAAAATCGACCTTTTGCCCAGCCAGCACGATAGCTTGCTGGCTGACCTTGACACTGGCAGCGTCGAACCCGGCTTCCAGAACATGACGCTCAACCACCCCTTCTTCCATCATTTGAGGATTCGGAAGTTTCATGAGCGGTAAATCTGGGCGCACCAGGGCTTGAGCTGCGTGAACAATCTTGACAACGCCAAATCGTTGCCATGTCAAAATAGCTGCCACGCCCCCCGGCTTCAGGGTCCGATGAATCTCTCCAAGAGCTGAGGCCGGGTCGGCGAATGCAAATACGCTGAAGTTTAGAATTGAGTGCGTGAAGTGATTATCCGGAATGCCCTCTAGGCTGCATGAATCCAGAACACGCGTCGTAATGGTCGGTCGATCTTTAAAGGCATCCGCGGCGACCTGTATCATGGCGGGCACGTTGTCAGTGACCAGGATCTCTGGAACATCCTCCGGTTTGAATTTGTCGACGATGACCGAGGTTGCAGTTCCGGGGCCTGCGGCGTTATCGTGCATTACTGATGTTTTCGTGATGGGCGAGATTTCCTCAATATCATTGAGGGCTGCGGCAAAAATATCACGAGTCGTGTTTCCAGTCTGACGTGCATAATTTGCGGCAATGCGGGCAAAGTATTCCGGGGAAGGTAGACCTTTGGCCTGTGTTGCGGATGGGGGCTGAGACATGATGACAGATAAAATAACAAATGACTCGGTAGCAATGGGTGGTTAAAGCAGGGAATCGTAGGAGACACGGACGGCGGAGCAGTTGGTTTTATCTAAATATCGGGCGGGACAGCACCTAATTCGATTGGGTTACGTCACCCGTTTATGGCAGAGTGAAAGGAATCAAAAGTTGCCTAAACGCTTCGTGGTAAGCACTAAGTCGCTAGGAGATGACCGAGGCCGAATAAAAAGGCCTTTGCTTATTCGTAAGCTGTGGATGATTGGTTGTCGCTATTGCTCCAGTCTTACAAGGCCATGATTTGGACCCATCGCAGGCTGACAGTGTATTTGGTGGGGCATAGAATCATGCAGTTGGGCAATCTTCATTTTATCCGGACCTATGATTTATAACGTGCAAAGTCGAGCGCAACAAGGGGAACGCCAGACCCTGACCACGGGTGGTTGCGCCAACCATTCATGCTGACATTTTATTTGGATTCTATGAACTGCAAAGTGCAAAACTTGCCCTTGGACTCGTTCAAGTTTTGCCAAGTCTTTAGCATTCCTGATCAAGGGGCATGTCTAACAAATCGAAACGGGCACTGATTCTACATACCAAACTTGAAACATCTGGAGCGGAGTAGTAAATGCTGGAGTGTCTTAGAAGAAAATAGAAATAATTTACGCGATAAAACGTGGGGCAAAAAACGCGCTTGTGAAACAAAGTTCGATAGATGGAATTCAATGGTTCATTCTGCCCGCTATCACAGCGGCAGTGAACGAGTGAGGCATGCTGATACCTTGCCTACATAATATTTAATTAAACTCCGTTCCAGACACCTAGGTACCTCAAAATAATAGTGTTTCTGTGTAACCCCCCCTAGTGAAGGAATATTTTCTTTTTTGGTATTGGCTTCCTGTTCGTGTCCTGCTTCGTATTGACTATTCCATGCACTCCCAGAGAACTGATGAAGCTGAAAAACAGCCTCTTTCCTTTTGGGACCCTTGCAGCCCTCTCACTAGCATCGGCAACATCTAAGATCGAGTTTGATTACGATGTAGCTGGCTGGAATTTCCTAGCTTGCTACTCATCCAGGTCCAACTTTCCCACTTTTCGTCTCGCCGCTACTTCTTCATTAAACACCGCAGACCATTGCGCCACGCGGTGCCAAGGCAGCGTTTACTTTGGTGTTTCTGGTCGGTAAGAGATTTCGCAGCCTCACAACGGGAATAAGCTGACCATTCTCTAGAAACTGTTACTGCGCTAGCGAGGTCGACTACGACGATCTGCAGTACCAAACAGAGGCACAGTGCAATGCCCCGTGTCCAGGAGATACAAGCGTGCTCTGCGGTGGCGGTAACGGAACCGCCCAGTTTTATCCAAAAGAAGTTTCCACTTCGTACTTCAGCGTCTATCAAGTGATTCCCAAGCCCGATGACAACGTCGAAGGTTGGACTTATGCCGGCTGTTTTTCTTTTTCAAATGACTTCCAGGATTTTCATACCCCTGGTGACGCTGAAGATGACCGAAACTCGCCGCATAATTGTGCCGTCAAGTGCACAGGCTATAGATACTTTGTAGCCGTTGATTTGTTGGTCCCAAATAGTGGATATTGGGTTGTATAACTCGCTGACCATGTTTCCAGTACTTGCATGTGTAGCAATGTGCCGCTACGGAGTTCTACGGCCACCCCGCTACGAGACGAAAGCTGCGCCCAGGGGTGCCCTGGAGATTATCTCAGGGCCTGTGGCGGTACCATTATTGAACGTTTTGGTAGAGGATTGAGACGTCGAGGCGCCAGCGCCACAACCACCGGTGGTTCTGTTTACCAGAACGCTGCAAGCACGTCGAGCACTACAACCACAAGCACGACTAGTACTTCGACAACATCAGAAACCGTTTCTACATCGCAGACCTCTACACCTCTATGCACTTCAGATGGCGATTGTAAGCCTGGGCACTCGTGTTTGGACGACAAGTGCACGTGCTTTTTTGATGTTGACTGCAATGATGGTCTGACTTGTGTGGAAGGATTCTGTGATGAAATATCTTCTGCTACTAGCATAACCGCTACAACTAGTGCGACCAGTACGACTAGCATGTCCAGTACGACTAGCACGACCAGCACAACCAGCACAACCAGCACAACCAGTGAAACTAGCGAAACTAGTATAACTAGTGAGACCACCACAACTAGCGATACCACTGCAGCCAGCACAGCCAGCACGTCAAATACCGAAAGCACAACTAGCATGCCCAGTATAACCACTACAACCGGTGAAACTAGTACAACCAGTGCAACTAGTACAATAGATACAGCAAGTACAGCCAGCGCCATAGATACAACCACTACAACCAGCGAGACTAGTACAACCAGCATAACCAGTACTATCAGTACATCGGACACAGCCAGCACAGCAAGTGAGACCACCACAACCAGCGAGACTAGTACAACCGGCGAGGCTACTACATCCAGTACATCCAGTACATCCAGTACATCCAGTACATCCAGTACATCCAACACATCAAATACAGAAAGTACAAATGGCATGCCCAGTACAACTACCACAGCCAGTGAGATCAGTTCAACTAGTGAGACCGGCACAACTAGTGGAGCAAATACGGCAACCACAACCGGCATTATAGAAACAACCATCATAACAAGTACGACCAGTATATCTGACACGGCCAGTACTACAAGTTCCGATAGTACAACAAGTGCACTGGATAAAACTAGTACAACCAGTACAGCTACCACTATCAGCGAGACCGGCGAGACTAGTACAACAAGCGTCAGTTCAATTAGCTCAACGAGTACAACCGGAGCAGCCAGTACGACTAGCATAACTAGCACGGACAGTGAAATCACTACAACAAACACAGCTACTCTAGCCAGTGTGACTAGTACGACTAGCACAGTAAGCATTACTTCAACTAGCTCAACTAGTGCAATTAGCACAACCAGTGCCACCAATGAGATAAGTACAACTGGTACCATTGCCACTGCTGAGACCAGCGATACGAGCACGACCATCGACACAACCCAGGTTGTGACTTCAGACAGTACTGATACCACAACTAGCATTATAAGTACTAGCAGCATTGAAATGACAGACACTGCCAGTACCAATTCGAAGAGTACAGCTAGCCCCATTGATGCCATCAGCACAGCTAGCACAAGTATCACAACTAGCTCATTCACGATGACAAGCACTTCAAGTGTATCTCAAACAACAAGCACCATTATTTTAAGTTCTACGACCGGAACTGGAAGTGTGGAAATTACAACCAGCACCGGGACCGTGAGCACGAGTGATATGACCAGCAGCCCGACTATTGATGACTCAACGCTAAGCACCGGCGATATCAATACTGAGACGAGCTCAACATCGACTACTTTCATAACAGGTGCAGTCTCGACCAGTTCCACAACCGCCACATCAGGAACCAATCCGACAATTGAGTCCAGTCAAAGCAGTATCACCACAAGTGAATCGATACCGGCCACGATCTCAACAGTCTCGAGTACAGAATTGCTTGCAACCGAGACGACAGGGATTTTCACCGAGAGTAGTTCGTCAATCGTCTCCTCGACCACAAGCTCTACACAGAGTACTATTTCATTCATAGAATCAACAACCAGTCTTCTCAGTCCGCTTAGCTCGTCTACAAGGAGTTCAGCAACAAGCATGATTTCAATTAGCACCTCTGATTCACATCTTACAACACCTGGCGAGAGTCTCAGTAGCTCTCGGACAAGCATTACGGAGATTGAGCCGAGTTTCACAAATGCTGTCACAATTACTACCAGCGGAAAAGTTTCCACTACACCAATAAGCACAAGCATGGTTCCTTCAAGCCTAACTTCTGAAAGTGTTACAAAGGTAATGAATTGTTTCAGAATTGATTCATGCTAAGATATTAATCTATATTTGCCTACAGACCCCTCAAGTACCATTAAGCTCGTCCGGAGGCATCACAGCTTCATCGGAAACGCCGACTGCTACAAACTTGCCCACAATTTCTCGATACATATTTGACGGGTGCCGAGGATCTCGAGCTGGATATCCGGGCTTCACTGAGATCGGTCGTGATGATAAAATGACTCCATCGCTATGTATCTCAATGGCAAGTGGCCAAATGTACATTGGAGTTGTGGACGAGTCAGTAGTACTTACTAATCTTTCGATGCAAAGAGACTAACATTATTGGCAGTACATGCTATGCATCAGACTCCCTTGATGATACATTCATGCTTGGTACTGGCCAGTGTAACATTTTGTGCCCAGGAGATGCAAATTACTACTGCGGTGGGCGGCTCAGCTTTCAACGACGAGGTTCCCGTCATGTCTCGGAACCTTTGAAACGAAATGCTCCTTCCCATGTTCTTCTAACTATATACGTAAAAGAAGAAGTGCCGCAACAGACGATAACGGAAACGGTGACCCTTTCAGATGAGGTTGTATCTGTCACTCAAACGGTGGAAACCTTTCTTGTGACGACCATTACATATACCACTATCAATACGGCCAGACCCGGCTCTCTTGTCATCACCGAATATTGCACCACTCTTCGATATCACCACTGTCCGGTTTGTCCCGAACCAACTCCTCCAGCCATAGAAATGACAACGATTTTGGGCTCCTGCTACTCGTGTGGTGAGCAAGGCGAAAGTTATGTGTGGCTCACCGTCCCAGTTGCAGTGCTAGCTAGCCCAACGAGCGCGCATGAAAGCCCACCGGAGATGTATGCAACGGCGAGTATCGCGCAGCCAAAAGCATCCTGGGCCCACGGTCCCGGTGTTTATGGAATCCCGACCCAAGCGAAGAACGGAGGTGGAGAAATCCAGGGTCCGAGAGAAACAGTCGAGGCGGCGTTTTTACAGGTTCCAGTATCACAGGTCTCGGACGCGTCAAGAATGCCAACTGAAAGGCCTAGTGTTGACGGGGAATCTTCCCAGTCCAAAGTGCCCGAAAATAGTGACAGCTCCCAGGAGCTTCCAGGGTGGGATAGCTCTAAGTTGGAGGCAGAATCTTTAGGGCAATTTTCAGGGGAAAATCCAGGCCAATCTTCAGGGCACTCTTCGGGGCACTCCGCGACGCAATCTTCAGAGAACTCCTGGGAGCAGGTTTCGGAACACTCCTCGGGGCAATCTTCGCAGCATGGGGAGGAACTTCATCAATCCAAATACAAACCATTGAGCTCTGAGACCAATGAGAATAAACCGGATGCAGGAGTCGGCGGGAGTGTTCATGCTTCAGGGGACAAGGTGGGCGGTTACGAATTTGAAGACGGCGCAAAATCAACTTCGTCAGAATCTGAAGGGGAGTCAGGGTTGGACAATCAGACTGAAGCTCGACCATATTCAAATTCCACTTCGGAAGTTCCAATACTTGCGAGCAGATCTCACAGATGCAACATGGTTGATACTAAGTCCACGTTTGCACTTGGCCTGATGTCCATCGCCTTCATTTTAGCGTTATAGATAATTTCATGTGTGAGGAGTATGAACTGTATCAAGCAGTATGTATTAATATATTAATTAGGATTGAATTAGCAGTTCAGCTCGAGCAGCCTTTTTTGTGAAATGTGTTCTGCCATGCCTGGGCAACTTGTTCAGCCTCAAGTAGCTCCGACATCTGAGGCTAGTCCAAATATAGCTTGGTTATGGCGATTGGTTTAAAATTGGGCAAGCGTGGATCTAGACATGGTCCACCCTTGCCAATAATAACGAAGGCGGCTTAGGTCTTACTAAGCTCAATGGAAGCAGGCAACAAGGTCATGCATGCATTGAACAACAAATGTCTCTCATAAACGCCGAGACAAGCAATACAAATCCGCGCCCCTGTCGCTTTACACCATCTGCAGATTCTGCGCGAATGAGACGGCCCCGGCTTCCCGACGATGAATACTCGGTGGGGTGGATTTGCGCACTTCCGGTTGAGCTCGCTGCCGCCGAGATGATGCTGGACGAGGAGCATGTCAGCATTGACGAAGAGCAGGATAACTCCAGAGACACCAACTTGTACTCGCTTGGTCATGTAGGCGGACACAACGTTGTCATCGCATGTCTCCCAGCAGGCCAGACAGGAACCTGCACCGCCGCCGCGGTTGCTATGCAGATGAAATCTAGATTCACATCGATTCGATTCGGCCTAATGGTCGGAGTCGGCGGTGGCGTCCCCAGCGATAAAGCAGATATTCGGCTTGGAGATGTAGTCATCGGTCAACCGAATACGCAGCATGGTGGGGTAGTTCAGTATGACTTTGGGAAGTCTACGCCGAGTGGGTTCCAGAGAACTGGTTTCCTCAATGCACCACCTCTCATCTTATTAAATGCCATCTCACGACTGCAAGCAAACTATATGCGACGTAAAAGCAATCTCATGGAGTACCTCTCTTCATTTAGTGCACTGCAAGAGTTCGCTCATGAAAGTGCAGGGCCTGATGTGCTATTCGATCCGACATATCAGCACGTCCAAGGAGATACGTGTGCATTATGCAGTCGAGATCGACAGATCAAGCGGCAACCCCGCATGGGTCAGGACGTCAGGGTCCACTATGGCACAATCGCCTCTGGAAATCAAGTTATGAGGGATGGCATCACCAGAGACAAGGTCAGCGCAGAGCTTGGCGGAGTGCTCTGTTTTGAGATGGAAGCTGCAGGGCTAATGAATAGCTTTCCCTGCCTTATTTTCCGAGGCATTTGCGACTACTCCGACTCCCACAAAAATAAAAAATGGCAGCCTTACGCCGCGGCTACTGCAGCCGCGTGTGCAAAAGAGGTTTTGTCTATCATCCCTGCGTTCGAAGTAGCCAAAGAACGCACTGCGACCGATACTATCAGCAATGTAAGTTCGCTGTTCCACCCAAAATTAGTTAGGGTTCCAGGGCTAATTTTTGTGTTTCGAATGGCATAGGAAATATTGTGGAACATTATTGACCGCGCGGATCTGGACAATTTCCTTTCAGTGCTATCGATAGCCAAGCAAGATGCACATATATCCGAAGCACCTTCCTTGGACAGTCAGCCAGAGTTCTCTTGGGTCTTCAGAAATATGGATTATCAGCGGTGGGCGAATTCCCATAGCCGTTCCTCGATTCTATGGTTATCTGCACCACCAGAATACAACCTTGACCGAGTCTCATCATATATAGTGTGTCGAGAGAGAAACACGGCTTCGAGAACTCAATCCTGTTCACTGTTCTTCTTCTGCCAGGCTTCGCTTACCAAAAAACCTATTCTTCCGAATTTCATTCACACTGTGCTATCACAAATTATCTATTCTTCACCTACGGACAAGACACTAACCCTACAAACGTTTTTTTTCAATCTTCTAAACTCAATCCTCAAAAAGGAGCCCTCTGAACGCAAGGAGCTACAGAACTTAAAAGGGACCGAATCTCGAAGTATAATCTTGGGGAAAATAGTCAACTCGCCAGCCAACGATCTTTGGGCAGCTTTAGGAGCGATTCTAGCCGATGAAAAGCTGAACCACCTGGCCATCACTGTTGACGGCTTAGGACAGAGCGACGAAGATGTCAAGTTCTGCAGCCAACTTCGTTCATTTATCGAACATATTCAGCGACACACCAAAGTAAAAGTCTTGTTTACAAGTCAACCACATGCAGATCTCAACCGGGTCTTTCATGGGATACCTTATATTGAATACGACAAAGAACGAAAAGGTTTGCGAATAACCCAAATTGCTATTTCAAATTAACTCGCCCTAATGGACCACAGAATGTCTTTCTAGGCTTCACTTCGAAAACACGCGCTTCAACAAGATCTCGAAGGAGTATAAAGGCTCTTGCGAATGGCTCTGGATGCACCCAGAATACAAAGAGTGGTCAAAATCAGAATCATCCCGCCTGTTGCTCATCCAGGGAAAACCAGGTAGCGGTAAAAGTACTTTGACAAGGTATTTCAGTGAGAATCTTCGAGCACACCAGCCAGCTATCAACTCAGCCATTGTAGCCCGGTTCTTTTATAGTTACCGTGAAGGCGAACTTCAGAAGAGTCACCATAATATGCTTCGCTCGATTCTGTATGATATCCTGCGCCAGGATGATGCTTTCTTTTACCACCACTTTCAGGCTGAGTATCGAGCACAGAGTCGACTTCGCACAGACTGGAGCTACACATCGCTGAAAAAGGTTCTCAGCTCATTACAGGACTATTCAACAGATAAACAATTCTATCTGATCATTGATGCAGTTGATGAGTCTGAGACGAATGATCGGCGCAATATTCTCAAATTATTGCTTGAGATTTGCTCCGAGACCAAGTTCTCCACTGTAAAGATTTTCATGGCAAGTCGACCAGAAGGGGTGCTGGATTCCCGTCGTGGCCAACTTGGTAATTTTATCCGATTTCAAGATGAGACCAAGCCCGAGATTGCTATTTTTGCTCGTTCCTTCTTGGATGGCCTCAATCTCACGCATGTTCTCGCCCAAGCAATGAGATATATCGTTGAGAATGCTCAGGGGGTATTCCTCTGGGTAAAGCTGATTGGGGAGAATCTTTTGGCATATTACGAGAAAGGCTATTCCGAGGAGGAGATATTTAATCATCTCAAGCAGCTCCCAACGGATATAAAGGAGCTTTACGAACAAATGTTCGAGGATATGGATAAGGAAGAGTTCGGTAGCTATGGAATGAGGATGTTTCAGTTTGTCCTCTTTGCAAAACGATCTCTTACTGTCAACGAACTACTCCATGCCCTTGCAACCCCAAGCAATACCGACATGAAATTGACCTTGAGTGACTTCTCCAAGAGAATTTCAGGGGAGCGGCGTATCATTTACTGTGGCGGCAACTTCCTGGACATCAGATCATACGAAGGTAGAGATGTGCCTTACAGCAGTTGATCAACGACTCTAGACTAACAAATCACTAGGGATATCAACAATTCAAGTCATGCATCAAACAGTTCACGAATTCTTCCTTGATCCGGATGGAACTGTGGCAAAATCTGGGTTTGATATGCTCGGTTCATATGCTGACGCTTACATCACCAACACCTGTGTCCGATACCTGATGCTTTGTGCTGCCAATATTCCTTTGGTAGAGACACCGCTAAATTCTGGGGACTGGACTTTGGGGTATTTTGAATACTTTTCCCAATACCTAAATCAATGGCCACTAGCCAGCTATGCTCTATACCACCTGAAAGGTCATCTCGATGGTTGTCGAAAAGATGCGAGCGTTGAAGCCATTTTCTCCCAATTTGTCAGCCAATTGGTTGACACCCCAGCAGTGTATTTGCTGGAAAATAAGATAAATTCATGTCTCAGCATACCTCTCCTAAGCGAAGAAAACTGGGCTACGGCAAAGGGTTTTAGAAATGAAGCCTTCCATGCTGCAGCTCGCACTGGGCTTCTTACAGCAACCGAGGTGTTGTTGGCAGCTGGGGTAGACGTCGACACAACAGATTCGGAAGGAAGAACGCCACTTTCTTGGGCGGCAGGAAATGGGCACGAGAATATTGCGAGGCTGTTATTGAACCGCGATTACATCAAAACAGATTCAAAGGACCGTTTACAACGGACACCTCTGTCTTGGGCGGCATGGAACGGACACGAGGCGGTAGTGAGCCTGCTAAAGGACCGCCCAGATATTAGTCTCGACTCAGAAGACCAGTACCACCTTTCACCTTTGTCCTGGGCAGCATGGAACGGGCACGAGGCAGTGGTGAAGCTGCTGCTACAATGTCCGCAGGTCTTGCCGGCCGAAAAGGACAAATATGGGCAAACACCGCTGGCATGGGCAGCATGGAATGGGCAAGAAGCGGTGGTAAGGGTGCTTATGAGCGCACCGCACGTCAATCCAGACGCAAAAGACATTTACAATCAGACGCCACTGTCTTGGGCAGCATGGAATGGGCATGAGGAAGTGGTGAAACTCCTGGTAGGTCACCAGGGCGTCGACCCCGACTCGAAGGACACAGATGGCTTTACGCCTTTGTATTGGGCGGCATTAAACGGTCACGAGGCGGTGGCCAGGCTGCTGGCAGCCGTTCCAGGCGTCCAGGCAAACGTGAGAATCGACTACAGCCAGACAGCCTTGATGAAGGCGGCACAGAGAGGACAAGAACTGGTAGTGTGGCGGCTGCTGCGAAACAAGGATCCGCCCATCGAAGCCAAGGATGATACGGGAAGGACGGCCTTGCACTTGGCGACCATCTATGGGCACTACAGGGTGGTGCGGCGACTGCTCGACAAGGGTGCGGTTGTTGACGCCAAGGATTGCGACGGGGCGAGTGCGCTGCACTGGGCGGCTCGGAACGACGGCGAGGCCATGATGCAGCTGCTGCTCAGCAAGGGAGCGAACATCGAGGCAAAAGATAATTACGGAAAGACACCGCTGCACTGGGCGATCCAAAACGGGCGCCATGCTGCATCAGACTTGTTGTTGAGTAGTGGAGCTGTTGATGTTTAAGGGTACGTCAATCGATTGAGGCTATGGCGAGATGACAAGCAACCTATGAGTCACGAATCTTCTTTGTCTCTCGGGCTACTGAGGTCAGTGTTCGGCATTCTGGATATGCACTAGACAATCCAACACTGCCTTGGTCTAAATAATCATAATTGTAGTCATAGAAACGTATTAAATTAATCGTCCAGAAAACACTATGCCTGGCTATCATACTGTTCTGGCTATGTAACTTGGCACTATATCGACACCGCCCTTGCCCCATCGTAGATGAGTTGAGGATGTCAACCAAAAGAATCACATTCTTTGGTAATCGACACCCATGCCTCCCCCAAATGCAGTTGCCGTTTTCGAAGAAACTGTGTGTGATGGACATCGAGCTTGCAAACGTTGCAATTTTGCCCAGGCTTGTCGTCGAGACATCAAGAAACAATCCTGAACTGGAAACCCCGGTCCTGGATTGAGCTTCACGACTTCCAGTCTGTGATATTGTTTGCCGCGATCGCTATCGAACAGAGCTGAAACGCCGTTGTCTGAATTCAAACGGCCCATGCGAGATTTGTATACGGTACAATGGAGGCTCAAATGATTTGGGTGACGGTAGAGGCGAGACACAAAAAGCTGACACGTGCAGGTTGAGGAATTCTTCATGCCGAATTTAAGAACCAGCACACATTTGTAAATCTAGTGCAACTGATTCGTTCTCCATTTGATCCTTTGAAATTACACGCAGTCAATCCAGTTGCTGTGCGATTGGGTATCAGGAACATGCAAACTGGCGCACTTTGCGCACAGGGCCTCTCCTCTTTTGGCGAGGAACATTGAGATGGTAAGCAACATGCTTCCGTCAAGTACCAGATTCCCATAAGGGTACTTCCAGCGAAGAGGACAATGCCTGGACGGAGTAGGTAGACCACGGTTACGATTATAAGGGCTTGTCCGTCTGGTTGCACCTAATTCTCAACGACTCCCGCCATTTTAACCACAGGTCGCTGGGTGCAACCTGGTTCTGTATCACGATGCATTTGCGCTACGACCTTCAATCTTCCAGCTCAGCCTCTTCCTCCTTCTTCCTAGCTTCTCTCTCTCGTTTCCGCTCCAGCAGTTTGTTCAATGTTGATGCTGTGTTGAAGACACCATTCGTAGCGGCTGAACATGCCTTGCATGTAGGGTCTTTCCTGTAGCGTTTCAAGGCGCAAGGCTCGCAAAAGTAATGTCCACAGCGCGTCACAACAGGTTGGCGATATGGGCCTTCGCAAATAATACAGGCGAAGGGGATTTTTTCCAGCAGGGCAGCTTCATCCTTGTTCTCGGAGTCGACCTTTGAGTCGCGGTTGGCACTCGCCACCACAGTGCCTTTGAGAGATTTGCCTTTGGAGACTTTTTCCCAACTTTGATCAAGTTGCCAGCCATGTTCAAAGTCGCCACGGATATGGGCGTATATGCAATTATCTCCATATCCGCAGAAGCCAGTCTTTTTGTAGTCTTTGCAGACATCGGGCGCAAAGTCCATCTGCGTAGTGATTCGTACGTTCGTCGACGGTCTCGCTGGGCCTATCTTGGCGTTTGGTTCGTCGTACCAGTCGCTCCGCTTTGTAGCATCGTTCGAGTCGGCGATGGGGGCATTTCGATCAGCTTCGAATGTGGTGGCGAAGAGTTGAGATGACGAGGCTTTTGCGGTATCCGATGCAGCCGTGACGGTTGTGGCTTTGTTTCTGCGCTTAGCCTTGGGACCTTGAAGCGACTCGTTTTCGGAAGAAGAGTCGCTGGAAGAGTCGTCGGCGCGTGGAGGTGGTGATGCAGGCCGTTTTCTAATGTTTCCCTTGGGTCGCGCGCCGCGTTTCTTGAAAGACACAAGCAAAGGCTTGGCCCCCGCGTCTGCCTCTTGCGAAGGCTCGGTCATGTCAAATGAGGGCTCGGAAGTCCGCCAGAAATGAAGTGTGATGCGCAGTATGGTTCTGATCAACGAAGCACGACTAGAACGTGGATGATATGGAGACGACAAGAGCAAGATGTGGATTTGCGCCTCGATTCCTATCTAATCAGTGATTAGTCATCTTGATTTGAGTGGGGCATGTTCTCGAACCGACCAGAGGTTGACCAAGCTGGTGGCAAACTAATCCAAATAAGCTAGTTAATGAGGAGGGGATAAAGGAAATCACCCATAGCGGATATATTCCCATTAAATCTAACGGTTTCCCGTCGATGAAAAAGGTCGGGAACATGCAAAGCCAGGGTGCTGCATAGACACCATCACAAGCCTACCCGGCACTCGTTTACTTCCAAGTAGGGTCGGTGACAATCACCTTGATCAACGAATCCTCTTCAACACATCATATAGGACTAGAAAGGGTTTATATAAATGCTACGTGGGATACTACATTCAAAACTGCCAAAAAAAAATTGGGTGCTTTGGCTTAATACGTCAGAGATGATCCTGAACCATTCGCGCGACAATGTGACCACAACAGGTCGGCACAATGGGGTATGTGATGGCTCCAAGGCCGGATGAGATGTTGCTCCATGTCACCGTGCTTGCGCCACAAGCCTGACATCTCCCAGTAGAGTATGGGAAAATCGTACGACCGGGAAACCTGTCAGTCCCGTGTGAAGTTTCCACTCTTGTAGCAGAAGTTAACCAGTTTGTTTGAGTACGGCTCCAAGCACCTAGACAAAATTCCAGCATATCATGTTATGCAACCCAACAAACAATTGCAAGTTCGTAAAGACTAAGTATCACAATTTCACAGCCCCACTGGAACCTATTGGGTTGATCTAAAAAAAAACTTAAAAAAAAACAGGGCTTCAAAAGAAAATCACGATAAAGAAGCCTCGATAATGAGTGCAAATACGCCTCTTATCTTCATATGTAAGGCATTCGACCCTTACCTCAACTGAGGAAAATGGATAGCGCCGACAAGCAATAGTTTACTCTGAAAAGTCTCTCTAAGCTTCTCCCTGGCAGCTGCGGTAAGACTTGGAGTATCCTTTTTTCGGCATAGATCATTATTCCAATCGTATATTCAAATTGCCCCGCAGACGCTCTTCCTTAGCGGACCTACTAATTTGGATCATCGTTTTTGGAGAAAGTTTGGTGATGGACTTCCGGAATCTGGTGGAACATCTTTGTTGGAGCTGACATTACGCTGAGGCTAAATTGTGACTTATGGATTTAGCAATCGCAATGTTCGATCAATGATAATTCAATGGCAAGGCCAGATAGGCAGGCTGCTTTGCCGACACTTCAAGGCAGTGTAACCAGATTCGAGACAATGCAAAATTTCTCAACTATTGTCATGATATAACCTTGAACAAGTCCAAATTGCGTCACGTACGAGATGCAAATATGGACTGCACGATGTACCTGCTGTTTATTTTTCTCCTCGGCACAACCGTCTCCAGCAGTGTGTTCGTGACCTTTACCGCCGTCGTAAGATCTACACTCAGATATCTGATCGTCGATGGGGCCAATTCCTGCAGTCTCTGGCGACTTGTGCCCCTTCCTTCTATTCCTTCTTTTGCCTATCCTCCATCCTCCTTATTCCTTTTCTTCCTTTTATTCATTTACTCCTCCCTCATGTTCCACCGCTTGTTTGATAGGATAACAAATTGAAAAGATGTGCCAATAAAGAAGGATTTTCCAATTCATTAAGCAATACAACTAATTCATCACAAAGTTGGAACCTCTGATCATATTGATATAATACAGGGCATAAGACCTCTAAACTTAGCACAAAAACAATGAGTAGTAACTTTATTGGACCATAACTATGTATTATCACCACTAAGATATTGCGATGTCAACCAGGGCTCAACGGTATTCTGGGGTCTGAAATCATCTTATTGTTGTCGGTATAGGTTGCACTGTTTACCTCACGATTGAGAAAAAATGGCGCCATGACAAGGAGCCAACCGACATCAACGCTCACGTGGACAAGTAGCATGGGCGTTTGACTGATTTGAAAAACAGGGAGGGCTAGTTTTACATATTAGTCTCTGCGATTGGCAACCGGAATGCTGGCTACCTTCATTTCGACTTGACCCTGGAACCAATCCTGGAAAAATGCCAGCACCCTGGATCGCAGCAAGGGAACCACATGGTCGCACGATATAGCGCAATGCGGTATGCAAATGCTGATCCCTGCGCAATCCATGTGTAGTAGATCAAGCGGCCGATATGGTTTGGAGTGGCATGATTCCTCCTGGGGCGGAGCTGGTCGGTCTCCATTCAACCGAAGGCCATGTGGCCTGGGACCAGGGGAGGGGGGCCGCCCTGTCAAATTGGGCACGATGAAGCGCCATCCCATAAAGACGGGGGGATGGGAAAAAATGGCGAGTTCGAAAAGCCGCTCTTTTCAGCCAGCTCAACGTGGTAACGTAGGATCTCGGTGGGGTCGTGGACGGGGACCGACCCTGAATCCTCCGACCAACCCACCTCTAGACTTGATCCGACTCCATCTCCGAAGTAAGCATTAACCAGTCCACGTCACTGGTTGTTGGCGCCTGGAGCACTGTTGCAATCCCTCTCCGCAGAGCGCATTTCCCCATCTCCTTTGCGTGGCGCCCTTTCCAGGAATTCAATCCCCTGCCAAGTTACTCCTTAACAATTAGCGTGGCCGCTTTGGCCGCGCGCCACAAAACCCATCGAGGCATGCCGAGGTCTAGCGACTTTGAACATGTTCAATCCTCACAAACTGTGTCAATGGCTTCAAATTTATCGATTCTGGGCATATGGCATAGCGACCCAGTAGGCGCAATTTCAAATATTAATTCATCTTGGGATTTTCAATTGCAATGGGGTCCCTGACAGGTAAGGTACTGTATCGCAGAAGCTGAATCGATTGAGAACTCTATCGCGTGGCAACATGGCTATTGAAAATCTAAAACGGACAAAAAGACGAGCACATGAAGATTTCAACCAATGATCTGACGATCCACATCGGGTCAAGGTTGAGAGTAAAATGCCGTCTAGAATCTATCAAAAAATTAATGGTCCTACCGCTTGCCCTTTTCCGACATGAGTCGCATTTTAGCGTATCAACATCATCGCTTAACCCCAGTTAGTGCAGGTGACGAAAGCCACATGATCTGGCTTTAGTCTGTCTGATCTGACTTCTCCTGGTCTGGCATGCAAATGGCCAAAGGGAATTGTATCGGCCTGTCCCAGCGGCGGGTCGGTCCGACCATGGTTTAAGCGGCGCAGGTATCAACTGAGGTGGGCAGGGTTGCGCTGGTTGTTGGTTGTTGGTTGTTGGTGGAAACAGGATGCCGGGATGCGGCTGAAGAACCCCGCTCCAGCGATTCACGCTTGGCTCATTTGACAATCCAAAGCCGTTTTATGGACTAACGGCAGATAACATTCTCCACTGGAGCATCAGCGGTGGCCATAGCCGAATGCCACCCAAAATGATACGAGTCAGGCCCGTCCGCGCAAAGGATGAAACCGGGTCCTGTCACGTTTCCCGCCGTCTTGAAACCCCCCCGGATTTTATATAGCGATGGCTCCTTTTCCCTTTTTAATCTACAAGCCATGTTGGTTTGATCCAACCATCTGTCAAACCTGAGCGTTCGTTTGGTGTCCGCCACCATGCAGGTACCGGATATAAACATTCTGGCCGGCGAGCCCGGCCAGTTCTTGGCCACTTTTTCAGTCGGCGTCTTTCTTCATGCTGCCCTGTTCCATCATGGCGAATGGGATCTGTATGCCACAAAACTCGTCGTCGCATCGGCTGTTCTCCCAGCAGCTTTGACCGGTGTACTTACATACCTTGAGCACAATGCCCTCGTCTTCTCTCCTCAAATAGCGACCATTGCCTATGGCCACATGCTTGCACTCGCAGCAGGTACCTTCACCAGCATCTTGATTTATCGCGCAGCGTTCCATCGATTGAACAAATTTCCTGGTCCGTTTGCTGCTCGTTTGTCGAACTTTTTTTCCCTGGCTGTAGCGGCAAAGGGGCTCAAGACGCACCGGGAGATCCAGAAGCTCCATGAAAAGCATGGTGATTTTGTCCGAATTGGTCTGTAAATTCTCTACTCTTTGATGGCTGCGGATATTGATACCCGCGTTAGGACCCTCGGAGATCTCAGTTACTCACCCAAAGGCCACGCATATCATTCACTCAAACAGCTCCGTCTGCCTGAAAGGCCCTTGGTACAACATTATTCATCCCCAGGTTTCACTCTTGTCAATCCGAGATAAGAAGGATCACTCCCGCCGCAGAAAGATCTGGGACAAGGCGTTCAACGCGAAAGGTACCAATCCAGGCTTTTTTAGATCCCATTTTGCTACAGTTCTGACGCTTGATGCAATAGCTCTGCGTGATTACGAACCTCGTGTGAACAAGTACACCGGCCAGCTCCTCCGCCAGCTTGAGAAACGAGAGGGACAGCCATTTGACGTGACAGAATGGTTCAACTACTACACCTTTGATATCATGGGTGATCTTGCTTTTGGTCGAAGCTTTGACATGCTGAAGGAAGGCGTCAGACATTACTATATGAAATTGTTCCACACCAATATGATCTTGTTCGGACTTTTCGGCAAACTGATTTGGCTATTCCAAGTGTTCAAGGCAACCCCATTGATCAACGGCGGATACCTGGGCTTTCAGAAATGGCTGGCGGAACAAGTCTCACAGCGACGAAAGGTGGGAATTCCATCACATTGTTGACCCTAGTATGCCCGCGTGTTAACATCCAGTAAAGAACAAACCCGACGTCAGCGACGTGTTTTCCTTCATCTTGGACGACTACGAGTCACTCAGCAAACCCACTCAACAGGATTTGGAAAACCTTCAAGGCGACGCCCACTTGATTGTGGTAGCTGGAAGCGACACCACGGCTTCTTCCCTCACTTCCTTGTTCTATCAGTTGGCTCGTCATCCTGAGGTCTGCAAGAAGCTCCGGGAAGAGGTAGACGCTTACAAGAAGGAGCATGAGCAGCCCGACTACAGCGCTCTTTTCAAGATGAAGTACCTCCAAGCTTGCATTGACGAATCTCTCCGCCTAAACCCGGTTGTGCCATCTGGAGTTCAGCGAATGACGCCCCCCGAAGGACTTCAGATCGGAGACACATTCATTCCAGGAAACACAATCATGCAAATTCCCATGTACACCATGTTTCGCGGTATGCCATCGGACCTTCGATCTAGTGTTCATTAAAAACTGACATGAAGAATCAGACGAGCGTGTTTTCCCTCGGCCAAACGAGTTTATTCCAGAGCGATGGTTGACGCAGCCTGAGCTGGTCCAGGAAGCCTCTTGTTACGCGCCTTTCTCCATGGGTAAGTATGGGTTGCTCGCTGTTTATATCCAGAATACTAATAAACCGTTTCTTTAGGTCGTCTATCCTGCGTTGGAAAGCAGTTGGGATTGATGGAGATCCGTACCGTGACAGCAGAGGTTCTGTCACGATACGACATCGAGTTTGCACCAGGCTACAAGCCCGACTCCTTTGAAGCCAACATGCAAGATTGCTTTACTTTGGCAGTGCCGGAGCTCAAGATGGTTTTTAACCCTAGGAAATAAGCTCAACGGGGTATTTCAAAAATTGTTGGCACAGCAGTCCTAGTTGAATGAAGACCGGAAGGGCCATGGAGTAGCCTCTTCCCGATGAGAGTTAATTGGAGTAGCAGAGTGGAGGCTTTTGTATCAGATACGATAATGCGATGTAGTATCCAAATTCAACGTACGAAATGAATGAATTCCTCGGTTCAACATATTTGTCTTTTGATATTGCGGACAAAGCCAGACCGCAGGAAGATCACCGCCAACCGTTCGAATGGCCCCCCAACTTCACCAAGACCTCCTGACATCCATGTGATGCGGGGTTTGAGACTCGGTCCGATTTTTTGAACTAGAGAATCGACAAAGCAGATCGCAGATTGAATGACGTCGCCTCCTCATTGCACATGTTTCGGGGATAAGCCTGCATGGCTCATCCGTATTTCCACCCAGTATTCCGTCTTACATCTCGTGTAAGCCACTGCCACCACACCTTACCTGTTTTGGAAAGCGCGCGGAGTACCTGGTCTTTGATGATGCTCATCGGCATGGCTGTTCGCGTTTTTTTCGCATTGATACGGTCGACCGGCTTCTTCCAAAAGAAACCAGCTGCGATATGTCGCTAGCCACACGCGGAAACATGTCGAAAGCCGAGAGTTGTTGGACATGCCGCCTGCGCAGGAAGAAGTGCAGCCGGGAACAGCCCGTCTGTCAGACCTGCGCCTCCCTGGCAATAGGGTGTCACTACAGCAAGGCCCGACCAGAGTGGATGGACGGTGGCGAGAAGCAGGATGATATGACGCAGCGAGTCAAGGCGGAGATCAGGCAGGGGGCCGAAGCTCGCCGAAAGCGGCAGTACGTCCAGGTGCTCAGCATCCGAGCCGATCCCGCCCCGCATGCCGCTCCGCTGCCGGCCGACGATGGTGATGAACCGATGATTGTCGCCGAGCCCGCCGCGCCGGAGCATCAAGCGGAAGAATGTCCGGGATGCGCTGACGCTGACCCGGCCGAGACTAAGAAATGGGAGGCTCTGGCGGCTGCCTGGTCACAGCTCGGGGCAGCGGCTCCAAGTCAGGACCTCGATTGCGAACTCGATTTCACCATGATGTATCTCGATCATGTGTTTCCTTTCCTTTTCCCCTTTTATAGGCCTGGTATGTTGGATGGTGGAAGAGCCTGGCTGCTTGCCACTCTGCAAAGAAGCAAGACCTTGTTTCACGGTGCCATGAGCCTCAGCTCCTACTTCCTCACCGTTATCCTTTCCAGTGGGGACATCTGTGTCCACGAAGTTTGCAGTCGTCACGCCTGGAACAAGCTCTGGGAGCACACGGACAGTGCCATAAGAAGCATGCAGGAGGAAATGCAAACGCTGAGCCATCAGGGATCGAGCGCTACCCTGCTGCAGCGAGCCCGCATCATGGGGAGTGTCGCTCATTTACTCGTCTTTGAGATTGCCATGGCGAGGACCTCTGGCCTGGATGTGCACTTGGGCGCGGCCTTGACCATGGTCGAAACACTTTTCGAGCGCTTCCAGATTGACGGCCAGCCTGATATCGAATTGGTCATGAGAGCACTGGAGAGGCCCTCGTGGGCAGCCCTTGTCACCGACCGAGCGGCCTGGAACACTGACCAGGCGCCCTTTCGCTTTTTTCTTGCCGTTTTGCTCTGGGCTGATGTCATCTCGTGCACCTCGACAAACCAGGTTCCTCGCCTTCGGGATTACCACACCCATATGATCTTCAACGAGAACTCGAGGCGCAGCTCACGGTACTTGATTCGTGTAGAACACATTGTTGGGTGCCCTGGCTGGGTTCTGCTCGCCATTTCTGAAGCGACGAGGCTGGGACTCTGGAAGCGAGAAGCCAAGTCAAATGGATTATTCTCTCTTGAGGAGCTCGTCATTCGCGGCGACCGCTTGCACGTCGCCATTCAGGATGGCCTCAAGCACCTCGATTCTACCGAACCGGGATTGAAGGGCCCTCACAGCACTTTCTATAGATACCATCGACCGGAAGAAGTTCTCCAGTCTGACGACCAACTTGCTGCGGCTCACGCTTGGGCGCATGCGGCTCGTATCTACCTCATGGTCGTAGTGATAGGCTGGCAGCCAGAACACGAGGCCATCCGCGATAGTGTGAAGATTATCTTACAGTACCTCAACAAGGCATTGTCGCCGTCCTTCCTGCGCAGCCTGGCATGGCCCTTCTGTGTCGCGGGATGCCTGGCCGACGCAGACCAGGAGAAAGACTTCAGAGCGGTTGCAGCAGTATCTGGCTCACTACAGGCATTTGGAACAGTGGGACAAGCGCTGCGCATCATGGAGTGCGTTTGGGCGCGGCGAGGGCAGCTCCAACTAGATTGGGACCTAGCTTCTTGCTTCAGCATTCTCGGGTCTCCAGTCTTGCTATTCTAAAATGCCATGATTTTGGTTAAAAATAAAAATGAATCAACTATATTTGTCTAGTTTCGCAGTTTGGAGTGAAAATTATAGATACCCGATAACCCTCTCACAAGTACGCATGGCCATCTTACTAGTCTCTCCAAAAATCCATAACATCCTTGGCCGTCATTGGCTTGATATCCGGGAATTTTACGTTCAGAGCCTTGTCCGCTGGTGAGTTGAACCTCCCATCAATGACGTATCGCCCGAAGAGGGATAGGAATCGCTGTAATGCTGGCTTTGAAAACATTGGGTAGATTCTCGGGTGCGAAGGAAGCCCTGTGACCTCTCCCTTCTTCAGCTTCTCGAGTGCATCATATGTGACGGTGAATTTCGAGCCTATAATTTATTAGATACCAGTTGACGAAGGACCCGTAGGCTCTTGTAACAAGAAAGCTACGCACCCCTTGCCTCCTCGGCCAATTTGAGAACCTGGTTCCATGTAGTCTTGTCTCCGTAGCAGTACGTTATCTCTTCCCACTCGGGGAGTTCCAAAGAGGCAGCCACAAATTTGGCCACGTCAAAGCTGTAGGTGAAGGTCATCGGCTCGTCTCCGGTGCCAGGGATGGCAGCTGTTTTATTCGCCACGTCCAGCGCAAAAGGAACCCCCATCATGTAGGACTTGAGACTGGGCGGGGCATAGAAGTCAAGGATCCAGCCAAGGTCAAAGCGCGTCCATTCCAAGTTGGTTTTGCGAAGCTCGGAGTATGCGGCGTGTCTGAGAGCGTACGAGTGCGATCTAATTTTGCTATTCAGCATTGTTTTTGCCTAACAACTAGACATGACAGCAGATGAGGATACTTACTCGGGGGTATGCTCGATGCCCCACTCGCTGGCGATGAAGCGCTTAGTGCTGGGGGACTTTGCAGCCGACTTGATGAGGCTAATCTGAGCATCAGCAGCAGGTTGCGCCAGGACCGAGATGGCTGAGACGACCGTCTCGACGCCAGCCTCAGCGAGGACCTTGGCGGTGCCGTCAATGTCATCGTAATCAACAGTAACCACTGGTGCAGATGGATCTGTCACATCCGGAGCCTTTTTTTTTTACCGAGGAATTAGCTTAAAGTTTTTTAATAATAATAATCCGGCGCACTCCGGTATTGATAATTACCTTGCGGCCCAGAACGATGACCTTGTGCTTTGGGTCGTTTTTCAGGACTTCGACAATGGTACGACCAATGCGACCTGCACCTCCGGCAACGGCGACGACGACCATTTTGATATATAAGTGGATATGATATGAAAGCAAAGATTTGCGCAATGAGCCCGGTTAAGGATAAGTAGGGATTGTTTTGTTCGATCGTCGTTGCGTTGATGGTGGAAATCAAAAACGTCAGCAAGGCGGGAACCATATCAAATTTATACACATCTCAGACATAATGGATGATTTTAACACCAGATTTGTAATACACCTTGGCCCCGGATGCTTCGCATGAAGCTGGGAATCTTATTACAATGGATTTCGCGTGTCTACTATGGCGATGGTGGGCAGCGCGCGCTCTCCCAAAAGGGAAACGGCCTGGGCGCCTAAATAGCCCGCCCCGCACCGCGCGCCGCCACTGAACCGATCGAATCTTTCAGCTCATGACGGCCTGTTATTGGATGTTGCCTGCATTTGGGTGGCTCAGTAAAGTGCGGTAGAGCGCCGGTATTTCTGCTTGGTCATCGCTGTGCGTGCGTGCTGGTGATAATGCGACCTAGGGTTCAGTTCTCGAATCGGTATGCAACACCGCGGTATGACCTACTTGCGTCTGAGTGTAGCTCATGGGGACGATCCTTTGGAAAGCCTCCAACAGTTTTTTTTTTTTTTTTTTTTTTGCATGTCGCTGCTGGTCATGCGCTGGATTGAATAATATGCATTTTCAACTTTTCAAGCATTTCAACAAGGTCTCTGCAGAAAGCAGATCATAGCGCACGCCGCTGGCATGCTATCGACTCTTCTGGATTCGAAGTAAGTCGAGTGTTTATCTAGGAGGGTGGATAAGAAAATAGAACACTCCTCTATATCACTTGCAAGGCAACAAACGCCTTGCCGAGTCTGCGTTGCTAATCGGATGACCACCATTGAAGGAGTGTAACATGGCAAGACCATGTGGACTTTGTCGGGATTTATCAACAGAAATACGTTACGTCTCGGAAACGATTAGAAAGTACTGAAAGGAAATGCAGAAAAAAAGACATCAGGCGGGAGGTACGATGCATCGGGTCAGTATTTTTAGAGTCCTCCAACATCCCTTTCAAACGCCATGTACAACCGAGGATCAAAACATCATGACCTCTTTTCACAACTACACAACATTGCAAAACTCTCTCAGTGACGTACATTGCTTCAAAGCACTCCATTGAAAGCCACAGTTAAACGAGTTTTCATTAACGCTCACTTGAATAATTATCTACTCTCATCTTGGAAATTAAGCAGGGTTGTAACCCTTGCTCCAATCAACACAGTCAACGTCCAGCAAATCGGTATCCATGTTGCGGCAAGTGACAAGATTGCTCCCATTGATAGTTCGAATATCAATATTTTCAGCCACAATATTGGAGCACGTATCTGGACTCGAACAAACGAGATGAGCAACCAATGGAGAGAATACTCGGTTAGTGCGACCACGAACATTGCGAAAGGTCACGTCAGAAATTTTGAGCTTGGACTAGGTTTTGGGAGCCCCATTAGCATGCGTGCATTATTATCATGTTGAATCCGCACTTACCGGGTGCTTAAAACACTCTTCTTCGTCGTCTTGTCCGTAACATTGTGTGATTGTCAGGCCGTAGTCGACATTATCAAGCCACATGGTATCGTAGGTCACGTTGCGCACCATGCCTCTGCCGCCTCCTCCGACGAGGTTGTCGCTCTTCTCGCTGAATGCATCCGGCCAGACCTTGATTCGGGCACCTTCGGATGAATTGTACATGGCCACATTGCGCACGTAAATGTTCTCGACGTAGTCAACCCTGTCGGGGTACTGGCCCAGGCTGCCCACGGAAATGCCATGCGAGCCATTGCACCACATGTTTTGGACGAGAATATTGGTGCTGTTGGGCTTGAAGCTAACGCAATCTAGGGCCGGGGGTCAGCAAGCGGCAAGGCGAAATCACAACTAGACTTACCATCTCCGTTTGTGACGGTCGAGTTTTGGATAACGATCCCATCAGAGCGATAAATGTCCCATCCATCAGTGTTCTTCTCGAAGTTTTCGCTATCGCTGACGGAGCGCACCGAAATGTTGGTGAAGACAACATTGGTTGAGTTTACCACGAAGAAATTCCACATAGGAGCTTGTTTCAGGCCAATGTCTGAAATGGTGCTTTCATGCATATCAACCGTTGCCAGAAGCACCGGTCGGCGGTCATGCTTATTTTTGGGGTAATGGTCCCACCATTTTTGGCCCTGACCGTTTATGACACCACCTCCAAAGACGTTGATGTCAGTTCCGCCTATTTTGAAGAAGCTCGTGCTGTTTTGGTAGTCGAGATCAAACGTATTTCCATCCCGCCAGTGTTCCATATCGTCGGAAAACGTGATTAAGCCTTGAATGTCGACATCGACATGCTTCAGGCCCGTCATATCCAGAGGCTCGCCAACGAAGTAAGACTGTGTCCCAGGGAAAAGTATATGCCCACCGCCATTACAGTCCTCGAGAGCCGTCTCGATAAACTTCGAGTCGTCTGTTTCCCCATCGTTATGGCTCTCCACAATACATGTCCTATTTCGCACAGAAGAGCCTTGCGCCGTAACGGGGCGAGTTGAGCGAAGACTTTTCAAGAAAGATTCCGAGACTGTAGCAGCCAAGGTAGTGGGCATACACAGCGCCACTAATGTGAGCAAACATGTCAATTTGGGGAAGGCCATCTTGGCATGAGCAAACATGCATTAAATCAAGCTTAATGCTCAGCTGCGTAGCATCATTTTTATATACCCAAAATTACCTCTATAGACTCTCTATGCACTATCAAATTTTAAAGAAGCATCCAACTTCGACTCTGACCGGGAAATATTGCTCCGCCTTTCAGCTTGTTGATTCTTCCCCAACTTCCCCGCTTCCACATTGTTGCGCGGGGTCCATAACTTTGCTACAGCTAAAGCGGACGCCAAGAATCGCCCACTGTCCAATCAGATGGAAATGCTCCTCGAATATCGGCGGGGGAGGGCAAGACACCCTAGCGGTGACGATGATCGCCAGCCGCAGAGCAGATACTGTAAAGCCGGGAAGCAGACGGATAAATCGACATGTAGCCGAGGTAGCTTCAATATGAGTGCATTTCCGATGCCCAGACTAAGCGGTCTGCACACGAATCATGTTGGTTTTCCGCATCTTGCAGATGACAGCTGACCTGCGATGTGGAATCGTTCGAAACTTGACATGCGAAAGGACCTGATTGGTGGAATATATTTCAGTTGCATCGATGCCTATTCTGGTTAGCATAGCGTTGAGATCATATTTCATAGATTGGGTCTTTCTTTTATTGTGAAGATGGAATCCAAAGAGAACTTTTTTTCTCAGAGGTTTTCGAGCACTGAATACCGATATTTCTTGCCGACTTGATCACGGTGGATTCATCGAGTGGAACGCATACAAAACCCAGGCGGGCTGTGACACGGCTTCTTGAAGCTAAACTGAGACTAAAATGACGCTACAAATCATGGCAATATTTCAGGTGGCTCTCTGTCGAGCATACCAAACAGATCATGCGGCGGAGAGGGTATATGCGTTGGGAGTCCTTCCTTTTCCCGATCAGAGCGGTGGAACTGAAGCATCGCTTCCTTGATGGCAGCAAACGGGGCTGATTTGCGGGCGGAAGACGAAACTTGCAGGGTCTGCGCAAGGCTGACTTTTTCGTAGTGAAGTCTCATGGATTTGATCTGCAAGACAGCCAGTTAGAACCAGCCAGTCTCAAGGATTGAGCAATTCCTGCAAACTCACCCAAAAGGCCGCAACCGGCCAGCTCTCTTGCATCTTGACGAGTGATCGCAAATCATGCGTAAGAAGGTTTCTGGCAGGCTCGCCGACAAACTCCCTGCAGCTCTCCCACGTGGTGTGGACGCCAAAAACGTGAAACGAGCTCGAGGCCAGCAAGGCGATTCCCGAAAGCGGGTTGGCCCAGACGTCTACCCGATGCTGGTCCAGCTTCACAAACGCTGCCGTGATTTCGTTGGCGAAGCGGATGCCCTGCCTCGTCGATTCTGACCAGAAACCCGGGAAATCCGGCCCTGGGATGATTTCGGGACCGTCGCACGGGCCGTGGGCCGGATCGTAAGAAGGTGGCGGAATAAACGGCAGATACTTTCTGTGCAGTCGGGCTCCAGCCGTCATGCGGAAAATGTGCATCAACCCAAACACTTTACCTTGACCCCCTGCAATGTGCGCTTTAATATTAACCTCGGAAAATCGCAGGTTGGATGGTGCTTGGTCATCCAGTGTCTGCAGCTCTGATTTCAGTCGCGAAAACGGCATGTCGTCGAGCCATGGGGATCGAGCATCGGCGTGTCGGCCACCAACGCCCGCTGCCCCCCATCCAACAATGCGGCTGAGAACATCAATAACTCGAATCAGCATGGCCGGCAAGCTATCCAGTGAGGTAGGAGGGCTGTTTAAAGGTTGCATGGAATTTTCCCGACCAACTATAAAATCTGCTTGTGACATGGGAAGTAGAGTTGTCATGTGCGGTTCTGGAATAAGCAGCGGGCGATCTCTACCATTGACCAGTAATCTCTCTAGTGCAAAGCAGGACCACATGGTTCTCCGTTTCGTCTCAACAGAAAAGCTGTCTTCTTCTTCCTGGCCGGCAATGGAACTTTCATGTAAAAGCCCCAGCGCTTGGCATATTCTACCAGCAATCCCTATGTGCAGCCAGGCTTTGTGCTCGTTACCATTGCCAATTTCATGCAAGCCAAGTATCAGATTGCAGTGAGCGTTGGTAAGCGTCATGTCGTCATAAACAGGGGAAAGAGCCTTGCGGGCACAAGATGCAAAGTGCTGGCTTGCTTCTATGGTACCGCCATAGGCATGGTAGCATGGCTCCACGAAACGTGCTACGAGACTCAACATACACAGGAGAAGGGAGCTCGGCACGGTATTCTCGGCCAGTTCTTCTGTAAATGCATGTTTCCGGAAGAACCAAAAGGGAAATTCCCCGTATAGGTCGAAAAAGACGTCGACAGCTTTGGCAAGCACCCCCTGAGGGGGCAGACTGTAGCATGTTGGCCGGGCGCCGAGCCGAGGGATGCGAGTTCTCGGGTGCTTACTCTATGACTGATTCTGTGGTTTGCACCAAGGCCTGGTTCTGGTCAGGGGGGATTCCGGTGTATTGACATTCATCCGATCTCCGGATGCACGTCTTACACGACGGCCAATCGCCCGAACACTTGACCTTGCGCAAACTGGACATGGTCAGTGTGTGCCGAGCCAGCTGCGTCGGGGGCTGACCCACCGGCATTGCTTGCAAGCCAGGGGCGCACGGCCAGCAGCGACAGGCTTCCTCGAGGCCATGAGCTGGTTAATCATTCAAGGCTGGTCTAGGCGGCCATGGCAGGATAACCATGCGGGATAGTGGAGGTGAGGGTGTTGGATTGGTGGTTTCGTAGCAAGATAGGGTTGGCCAGGGCGACAAAGATAGCTCACGGGCGGGGTAGCACAGCCATGGTCGGCAAAATCCTCGGGCTCGATGAGCTGGCGCCAGAACAAATGTCTAGGCTCGGACGAAATTGCCCCCGGAATCCATGCTGGATGAAGTGTATCAATCCAATGGTTCGTCATTTCAACGGAGCACACTACGCACGAGGCATATTGATTACCAGAACCAACATGTCGGGAATATGTGGGAAAAGCCACCAGTCACCCTCATGCTTCATGGTCCAATTTATTTAGATCATTGCTTCTTGAGCCTGGTCTAGACCCGATCCCACCCCTTTTTTTCTTTTTCATTTTGCATATTCGTGCACGTCATGAATTGCTGCTTCATCAACCAACCCAGCAGCTGCATCAATGCCCAGCATCGCCGCTGCCAACAATCTCGTGAAAACCTCACACCTCCCCGTAACAAGCTCAGCAGAGTGGAGATGTCGCGTGCTGCCAAGAGATGCTTGATTACGGCCCTGCCAATTGTTCGGGATGAAGCGCATCAACCTGCGGGTAACGGCACAGCAGGGCACTGGCGAAATTCACCGCGCCACAGCAGATCGGGATTTTACTAGGTAGGGTACAGGCAACATGTCACATCCTATGCAAACTCCCCCACAGCGCCCAGGTCCATGTGTAACTCTAAAACGCAGTGTCATTAATAACAACCATCATGACGCTATCAACTCAGAGCCTAGCCTTTGCGGGTGCGGGAATCTCCCGAACCAATTTGGCGACGACCTCGGCACTGGCCCAGCTCGTCTGATAGCCCCATCCCCCATGTCCGTAGCAGTGCACGACGACGACGCCGCTGTTGAGCGCTTCCTTTTCGATCCTGACGCCTCCTTCGCGGACAGGTCTCAGGCCCACGCCGTGTCTGACCACGTCCAATCCCTCGACGCCCTGGCCGGGCCCAACGAGGCTCGGGCAAAACTCGACGCACGTCTTCATGAACCTTAGCGCCAAATTCGGATCCGGGTTGCCGTCAAACTTGTTCAGTTCGTAGCACCCTCCCATGACGGTGCCGCCGCCTAGAGCCAGCCAGTCAGTTTGTTTGTTCGTTCGTTCCGCTGCCGTGTCAAGACTGGCAAAAAATGACTGGATGAATGGGATCAATCTCACCCGAAGCCCGGGTCATGCAGTACCCGAGACCGGCGCCGTCTTTGCCCCCGCTGACGGCCATCATGACGTCTGGCTCGTTGCGGACGAGCATGATTTGGCCCCGCGCCGGCATCATCTTGGGGTCCTCGACGCCCTTGAGCCATCGCGAACCCAGCCCCGTGGCGTTGACGATGATGCTGCCCACCTGGCCGCCGGGGTGCGGCATCGCGGCAGCATCGTGTATGCTGTCGAGCTTGCGCCTGCGGAAGCTGACACCGCGTCGGCGGCACTGCGTGAGCAGGTACGGCAAGTACACTGCCGTGTTGATGCACACGGTCGTAAAGGCGGATCCCGTTGCAATCCCTGGTGGCAGTGCAGAGGCATCAATGGAACGGAACTGTTTCGGGGGGGTCAGCATTATCACACTTTCGAAATAAAACTGGGGGCGTCATGTGCGAAACTTGCATCGTCCACAGTCTTGTTCCACCACGGCTCTTCTCCAGGATCTACGAAGAGCGGGTCGGCATTGCCAACATCCTCGTTCCTCTTGTAGAGCCTGGCATCTAATTACCCATTGGATTCGTTAGCCCCATGCCCATGCCCATGCTCGCAATCACGCGGGGGGGAACCTGCCTTGAAAGTGAATGCAGGCCTCGGGTGTTTCCTGGGCCAGGCGTTTGAGCACCGGCCAGGTCTTTGCCTCAAGATCGGCCTGCAGAGACCCCTTGACGCCCATTCTACAGTAATTTCCACTCTTTAGCATTGTCCTCGGCCATGCCAAATAGCAAGCAAGAAGCAAGCATCAAGAATAGTAGCCTTACGGGAAAAAGTTGGCTCCGGCCCAGCATGATGCGTAGCCAATGTCATAATCACCAGGCATAAACTCGGCCACGACAAAAACCTTGTTGGATGGATTTTCGCTCAGCACCAGCGCCGCCGTCAGGCCGACCACGCCCGCTCTGTCTTGCGTTAGCGCACGCCTTGGCCCTGGAGTCGGTGGCCAGCCCCTGGAGTAGCGCCGACCGTGAACCTTACCCAATTACGGTGATGATCTTTGGGTCGGACATCTTTTTTTGGTTTCAATTCGGTAGCGTCAATTGAATAGTCTGGTTGGCGCGATTGAATGAATACCTGTCGAAAAATGAGCTGTTTTGTTTTTCGGGGAATTTTCGCGCGTTAAATGCATCCCACCTGATGGCATTAATGTAAGACTCGACACACCTCGGCATGCCGAACCACCGTAATGTCGGGTTGCCGAAGTTTGTTTGACGTAATATCTCCACATCTCTTGATAAATATTGCTTACTCCATCCAGAAGGTCGCCCCCCTGCTCCAATAGGGGTCTCTTTTTTCGCATCTGTTTTCGCTAATCTTCAACCTCATTCAACCCTATCAGGGGGGTTTGATGACCGCATTGCTGAAAGGGTCCAGATAAATCGCCCCTATCTCGTGACCGCCTGCCGCTTTTCACTTTCAAGGATAGGATCCAATGGAGTCCGGCTTGGTTGTCAATATTCTATTTATTCCTTGTAGATTGTTTCACCACTAATACCAAACTAAAACTACAGATGGTGTACAATAAAAAAAAATGTATGCTACTTTGTAAGCCAACGCTAATTCCAAACGCCAAAATGCAGTTCAATAATAACAGTTTGATGTAGATCAGTAATAAAATGACAATGAAGAGAAAATGGAAAGTCTTTGTTAGAGAGAACGAAGGGCCGGCATAAAATCATGTCCGGACGTGAGCAGCAGACTGCTTGGTCAGACCGAGGCCAGTGACGGTGTCGATGGTGGCTTTTCCCAGCGATGCCGTCACCGATTCGTCAAAGTCGAGCCCCAGCTGCTCTTTTCTGTACTTGTGCTGCTCTGCGCGGCCCATCTGGAAGAGCCTCGACGCGCTGTACAGCTGGGTTGAGATCCACAGGGAGAAGATCAGGGGAGTGACAATTCGCCATACGAGACCCCATAGGGCCCACGAGCGGTTGAGGAGGAAAATGGTGATTGCCGTCTCAACCACGGCTGCGCCCGCACCCCACATGGCGCATCCGTAGGCCATGCGCGACAGGAGCAGGTGGTTGTCGCGTTTGAAGCGCCAGATGATCATGGAGGTGTAAATGGGCAGCTCCACAACGACGTCAAACGTGCCTGGGATGCATTTGTCAGTACATTGTTCTCTTTGAAATGGAGGAGACTTCCGGGTGAAATACATACCCCACACCATGCACATGTAAAACTCGAGCGTCGCTTCCTGGCGGTGGTTCGGGTTGGCGAACAGCGTCAAGGCCGTCTGGGTAATCATGAGCAGGCCAATGTGGTGCGCGATGCTGATGTAGCTGGCAAACTGCGTGCGGAAGCAGAGCTCGAATATGTAGTAGGCGCTGTAGACCTCGGAGAAGATGAAGAGGAGGTCGCCCACTGTGACGCCCTGCGACTTTCGTCCAAAGGGTGTCGAAAATTGTGCCGGGCCGGCAATGAAGCTCAGAACAGGATAGCCCGCGACGCAGAGGAGCATGAACATGATCATGGCGCCGATGTGGAAGTAGGTAAAGGATCGGCGGCGTCTTTCGTTTCCGGGCTGCTCCAGCTCCTCGTACGTCTTTCCATAGAGCCGACGCAGGGCCCATCGCTCCAGGATGTTTGATATCAAGACGATGCCGATGATGCTGCAGGTGAGGATGAAGGAGCCGTACGGTATCAGGTCGGTAAGCATCTCGCTCTTGAGGTTCGTAATCTTGTGCGGGTTGCGGTGCTTCGTCACCGTGGTGTTGGCGGCGTGGTCCATGGTGATGGTCGACGAGGTTGAGACTGGTTGATGCACGAGTCGACTTTTCCTTGGCTGCCCCGGATTTCTTGTGGATGAATTATGAAACACCTGGTTCGTCTATCCACCTCGAAACACACTTCAACTCCAAAGCTCAGACAAAGACGTGACTAGGGAATTGGAAACACTGGTAGGGGGGAGGGCACTTATTGCTATTATATCTTCTACAGCCGCCCCTTAATGCGGAAAGCAGGCACGCAAACAACAAGCAGCACAAGCACAGCACCGCCCCAGCTCGACCATTACGATTACGATGGGGCCAGAGCCGAGAAGGAGCCATCCCAATCGGGCCCACGGGTTGGCGAATCGTTACGATGCAGCCCAACCAGACAGCCCCCAGCGTACGGCTCGGCAGACAAGACCGAAGGACAAGCGACACGGCATGGATGCCCCGCCCTGTCTCACGTCGAATCTTGCAGCGGAATCCAGGCACTGGGGTGGCCCAGGGTCTCCGGCTCGAGGGTCTAATCAAAGCCACGGTTCTAGACGCCTACACAGCCCCAGGGAATGGGGCATAGGAGCATGGGAAGCGAAAATTGTCAAGGTACGAGACGACCAATGGCTGCGGCCAAGCACGGACATGATTTACAACGTGGTGCTCCCGGGCTAGTCTGGTTTCGGGGGCCTTGATGGGGGACCCTCTCTCATGTCCCTTTTTTCGGATAATCGGCTAGCCCGGTCTACGGCAGCCCTCCGCCCTGACGCGCCTGACACCCCGGGTTGCCGTGTATCCTTTTGGCCGTTGTCGCGGAGCGAGTCAACGCCCAGCGGGCAAGGCGCATCCGTTGCTTGTTGCTGCTGGCGCGCTTTTGGGGACTTTGGTGACCAGCACAGGCGGCCCCCGCGGGAGAGCCCGGCGACGGCTGGAATCGCGCGCCGCTTTTTGCCTGCCTGCCTGCCGAATACCCATATGCAGAGGCGAAAAGGCGTCAAGCCTTCCAGTCAAACGGGCTGAGGCTGGCCAAAGAAAAAACAGTGAGAGAAAAGAACTTTGGTGGCCACGTTCCTCAAGCCAGCGCCAAAGTAATCGGGAATCGGCACCTATAACCAATTTAATTGCTCGGGGTCACGGCTTCTTGTCCCCAGAAACCCGAAAGCGATTGGCAAGGCACCACGTAGCCGTCAGATCCGCCATCGGCAATCGGCTATTTTCGAGATTAGACTGTGTAATAGATCTAAAGCAGCCTATATTTCGGCCACCACTCAAAGGGGTCATAACCTTCGAGCACGCACGGGTGGCACATTGCCGCCCAAGGCGAACGGCCAGTATTGGTGCTGCTGTCACACTGTGCTTGCTGTCAAGCTCCAACCATGTGCCACATTAAAAGCCCTTCCCGACGGACAAGTTAGCTTTGGCCATGTAGGGTCATGGAAAATGGCCAGGCGTTTCATTTAGTGCAGTTGGTCAACTGCCGGCATTTCATTGGGCTGTGTCAAGGGTTGTCAGCGCCAGGCGAAACGCCATTGGCCAGGATCCCGCATTGCCGGGTCAGACTGACCATACAAAACTCTCTCTCCAAGGAAACAAAGAGGGGCGAGGACCAGAGGAATGCTTGGCGTCCTTTGTTGTCTCCATTTCCAGAAAAAAGAATGCGAAAAAAAAGGGGACTGCCCCAGGTGGATACGTGGGGCCGATGGGGGCATCTAAAAAATGAAACGATCCAATATACTCTGCCCCGTACTGGAATCGAACCAGTGATCTTATCATGTCGTAATTGAACTACTAGTGATACGCTTTACCACTGAGCCAACGGGGCTTATTTGAGTTATTGTCCTCAGATGCTTAGCAGACATGAATTTTGCAATCATAAAGGTTTTGAGAGGTTCCCGAAATGCACACAGTCGTGCCTTGCTGATTGGCGCCCAGTTAGATGCTTCGAGCAGGCTTAGTTGATCAAATGTCACAACCTAGATAAAATATTTCCTTGTCTAAATCTTATTGCGTTGGCTCGGGCCGCTGCTTGCACAGCGCCATGGACCGAGGAGCGGGCCTTCGAGGCTAAACAAACAACAAACAACAGGGGGGGTTGCCATACTCTCACTTTATCAAAGCTGACAGCATGGTGTTCATTATTTTTTGTTCATAAACTGCAATCGCTATTTTCTATGCGACAACCCAATTACTTCTCGCCGCCCCCCCATCACCAAACATTATTACAACCTTCGTTGCGCAGCTGCCGCAATTTCAACAAGCGTGGAAGCTTTACATCAACAACAGTCCAGCAAACAGACCAACCAGACCAGAATATCCGATTGACAAGCCGCGAGCCGCGCTGTCGGATGCAGTGGCTGAGGATGAAGAAGAGGTTGAGCTGGATTTGTCGCCTGATGTCGACGAAACATCCTCGTCCTCAATAAGCGAGTCCAAGCTGAAAAAAGAAACAAAAGGTTAGTTAAATTGTGCTCCAATCCAAAGTACCTTCCGCTAAACGAATCAAACTCACATGTGCAGCACACCGTTGTTGGTCAAAACATCGGCCTTGATGACCTTGGCGTTGTTGAAGTAGACGTCATTTCCCTTGAGATGCACACGAACCAGCGTCTTGTTCATTGTGGTGAAAACCATTCCATCCTTGAGCTCGCTCGTGTATGTAGTCTCCCTCAAGTGGTGGGCACTTGAATAAATTGCATCGTTAGTTTTTTGTTTTTTTCTTTTTCGAAAACGCGATGAATTATGCAAGGGACTCACAGTAGCGATGCCTTCAGATCAGCAAGCGGCAGGTTGTCTTGGGGGCTTCCAGCCGCCTTGAAGGCTTCAGTAGAAGGAACAAGGCACGAGATGTTGGGGGTGGTGTTGATCATATCCCACATCTTGGTCTTGTTCAGTGCCGTATCAAGAGCCTCAAGTCTGCTATCCTTGATGGTTCGAACAGTCTTTGCGCATGTCAGAGGAGGCGCAAGAACGCTGGTTTGTTTATTTCCTGTCAGCACATTTTCCTCGCGGCATCTGGATTCACATGGCGCTTACCTGTCAACAACCTGGAACGAGTTGACATTCTTAGATCCCCACGAGCCGTCAATGGCAGTCATGCTGACATCCTGAGCCAATCCAGCCCTGAGATCCACCACGGGACCAGCCAGGCCATCATTCGCTCTCTTCGACTTTGACGACGAAGCCGAGGCAATCACGACTTGGCCGGTAGCATCACTTCCAAACATATCCCTGATATCCTCGCTCACGGATCGGTTGTTGTACTCCTCCGTCTTCAACAAGGTCGGCACGGTCGCCTTTCCCATGTCCTCGAAATCCGTGCTCTTGAGCGAGGCGGCCATGACATGGTAGGAGAAGAAGGTTTCTAAATCGTCAGTGCTGATGGCCGACACGTCGGCAACGTTGGACTTGGACAGGTACGTCTTGATTGCGTCGTCTGTGGGAACCAGCACTGTGATGTTGGACTTCTTGCTGCTGACGGCGGTTGCGAACGACTCGGGAGCTGCTGCGAGGAGCGTGTTGAAGAGGGACAGGCTGTCGAAGCTCTTGAGAGCCGAGGCGAGCTCGTCGGATTGGGCGCTGGCTGAGGCCAAGACGGCCAGGGCCGTGGCGATACGGTGCACTGAGACGCGCATTGTGACTTTGCAGGTGGTTTATGGATGGGGGAAGTTGTCGCTGAGAAGAAATTCGTCGCTCCGGCTTCCTTTTGGGTTGCGAACAAGGCTGCCCGCCCGAGCAGAAGCAGACCCCTCCTAAGCTGTGGCAAATCAGGAGGTGGGAAACGCAACTAAGGATGCCAACCAAGACCCAATTCAGCATGGCTAGTGCTCAGCTGGCAACTCCGGGCCTCACTAATTTCTCATCCGCATCACGGCCTTCGGAGTCTAACGCATGGGGCTGAGATGCCATGCCGAAAGGGGGATAGCCTATCCGCGCCTCCAGGGTTTCTTCTTCAAGTCGGGCTGGGCGATCATCCTCGGCATGGAAATCTGGGGACAAATGCTTAAATGCGCGCGCCGAGCACGCTGCTGGGCGGCAAGTCAAACTTGCGCCCAGATTCAAGGCTCTGCAATGATGACTTTCCCGGCCAAGACATTAGCGCTTGTGCGCGCTCACCTCCGCTTACTGACGACAACAAATCCAACGGAGCGCGCCACGACAGCGCCTCGGAACAGCAGCCGACATTGGCCACGGCTCAGGCGTGACTAGCGCGGCCCCCAATGCTGACGGACTCATTAAACTGATGGCCCCCACTGATCCTCCATCAGGTCCGAGATGCGATGCCTCTGTGCGGAGAAAACATGCCGCGAGAATCCATGCTGGATTGAGAAAGCAGCACGTGGAGTTGATTATGCATAAATTCGTCAACCACTTAGCCTGCATTAGAGAGGAAATGGCCTTGTAGTCCTCGCTCCAACGCGGTCTACTGCCGTTGATCTTCCTCTTGGAGGCCTACCGCAGGACAAGGATCATGTTACTTGGTCTCAAAAGAAAAATAATCCTCGCTTAGATAATTTTGTGTATGCAAACAACTGCAAAACGTACTTGAAGTGATCGACATAATCTGCTCCCCTTACCCTAGAGTATATGCTCACGTCATCCACGGCTTCCTTTTCTACACTTTGTCACTGTATGTGGCATTACCTTTTCGTTTAGCAAAAATAATAAATATATGTTTAGTTATCTTCGTGTTTGTAATTGACTTGCGTACCGTATTCGAACCCCTCCTTCACAAACCACTTTCAGGTTCTTGTTTTTATTCACAAGTTTCATCCCAGTTCCATATTGCGGCTCTGCATGGTCTCGCAAGGATGTCCGGGTAGCTTGACATGACCTTGTCCCATTTCTATTAAAAATGAAACGAATTTGTTCTCAGAGTTTTTCCCCCCCGCTAGTGATTTTCGTTGTCAATATTGGTGGCGAGATTGAGAAGTAGTTCAGTTCGATTCAATACCCAGAAATCAGACCAGATACTGTTTCATCGCACCAGAAAAAGAGAAACAGAAACATTAACCCTGGCGATATAGAGGCGGTGACCGCGGAACCCGAGAAAGCCAGGACTTGCAGCAATAGCACCGAGATGAAACCTGGTAACCCCGCATGCTGATACGGATGATTCGCAGGGCAGTGTGATAACCACCAGCTCGGTGGATTGCTTATCTCATGCGATTGATACCAGACCATGCCATCTTATCGAGAGAAGCAATCATATCACGTTTGCACCGTGCAGTAGGTGTATCACCAATAACAAATGTATTTTTCTTAGAACCGCAACATGAGAGACGATGTGACCGACATGTAGAGTGTGAGCACCAATACCGAGCTGGACCACGCCAATCCTAGGGAAATTATAGTAGCCTACGAATTATTCGAATGAATTGTGACTCAAGAAAGTATCACAACGGTCCGAAGCGATTATCTGGGAAAACACCATGTAGTTTTCTTATTTTGAATATCTAAATTACAGTCGAGCCCTGCGACTTGTTGGCATCATCGGGTTTGACTGGCAGGGGCCTTTGACCCAGCACATCCCTCTTTGATTCTGCCTCATTATTACTGGATAGCCAAAGTAGCGTCGGGTCGCACAGCGACTCGATCCCTCTCGTGAAAATGTACAGCATGCCTTTGAAGCGAAGCTTCCTAGTTGTCATCCTCATCCTCGTCATCGTCGTTGGAGGAGCTTGAATCCTCATCGTCGTCGTTGGAGCTGGAATCCTCGTCATCATCGTTGGAGCTCGAGTCCTCGTCGTCACCGCTGGAGGAGCCGCTACCGCTGTTGTAGGCAGGGGTCGTCTCGGAGGACGAGGCAGCGCTGGTGGCGGTGGAAGCGACGTCAGCGGCGGGGGTGGTGCCGGAGCCGCTGGATCCAGACGAGTCGGCGCCGTCGCAGGTGCCGACCTTCTCGGGCTCGCTGCCGTCGGTGACGCCGTTGAAGGTGACGCACTGCTCGCCGACGCCGCTGACGGTGATGCCGGTGATACTGGCCGTGTCGCCCATGTTGGGGTTGATTCCGACCAGCATGTCGCCGTTGGTGGCGGATCCGCCGCTGATCTTGACGTGTCGGGCCGGCATGCTGTCGCAGTTGCCGCAGCTGCGGTACAGCTTACCAAAGTCGGAAACGGTGAAGTCGTTGATGACGACGGTGCCGCCGCCGTTGTGCTGGATGACCTTGTCCTCGGCGCCCGTGGCACCACCGCCGTTGATGGTAGTGGTCTCGCCGTCGTCCTGGAGCTTGATGGAGAAGGCATCCTCGCAGACGGCGTCCCACCAGACGCCGGTGAGAGTGCAGCCACCGTTGCAGTGAACACCCTCGATCTGGTTGGGTCCTATAGTAGCTGGTTAGTATTTCCACTTCATCATCCGCCTTCAGAGTTGACATACCGATGATGACGTTGGACAGGGAAGCACCAGCCTCCAGGATGAAGACGGCATCGGAATCGCCGCCCTCCGCCTGGCCAGTGCAGGAAACTCCACGGTCGTACATGACATTGCCACCGTCGAAGGTCTGGCCAGCGGCAATGGTCATGGGGGCATCGAGAACGCTGCTACCGGCGGCGTTGGGCTGGGCTCGCCTGGCCAGGTTATGAATGGCTCGGGGAGCCTTGGTGATCTGGGGCTTGGCCGGGGAAGCGTAGGCGGTGGTGCCAAGAGCCAGAGTGGCGGCCAAGATCATTCGGTACTGCATGTTGAAAGATTGTTGGAAATAAAAAAAAAAAGTGTTGACGTTGAAAAGGTGTTTGTGACAACGAGGAAAACCAAAAGATCTCAAGCCGGCTTGAAAGTTGGAGCGTGGAATGAAGGATCAAGCACTGCTTGTCGGAACGAGAGAGAAAATGAGTTGAGAAAGAGAAGGATGTTGATGAGCTGAGGGACTGAGGATCGAAAAAGGCAGAAGAGGCCGAGAAGGCCATGAGCCTTTATAGAATCTTCTGTCGGCAACGTTGTGACAGTGATTCTTTCGTCCGCCTTGCTACGGACCAGCTGCACGACACTCACGTCGTCATCAGATTAGGTTAAGTTGCCGCGTATCGATCCGTGGGGTTGCATTTGCCACCCGATCCCCGGTTCTGAGGCTTGGCTTGGCCCAAGGGTAGCATGTCTGTGAAACCTCGCCGTGGTTTCAGTTCCTTCTGACCTTCTCCACGCCAACAGAAGGTACGCGGATCAATTTAGAGTTTTGATTAAACTCTTGAACTGGTGAGTTTGTAGCTCTGCGATTAACCCGATTAAAAGCAATGAGAAAAGCAGAATTCCGTGCTTGCATGCCTGATAGTCTCGCTGCTGTCAACTCGCACCGGGCCAACCGTGGCCAACCATAACGACACAGCAGCACCAGGCGCTTCAATGGCTCGCCAACCATCAACCACACGACAAACCCACGCATCGTTGCATGTCACCGGGCCTCCTTGAAAGGGGGATTTCGGTCGCCATGGGTTCCGTGAATGCGCAGGCAACTCGTCACCAGATCCCAGCCATTGGGTGGCGGGCAACCACCCTCGTGCGGTCCCTGACGTGCCACTTTTGCGTCGGCGAACAGGCCAAAACAAGGCCCCGCCAGCCCGAAGCCACAAAAACGGCTCCACAGGCCAGGGTTCTGGAAATACACTGCGACGTCGGACGGCAAATTTGCTCATTGGATGGAAAATTCGATATTTTATCTCCATGAAACCATTTTCGTGTCACCTCAACCAACATCGGGGCGATCGCCCTCGGAATATTTCCCGGACCGCGTATGACAGGGCTCGCGGACGAATAGCGTCGGCCCGGCATCATGGTCTATCGAAGCCGACATGTCTTGGCCGACTGTCGTCGTAATCAACCCGCCTTGGGAATCCTCTCATCACTCGTCCCCATTATTCTGCCCTTGTCAGCGGTTGCAGGTAGAACGAGTGCTTGTGGGACAGTGACATTATCCTTGTTATGCTTGTAAACTGAGTTTTTTTTAAGGCGAACTACCATCTGTTGTCGCCTCTAGCTTGGCTGTAAGCTTAATGCCACTGCTGCGTCTTGGAGCACAGGCGGTTGCGCAAGCGAAACTGAAACTAGACAACAGCAGCAATAACGACGACAACACCTTACAACAGTGACATGAATGATGAACAGCCATCTAGACTCTGATTGTAGGCACGGAAAAAGTTTCAAGTAAATATTAAAGTACATAATGATCGGCTTTCTCAGTGGTCAGCACTTGTTCTCACGCTCCACCTCGTTTCGCTTCTTCTCATCTCTGGCTGGTGACCTGATTCTCACCGGGCCGCCACTACCGGCGACGTCGCTGCACCGCCTGCAATCCTAGAACAAATAACGGGGTGGTATTGAGATGGAGTACCAGGGATTCCGGACTTTGATGAATTTTATCCAGAAACGATGCACCCTGCTCGTTGCTGGGGTAGATGGTGTAACTATGCCGAGAACCAACTGCCACCCTCTTGTTCATGCGCAAGTTTCTTGGCCGGCAGTTGTGTCGGAAATTCTTGGCATCTTCATCTATATTGTTGCTGACCTCAACTTGCAATCCGAGCTCATGATTGATGTTTACTGCCAACCTGACATGTCAGATCCAGTAGTGAGCTTATTCATAGTGCGGCAGGGGCGAGAAATAATAATGTTCTGCTAAATTTTGAGGGTAGCTCAGTTGGTCAATATTCGATCAGCCAACTTTGAAACGCCGATCGATATTCACCTCCTGATACGATGTAGTGCGCTGATTCGATATCAGTTGAAATGAGCTCATGCTTGAGGAATGATAGTGTAGTCAACTTCATCACCTCAATTCTATCCTTTTGTTTAAAATTATCTAAGCCATCTTATACTCGTATCATCGATCGGACTTTCAAACCTGTGGGTTGATTGATGGCTGTGCACTTCGAAATTGAAATTTGAACATCCCTCACCCTAGAGCACCAACCAACCTCCGTGTGGCTGGTGCGTCTGTGAGTGCGCAACACAAGTCGTCGACAGGGGTTCCTGCACCACTATTAATAAATTCAAAAGCGGGTGGATTACGCGTTTTGGTTAGTGGCGGAACAAACATCACAGGTGTGGGAAGGGCACTGGGCACACAATAATGGTTTCATCTAATCGACTGGTATTCCATCACTCGGCAATATCTCCAAACCCGGCTAATAATGTGGAACTGAGCGCGAACTAGTGGATTGTCCTCAACTCTAACAAAAATATATTAGAAAAAAGGGAGGGAGCCTTTTCTGATGACACAGCCAAGAGCCTTGTTTGTGGATCTTGTATGTCAACATGACTTCACACTTTGTTACGCCAAGGATTTGAGAGCCACTCGCGGTGCTAGTTTTTAGGAGCAACTGGCAAAAGAAGATATTGTCGGTGGAGAGGCTCGAACTCTCGACCTTTGGATGTCCCTGACCTTTGGTCAAGTCATACTTTAATATGAGACCAACGCTCTAACCAACTGAGCCACACCGACTGGATTCGTTCGTGTCTGCCAAGGCGCTCGTGCCGGTCAATGAAGCCAACGGGAAGAGCTACGTTGCCCAAGACTCTCTGCCCGCCAACGCCTCATCTTTTGTCGCATTTCGATTGTACCGCGGATATGGAGCAAAGATCTGGCAAGTCAACAGCCATACTGGAAATGTGTGATATTTGTTTGGTCGTGACACAAGACCCTTCGGTGCATGATCCTGCTGAGACGGACTGGACGGAGATGAGCCCCACCCCCACAAGCCGAGGCGATCCTCACACGGACATTACATGATACAAGCTGTTAATGTCTGTTGCCTGAGAGGGCTGAAAATTGCCAATTTATTCATCTGATTGATAGACATATATGTGTGTCTCACATTTTTTTTTTGTTGCCGATGGTAATCATGCATGTTCGATGTGACATAAAAATACTCAACCAGCCTTTGCTACATACCTCATTACCGATAAAGCATTATGTTTTGTTTTGCTATTATGATTTCTTAATTTCGCTAGAACCGCACTTTCAATCGGAATGCCTTTGGCATCAAGCAATCCTGCTGGCACTTGCATACTACTCACACAGTTTTGCAGCTATTTTCGGGTATAGGTGTGTGATCGTTATGTGTTGTCGAGGCTGGTCAAAAACACATTTTCACGCTGATTTGCAGGAAGATTTCAATACGGGATCAAACAGTACGGAGCAAGATTTTTATTTTGGTCCTGTCAATCAATGGTCTAGGTCACATTTTTTGACAACACATCCAGGTTTCCCGAGCACCACACTGGCTGTAGACGCTGCTCCCTTCAGATCCCTCTGGAACCTTTTCTTTCCGCGGGCTCAACCCGGCTGGATTTTTAACCTGTCATTCTTCCCTGCATTCACTGAGGAATGCGGAAAACCTTGACCTCAACGTTGCCGAGGGCACCGCCGTTGATGTGAGCGCCCTGCTCCTGGGCCAGCCACTTGTTGTTGACGTCGCTGAGTTCAAAGGTGTTGGTCTTGCTGCCCCAGGGACAGTCCCAGTAGACGTGGCAGACAGAGCCGTCCTCGTAGACAATGTCGAAGCTGCCCTCGGTGCCCGAGGAAGCGTTCTCTCGACCGGAGGAGTAGATGTTGCCGTCGGTATTGGCATCAGCGTAGACCTTGTTGACCTCCTCAGGCGAGATCTCCTGGTTGTTCTTGGTGGTGAACTTTCCCCTGCTGTGTATTAGTGCACGGCCGCGGTAATGGATTGCTGTTGGACTTACCAGCTGAGGCGGGCGTTCTTGACCTGCACGCGACCGCTGCTGTTCAGGTTCTTGATGATGATGTGAACCCACTGAGCTTCAGCGTTGGCCTCCATTGTGAAAGAGTTTGGTAAGGGTGTTGTGTGTGTGTGTGGGTGGGTGTTTGAAGTGGATGTGAGAGTGTGAGATGTTGATGAAGAAAGTTGACTACGGAGGGAATCGGCCTGATTTATATAATTGATCGCCAAGTGAGAGAACAATAATTGACCTTGAGCATTTCCTTTGGTATTTCCCTTTTCATCAATGGTTCAAAAAGGGTTAAGCTGACTACTCAATGCGGGCTTCGTGGGGCGCTGGGGAAAAACTCAATTTGGGCACGGTATTGGAGAGGGGCAATGTATCTAAGGGTAACAGCAGGCATTTATTTGCAACATTTACCTAATTCGGACTGGAAGCGGGCTTCCATCTTGATGTATCTGGCTAGGGCGGTTGTGCCAAACCCTGGCTGGGACTGGACTCGTTGCCATGGCGGGAACTGCATCTTGAGCCACGGAAAGCATAGATCAAATGAATCATCTTCCCCCTAAGCTCATCGCTTGGGGGGAAATTTTTTCAATACTCTAAAAAGAATAGAAAAATAAAGGCTACTCCACGAGTTTGATTTGGTGTACTACTGGAGATATGACTGGTTGCGAGCAGACTGTTATGCTGTTTCTGTAAATCTGCCATCTCCCTGGGAACCTCGGAACATTTCCAATTCATAAAAAGGATTAGAGCTGAAGGAGGCATGTGGCTTTCATCATTCCAGCTACAGGCCTTAAAATCCGTTGTTGCAAGCATGTCGCTTAGTTTAAAGGCCAAGTAAAATCATCCATTTCTTTGGAGACCACGTGGGGTGTATAATTCGGCATATGGTATGAGAATAGCATGGCTTTGGTATACCGAGAAATATGCCGACGGGTTCCTGGGTCAAAAGTCAACACCTTACAGAAACAGACTTGTATAGCGCCCTCAAGACCTAGATGGTCATTGGCATTATTTTGCACAAGTCAGCAGAGTTCCAACTGATGTCTTGAGTTTGTACTGGCAATACTTCAAGAGATTCCATTACTAATTAGTTTAATCATGACCTATTTGGTATTAACCTCTTGCGTCAAGGTGAGGGGCAAAAAGTAAAACTGTCTTAGAGGACTAAGAAATATGGATCCCCTCGCCTTTTCCTTTGACAACATCCGGTTCGGGCCGTTCTTGAAGTAACCAAAATTACAAAGTTTATTCGAGAAATTTGATTGAAAGGTATCGAGCTTCCTCTAGTAGCGTTGCATGGATCGATTTGAGTGGTTCTGAAAATGGATTTTGCAGATTTGTGGTACATGATTCTTCCCTTTCCGTGTCTCAACTTCAGCCGGGACGAACGCGTGCTCATCACAAAGGAATGCGAAACCTAATGAACTGAATCGCATAGGTGTGGATGATTGAATAAGAACCACTCGGGAAGGTTTGCAATGGTTCTGCAAGAGGGAATTAAACAGGGATCATAATTTGGCTGGGGCAACGCCACGACCCGAGAATGCAAATTTGTCTAGACCTGTTTGGTTCAAGACAACACAAAAAAACCACGCATTCTTCTATATCTAATTGAGTTTTTACTGCCGCTATTTGAATTTAGTTTGCGCAAACATCATAATGTGCTTTTTTTTATTTGAAAAAGAAAACGGCTGTCTTGGACGAATCCAGTGGATTGATGAATCTGGGGAACGGCAAGCCAGTGCCAACCCTCCCAAAGCCCTCGACATCTCCATTGAAATTTCAGTCATGGGAGCTGGAGTCATTCGGATTGGCCTAGGCACCATGGAGTGTACTATGAGAGATTAATTCGTAATTTGAGATCACTGCTGCTAATTGAGAAGATTCCATCTTGTTAAGAATGACCACGAAGTGCTTCATTCATGGATTATCCAGTGACGATGGGCCGGGTATGCTCACAGCCCAGGTTCCACTTGTCATGTTCTATCACGCCCAGAACTTGACCAGACAGTCAAAATTTAGCCGCTCGAAAATGAAAAATGATGAATCTGCTTTGAATGACCCTGAAAAGAGAGCATTTCCAGTGCAGAATGAAGAGTGTCCGACAAAGCTCTTGAAAAAAAAAAACAAGGAGTAGCCACGACACGTGTTGTATGGGAGGCCAAATATTGGACAACATCCAGAACGTTCCAGCCACCTTGATGGATTTGTCCAGGGTGCTGGAATTTTTTGGCTCGTGAGGAATTCTGAAAAAAACAGACTGCTACGTAATTGGCGTGTGGATCATGTGGCGGATGCAGGGGACGTGGGTGGACCATTGATATGCGGAGGTCCTCCGAGGGGAAGCACATGATGTTATTGTAATATGATAGCGAGTTATGAGGTCTTTAGATGTTTTTGCGATGCCGATTCATGAATGGAGTGTTTTTTCGAGACGTAAATGCTCCAAAAAAACTCGGAATGGTAGAAACTTGTGTACTATGATTCGTAAAGATTGCTAAAAAAAAACATTCAGCATGCCTTTTGTTAACGGAGGTTTCGCACAGGTCTCATTTCCCTAGAAGGATGCATTAAGTTACTATAGAAACTAGCAGCTATTCCTCGCTCAAGTATAGTTGTGGGATCCCCTTCTGCCCTAATTGGGTCCACTGGGTACACGATGCCAGAGCGGGCATCGTGTGGATCACACGTGATCTTCACTGTTAACACCTTTCATTAGCTACCCTGCAGTTCCTAACAGTTGTCAAGTTTGGACGTTAATTTGCATGGACGCGAGCAAAAAGTGATCACCTCCTGATAGAGAGGCAAAAATGAAACTTGTTTATATAGGAATAGCCCGATGCGGGGGTCGAACCCGCAACCTTGAGATCGCGTACTCGTAAGAGTCTCACGCTCTACCGATTGGGCTAACCGGGCTCAATCTTTGTTGTTTCTGATTGAGGACCCTGGGCTCTAGACTGGGATGAAGAAGCAGAACACGCCCCCGAACATGGCACCGACACATCCTTCTAGCTGAGGTGGCGCTCTTGTCTGGCTCAAGGCATCCTGGTTCCAGAGCATTTGTCTCAGGAATTGCATGGTAATGGGTCATTTCTTGAGAGATTTGAAGCATTGCCTCGAAATTAATTCCCAAAACGAACGCGTCCTCAAGTTGAGCAGGCATTAACAACCGACGCGCTCACGAATGCCTTTGGCGCAGGACTCGAAAGCATGTTCAGTGAGTTTCGTCGGAGAAATCCCTTGCACAATGGTGCTGTAGTGCATCATAATTTCTTTAACAGGTTTCCAAATTTGCCAAGGAATTGTGTTATTAGGATATTGGTGATTCGCATTCTCAAATTTGCCTACTGAGAGGGGAAATGAGATTTAATTCTCCCCATAGTTTGAAGAAAAAGCTAAGCAGTTGAGAAAGGGTATGAACATGAAATGTGAGCTATCATGGATTAAAAAATCATATTGCCTAAGAATAAGTGTAAGAATATTGTGAATGATTCTATTTCATGGGGTACTCGGATGCTGATGGGTGCTGTAGCTAACGTTAGCTCCTGAATCCTGGCTTCTACCACCGTTGGATTTATGGAGGTGTCAGCCACTATGGAGACAATCGCAAGCGAAAATGGTTTCATAGTATCCCGTAGAATGTGTGCGACACGTTGGCTTGCGTCAGTTAGCTTGCAATGATGTCTTGGATATTAGGGTAGACATAGAGACGCGAATGACATACATGTTTGCCTGGGCAATTCTGCATCCACTGAAGCCGGCAACCTATTTTCTTAAAATTTGTAAGAATTTCTTAAAGGGAGGCAGCAAAAGACATTACGCAATAAAATGCCATGTATTTAGTAAAATAAAGTCCTCTGAATAGCACAAGCTTTTTTTGATTTCAGGGTGGATTGTGTTCTTAGACCTCGAGAACAAGGTCGATGGCGGACCTGGTCAACAAATACGAAGGTGCATCTCACGAGAGTCCACAAGGGATACAAGAGTCAAAATAACTTTTCTCGAAACAAAAAAATAAGAAACTCTGATCAAGATTGGCTAGTATAAAATTGACATTTGGTGGCGCTTCCATCTCTCCTACCCCTTGACACGCTCAGGAACCTCAACATCAGCCCGCCACTGCGACTGTACCTATGCCTTGGGTAGAATGCGCACTGCCTCTATAACAGTCTATTTTGTATTAGAATATCGCCCCACTTTTAAAATTGCGGTTGAGATACTCACATCTGAAGGAATCACATGGCAACCATCAGTGTCAATGTGGGCAATCTCGGCACCAGGCTCGTTGCAGTTCCAGCTAGAGAAGAGCCACATCTCCATCTTGTCTGCTTCAAAGCCTTCGACAACAACGTTGTGTGAGGCACTGGTGGTGATGCACCACAGCTCATCGTCAGGCTGACCGGCAGTGAGGGTGCCTCCCTTACCAGTGCCACAGCTGCTTTCGTAAGAAGACACAAGCCTGTGATTCAATGTAGATTAGTATTGGAAAGTGAGAAGTGCTTTTTCATGAGAAGATGGAAAGGGTCTTACCAATTGGCAAGCGAAGACTGGGCCATCAAGGCCACGGCGGTAAGAGAAATGCCAGAGAATCGCATATTGGGCAGGGATGAGGTAAGTCGTTAAACTGAATAGATTGTAGTGATTTTGTGGAAGATTTTGATGAGAGGAAATGTGTTTGAATTTTTTGAAGATGTTTTCGACAGGTATTTATGGTTGTGAGATGCAATGTGATTGAATTGGACTGTACCTTCCAAGTGATCATCGCATACGAACAAAGCTCCCTTGCCCAGCAAGGCTGAAGCTGAGCAAGTTCCACAGCCGGCCCTGATGTTCCGAGGCGTCTGAGGCGCAGCAGGTGCATTGAAACATGTCTTTGGGTAGCATCTGACAGGCGCGTTTGGGATAGATCATCGTGGGAGGAGCTTGGGCGTTTCGCTCGGATGTCCCACATGGCACCCAAGCAAGGCCAATGGGGCGGATTGGCGAGCGCCCATAGAGAATCTAAATTAAAAGTCCATTGGAAGCATCCAATCATGGCGCATTAGGACCCTGTACCTGAAAGATTGATTCAGCCTGTGCGCACGCTGGCCTAAGCTTATTTTGTATGCATGATGTCAATCGTTGGGGCGCAGGCGACCGAAGGAATTTGCAAGTCCACTTCGGCCGAATCCTTCTGCTGTAAAACACTGGGCTGATTATAGAGAATCCAGATCACCTGTGCAACTATATCATTAGCTCTATCATTTTTTATTAACGGCACTTTTTTTCCGACATCCGATGAAGTTCGGGCGGATTTTTGGAATCCTTGAAACCCGCCATCGCACGGCGTGATCTGCACTCCTACCCCAAGAAACAAGGAATCACCGACGAGATCGGCCCTGGATTTTCAGCTTGTGCTCAATTTCATGCGGGACTAAGAGCTCAGGCAGTCATGTCGAAACTCGTGAAGGATCTAGGGCGTCATGCGCAGAGAGGCGATGCTGTCGCACAGGCGGCGATACCACGGTCATTTTGTTGAGAAGTGATGAGACGAAATAATCTCCACTTTGGTCAATATTTTCATGTGTGATTGTATGTTGTGAATAATTGCCGCATATTGTGATGTATTCTGAGTAATAGAGTCGAAGTATATATTGTTCAAGGTTCCCTCTTCACCAAGTCTTGCAACACCTCACACTACCAAGTTCAACAGCGCACAACACTCTTTCCTGAAAATTCTGAAAATGGTTACCTCCTTCTTTGCTTCTGCCCTTATGGCAGCTAGTTTCCTTCACCTTGTTCATGCCCAGAGCAAGATTTGCAAGGCTGCTAGTTGTGACGATTGCCCAGTCACCACCACTGACTCAGGCATTGGATTCCCCGACTGTACCATTTACAACAGTGCGGACGTTTTCTCAGGCCTTTTCGAGAAGAATGAAGAGACGGGGTAAGTATCGCAGCATCTTCTTGGGAGTTGCACCAACTGACAGCTGCCTTAGTACTTGGGATGTCTGGTTTGATGTCCCTGAACAGTCGAATCCCGAATGCAACTGGCTCATCAAGAGCCCTGCTTCGCTTGGAATCGACACTTGCGGCGAAACCATGTGGTATGGCCGCGGTGGTTCTTGCAGAAGCCTCCAAATCAAGGACACATTCATGCTTCAGTTTTGCTGCGGCTTCGGTGATTGCTGCGGTGCTGGAGTCAACAACCTGCCCGGCTGCGGCACCGGATCGAAGCTTAGAAGCAAGCGCGATCTGATGAGCAGCCCCATCTTTTCTCTGAGGAGCAACGATGGAAAAGGTGAGATTCAAGCTCGAGGATCCGGTAGCGGGAGCCTTACACTGTTGGACTCTGATGGAAATCCCATCCAGCCTGCTGAGCAAGGAACTCCCAAGGTTGGGCGCCGCGATATTGCTGCGCATGTTGAGCCCGAGGTCTCCAAGAAGCGCGATGGGGTCTGTGTCTCCGGTTCTTGGAAAGAAACCAAGGGAGAATTCATCACCACCTCTCCCTACACTCAAGCCGTTAGCGATACTCGCGATGGTGGCACTGAGGGAACTGTGGTCGTTATCTCCAAGGAGAGGTCTTCCAGCTGGTCTACCACTATGGAATCTAGCATCGGATTCGCAGACATTTTTAGTATGGGCGTTAGCTTCTCAGTCGAGCAGAGCGAGTCTATCAGCACCAGTGAAGAAGCTCAGTTCACCATCCCGGCTGGGCAGAAGGGCTATGTCGCTTGGACTGGATTCGTTCTCTGCAAAGAAGGTATGTGGATCGAGATGCCCTGAGATTTTTGCACGCGATACTAACCCAAGTAAACAGGCGCTGGTGAATGCAATGGTGGCACTGTCAGCGGTCGCATCTGCATTCCTTATGAGAGCAACGGTGGGCCTGCTGGCGAGTTCCACCTGGTTCAGGCTGGTTAATTGATCTGTGGTGGTCGCTGAGAGGCATGACAAGAGCTGTGGCTAAACATTGGTGGTCTGGGATCTTCATCGCCTTGGATCTAATTGTATTTAGCTGTGTATGGGAACATTGTTAGACTCCGGAAATGCGCATGGGCTTCGTGTCCATATACCCCTGCTGCCGATGGCCTTGTTCGTGTTTTGCCATGGGTCTGTGAAGATGAAGTGGCCCTGATCTGATGACAACCAACCAACGGCATGTGACCGGCTTCATTTCAGAATCCTTTCCCCCTCGATCGGGCGTTTTGGCACTTTGCCAAGCCCGCCCGTCCGGGTTTACCGGGTTTGAGACGCAGAAGTAGATGAAATGTGCCTCTCTAGGCGACCGATCCAAAACCGACTCTTGCCCGAGCCACCAATGGGCTTTGGGTATTTGAGCGATAACTGTCCCACGTGTGCTTGTGGAGTAACTATGGACCTTGTCGCGTGTCTATCTATTGACGTCAGAGCATGGCGCGCCGGCAATGTTGACTCTGGAATTTTCCTTTTTGATGAAAAAAAAAATAACTTTGTGAGAGCAGAGTAGTTGTAATTCTATGGAGCAGAAACAATACTCACCAAATACTCTCTTTGTAGATTATTCAAACTGCCTACCCGCTATGCAATGGCGGAAATTTCCTCACCCATTCCGCTGTCGATCCCTTGGAACATACCCGCATAACTAAAAGTTCAGCTGGCAGGGATGCTCAATAGCCCCCCTTGACTCCGAGGCAGAACCTGCATGCGAGTTAAATGTCGAATAAATAGTCGTCTTAAAATTATTGATTATTTCAACTGCAACTTTAGCTTCGTTCTGGATCAACTGCACTCACGATGCGTCGCGCGGTGGCGGTATTGGCCTGGGTCCTTATACCCACATGGATCAGCGCAGAAGACATCGTCTACATTACAAACTTACCCATTCTCAACTCGCTGGTGAAACCCCTGTCAAGGTGTCCAAGGAAATGAAGAATCGGCTAACCAAGGCACGATAGGCATCATGCGCCTCGAACGCCGTCACTCAAGTTATTGGGTCGCAGACGTTTATGCGGTCTTGCCCAACGTCCGTCACCGAATTGCAATCGTGCATCTGCACAAAACAGCACGATGAAGTGGCCGAGTCGATTTCTTCACGCATCAGTTATTCTTGCGGTCAATATTCTTCTTTTGCTGCGACCAAACAGCAGTCATCAGCATCAACAGTCCTGGTCGCGTATTGCAACCAGGAAAGTACCATGACGTTTCCCGCGCCAGCGCACCCGGTATCATCGTACATCTACGAGTTGGATGGCTATAGTGAATTGGCACCATGCGCTTCTCTTGCGCTTTCGCGCGCCGTACAGGAAAATGTTGGTGGTACCCCAATGCTGGACTCTTCCCGCATGCCTAATCTTTCTGATAGACGCACTTTGATTGCCCGCCGCTCCCAACCGACTTTGCACCTTGTGCATGCGAAACAGAAAAGAATTCTGCCTCCATAAACGACCTTATCAAGAGTTCAGTCGGGGAGGCGTGCTATTCCCGCACTGCTGACATCAGTTCTGCCCAGGCCTTTTTTGCGGCATACTGCAAGATGAATTCCGGCACCACGTCAATGCCCACCGCAACCAACCCGTCAGGAGACATGACATACTTTATCACTGAGATGTCGCAATATCATTCACTCTCCACTTGTGCCCAGAATGCCATCCAGTCGGCTGTCATATCACAAACTTGGACAAACTGCCCCAAGATGGGGCCACAGGAGCTGGCTTCGTGCGCCTGCATCAAGGACAAGATGTCAAAGTCGGTTTCAAGCAGCCTGTACAATTATGTCCGATACAAATGCCTTACCAAAGTCATGGATAACCTTAACTTGGCAGATGACGTTTTTGGTTTGTATTGCAGTGCGGCAAGAGGAGAAGTTACAGAAGATGTCTATGTCACGGCTTCCGAAACTGGGACTTCAAGATCAACAGTGACTGGCGATGGAGAAAATGGCAACTCGAAGCATCATGGAACAAGCACAGGAGTAATCGTTGGTGCAGTGGTGGGCTCCATCTTTGGGGTAGTTGTGGCGTGCGGGACGATGTGTTTCCTGAAAAGAAGGCGTCGCAGGCGGGATCTAACAAAACCGACGGATCTCCCGCTGAGAAATCTGGATCAAACAACGAGCACGGAACATGTGGGCACAACTAGAGAAACATCACACAATCTTCCAGCATCTGAAGATGTCATATTAGCATCCGCGGTGGATGCAGCCTCTGCACCACCGCCATATGAAGCTGGCCCAGATGCAAAGGTGTATCTCAGCAAGGGCCGCTAGAGGAGATGCATGGTATTTTGAGAATAAGTGGTTATCCGAGTCAGGCTGTGCATGGTCAAGCGTTCTGGCCAATGGTGGTGCGGGCGTGATTTGTGATGACCAATAGGTTGAGAGGCTGTAAATTCCTCGTGCCAGTTTCGATCAACAACTAATGCAACTATCACACAAAAAGCCTCGATAATTACTATTAGTGACTGCAATCGAATTAGGCCTTATGTGATGCGGGAGGCCCACCGCCGCGCAACACAAACAAACGCGGGCGTGTTTGTTTGCCTGCCTATTGCCCTGGTGCGGGAGGGCCTTTTTTTCTTCTTCATCCCAAACGACTTCACGATCTCGCTTTCGACCACCTCAACGCTTCTGAATTCGTCCGTGTTTCCCCCGCAGCCGCGAAGGCTGATATGAAGCCATGGCCAGTCACCTGGAAGAGCCCGTGGCTGCCATCTTCCACCACCTCGTGCTACCACCCAAACTGCCCAGCCGCAATGACGACGAAAGTGTGACGCTCCGACTCCACCTTGCTCAACGGTTGCATGATGCCTGCACAAAGCTTCAAGCCCGTTGCCCTGAATCCGCCGGCCCATCTTGGGATACGCTCAAAGCATCTCTCAAGGCCGCCCGTATGCTCAATCAAGAACATTTGTCCAAGTCAGACCTCCAGAATGCCTTCGAGAATCTTTCCAGCGGCCGTGCCCGGGAGTGGCTGGTTCTGCACGTTGCGAAACAGAACGCTGTCTTGCTAATCCACCGCGATCACGTGTATGATGCCGATCCCAACCCCCATACCTGGAACTTGCGCTGACTTCGCATAGGACCGACTGTACCGTCTTCGAGTGCTTTGACGCTGCCGCCCCCGCTGAGAGAGTCCTTGAAGCTAAGCATGCCCTCACGTGGGACTTTCCGTCCCGCACCGTGGCCATCCCCAACTCCGATTTCGACCACCCCTCTTTCCAAGAAAACCTCGCCGATCTTCTGGAGCAAGCCAGCGTCGAGGAGCTCGACAGATTCGCAGCCCGTGCGAAGAAGAATGGCAAGCATGTCATCGAGAGACGTGACTGTGCCAGCTCAGCACTCATCAGCGAGATGCTCATGTCGATGCTTGAAGGCCTCGGAAGCCCTGTGCAGGTTCTCTCCGTCAGGAAGAGAGTGCGAGACGACGTGGTTTTGGATTCGGAGATTCCTTGGCGCCGTTCTGCCTACTGGCTTGTCCTCCGCGTTGCACTTCGACGAATTCTCGCTGCTGCCATTGGCCAGGATGGCAAGGACCGCGTGTGCTTCAAGTTCATCATATGCGCTATGCTTGCCGACTTTCTACACACCGCCACCGGAAAGCTACATATAGAGCAAGTCGTCATGCTGCAAGCAAAGCTCGCTCGTCGCCTCGCCAAGCTTGAATCTGAGAGATCCAAGGCCACTGAAGCACTTCGTGACACCTACGACTACTTCTTCACCAACACAGCCGAAGATTTCAAGGCGCTTCTATATTATTCTCGAAATCAGATCTCCCTTGCTTGGGAAGAATACAAAACCAAGACTACTCGCCAGATCCCACTCCTCCCTCGCCGCGCAGCTAGCGAGGACCTCATATTGAAACTGCCCAACAGCGGGCAAGTTCTCTTGAGCCTTTTGGATCAGTCACGCAGCTTTCGCGACGAGAAAAGAAGTGAGATAAAGATATCACTGGATGAGGGCACCGTATTGCAAGTCAAGAAGCTGTCAACGCGCTACGCAAAATTTGTCGACTTCGAAGCCGACATGAAGCTGCAACCCCTAGATGCTAGCGGAATGGTCGCATGCGAAACCTTGGCCTGCAAACTTGAGGACTACTCACGAATGACTGAAAGTGTTTATAACGAGGACGCACTGCTCATGAGTCAGCGCCTTCTATTGCTGTTTGAGCTTTGGGTGTCCATGGACCTTCATGCCACCAAGGCGTGTCCGCTTCTCCTTGCGTGTCATCCCATATTCGTTCCCCAGTCCCTCGATGTACTGTGTCTCATGACCAGCCATGAAATGATTCGGTTGGGTGCCGTTCAGAAGCACCTCGCCTCTCGGATCAACTCCTGCAATCCATCGTACGGTTCCATCCTGGACGACCCAAACCTGCCCACTTCATTCCCAGCACTATTTGTCAGCTCGACCACAAAAGGGGGTGCTATGAAGGCTCTGGAAAAGAGCATCGAACTTGCTTCTGGCGCATCTGGGGATGCCAAGACGGCCGAGCTCGCAAGACTCATGGAGCAATACAACACGCTGTCTGAAGAGATAGGTGAACATCTTTGCAGGTGCACCCGCAAACCAGACGGGACAAAAGAGGTCAAAGGCTGCACACGGTGTTGGAAGTGGCGATGTCGGAAAAGGCTCAAGATTAATATTCATGAGAACTTTCTCCCGGAAGAATGGAAGCCAAATGGCCCTTCACAGAGAACCGCCATTGTCTTCGAACTCATGATACCCAAGTTCCTCGCAGCCTATCGATCGGCGACATTGACTTTGGTCAAGGTGGGCAGCCATATGCCCTCCATTCCTTCCATGAAGCCCATGCTCCTACTCGAGGACTTTAGCCAGCTCCAGCGGTTTTGGCCATCTTCTAGGCGCGAGGGTGCATGCATTACATTGGCATCATCGAAGAAGTCATTTCTCCAAACGCATTACAAGACCCAAAGCCTACCAAGCTCCAGAAAGGAGGTTCTTGTAACGTTCGGACCGGAATTCTCACTCTACGACGCTGTTGACAATGTTTGGGTGCGCGACCTTCCTAAAATACCGTGGTTTCAACGTCTTCTGGGTTCATGGTTGCCCAAGTCCGTCATGGATCCTTACAGAGAGGCTACCGTGATCCAACACATGAGCAATCAGACTTTCCCTCCGTCATCTTACCAGATTGCGGCGAGCACAGCGAACACCCCCATGGGAATGTCGTCGCGCGAGTTCTCTGCTTTCCAACGTCTTGTTTCTGGGCGGCGACGAAGATGGCCGGAACTCCTTATCGAATTTGCGGCAACCAACCTGGACCACAGCAGTGAGACTACAATGTTGTTTTTGAACCACCTTGCGCTCCAATCGGGGCCGAATGGCAACACATCAGATTATCTCCGAGAAACACACGACTGGTTTCGAGACGAGGCCTTCTGTGTCAAATTGTCTGAGCAACTCAGCAGCCGTCTTGATATTCTCGTTTCCAACTGGCGAGAAGTTCATTGCATGAGCATCATTGTGACATTCAGCTTGCGGCTCTACCATCTATGCCCCAGCAATATACGCAAGAATGCTCAACACCTTCTCTGCAAGATTCGCAAGGTTACTTCAGGCTGGGTCATGCGCCTCCGCAATGAGGTCAGGTCCACCTGTGACGCCGATGTTGCCCAATCAGCTGCAATCTATGCCCTCTGGGCTGCTTTACTCTGCCGTCAGACTTTTCTGGGTGCGCCAGATGAAGTTGCCGAAGCCGACCATGACAGCTTGCGTTACTTTATTCGAGCGTCTATCAGCCTACAAGAAAATATTCTTGTCAGCCTTGATGAGCTTGCTGCATTGCCAAAACGGCTTCTCATCCGCGACCTCCACATGTCTTATTCCATGCGAAAAGCCATCGAGAGATGGGTACAATTAGACTTGACGACACTGGAGGAACTCATCAACGAGACATGGGTAGAGAGCAATCAGCACCACAAGAAATCCTTTTCCACGTGGAACTTCATGTCGGATCCCTACAGTGGCTGGATTGTGTCAAAAACCCTCGATAGGCATCGGGCGACTTCGCAGACTGTCCACTATCATATCACCCAAGGGCATTTGCTTGTGGACGGAAAGCCGCTGGGGAGACTGCCCATCGAGATCAGGAAGGATCCCTCAATCCGAGAGTTGTTTGGCAAGCAACACTTGCTGACACTACCATCGAGTCTCCTTGGGAGTCAATACCAGGTAATAAATGAGATTCACAAGCACCAAATTCACATCGGGCTACGGGAGGGCAAAGTAAAAATCCGAGCAATATTGGGCGACAAACTATTGGAACACGTTCCTCGAGGCACTTTTAAGTCGAATCTGGGCACGGATCTACCAGATATCCTTGTCGACGACTGCGTCCACTGGCTTAACTTGGACACGGGATTTCTAGAAATGCGTCGAACATCACGTCTGTGGCACCAAATGAGCTCCCACTGGTTGCTTGACGTTCGAAAGGGGCTTTGCACGAGAAATACATACGATCCCAAGAATCCGGGCGTTCGAAAACCTGGGAGCAGCCTCGTTGAGCCGAGTTCCAAGGTCGGGAAGAAGATCGCAACCATTTTTGACGGATTTGAGCATCTCAATAAGCTCACTATCTTTCAGCCTGCGGTTGGACCATTGTCAGTGGAAATGAAGCGTCTGGAGATTCAATTCAGCGTCGCCCCTGGAGGCTTTCTGGTCTGCCAACAACTTGCCTCCCAGGTTGACCCCAATCAGGATGCGGGCACTCTCCATGGCCTCGCAAGCCATGTTGTTTTACGGAGCCTCAAAGATCCAAGCCGCAGAAGTATCATAGTACCCATCAGCGAGTCATTCAGCTGGATGCGCAGAGGTCTTCACCCTACCATCAGAGTCAGCAACGAGGGCATGTATGCACGGTTCACAATCGATGACGTTTTAGGTCGGCTTGACTGTGCCCCGGAGCCCCCTGTGCTGTACTTCAAGGCAGCTCTGCATGCATTTACGTCCTCTCCAATGCCTGATAAACTAACGAGCCGTACCGGGACAGAGGAGGCCATTCATTGCTTAACGTCGGCAGAAAGCCAACCATGGTCACCACTCACAGACCTTGCAAAACGTATCCTGTCAATCTTCCCATCTTTATCTCCAACAAGACAGCAGTACCCTCCCAGCACCAATTTCTATCAAAAGGCAACCTGGAATGTTCAACTTTCCATGACAATTCAACATGAAAGATTGGCCCACCTCGCTGAAGGCATTTTGCGGCAATCGCAACGACTTGAGGGTTTTTGGAACCGGTCCGACGAAGGCATTTCAAGTAGAGCTGAAGATGACACGATACCGCATTTAAACCTACGAGGTTGCATTCGACGTCAGATTTACGAGCGCGTTGCCGACTCTTTCGACTCATCGACCCTGATCCGGTCTGCAGAGTTGGCCTTCTATGTGCCTCCTGACGGTAGCACATCAGCTGAGGGTGGCCGAGTTTTCCGCACAGCCAAGGCTCTGCAGGGAGATGGGGGAAAGCTGCCGAGACTATTGGATTTGAAAATCCTCTTCAAGAAACTGGAGATTATGGGAAGCTTCAAAGATTCCGCTCAAGCCAATATTCACGAATTTCTCGACTCAGACACGGCAATGATTTGGGGCTCCACTGCCCAGCTCTGCAGAAAGCCACGTTCTGATTCCAAATATGAAGTCTACTTCAGGCTTGCCTTGGCGGCATTCGCGGAAAAGGCAAACATGGAGCTGATTTCTTGGCTTGTTGCGTTGACAAAAGTGGCTGACTTGCGCGAAATTGCGCCTCCGCAGAATCCGCAATTCAACAACTACCACTACGATGAGAGGTCTCAGAAGGAGACAATCAAACCACTCATCCTCCACCAGCAGCCAACCAGCCAGCATCTTCTTGCAGGCGCTTCAAAAAGAAGGGCAACCGGCTCTTCACATCCCACCCCACTTCAATACGATGTCAACCAAAAGCGTGAAGCTGATAAGCTCTCCTTTCTGCTAGCGGCGCAGTGGCCCAAATCCCCCCAATCAGCCGACGAGCTGATCGACATGGCCAGTAGGTTGGCCATTGAGCATCTTGATATCAATTTGGCATGGAAGAATCTGGAACCTGAGTTGACCAGGCTGCGGTATAGCACAGATGTTTCCCACTACCTCGACAAACTTCAAGCAGCGATGAATCAAGTAGATTCCCTCAGATTCAGTTCAGACCTCAATGATGAATTTATCAGGCCAAGCCAACAGATAGCAACAACCCCAGACCTTGTTTCGGCATATTTCCAGGTCCCAGCCCTTGCTGCAGGCTTGGCGCTGAAGACGATAGACGCGTCTGTCGACGGACCTGTGCCAAAGCCTGATACAGAGAACGACTGCTTACCCCCCTCGACGCGCGACGATAGCTGCTTGCCTAAAGAAATTGTGATTCTCAAAGAAATCATAAAATCTTTCAAGTCTTCTTCCAACCACCTCCGAAGTCAGTATGGCAGCGACCTGGATGACTCGATTGCAGGGCTGATTCAGCAACGCCAAATGGCCCCAGTGAAACTACCAACACCGATCCGAAGTATGCACTCCCACGTATTGACCGCCAGTAATGCCGCGGAACGGAAAATGGAAGAAATTCGAGAATGCATGCGAAGCGGGGACCAAACTCTTGGATGGCTCAGCGCCGGAGGCCTTCTGCCTTGTATGTCGCCAGTCGCGCTCCTCGAGCTTCTCCGCAAGGGCCAATCCGTGAGCCCTGGCATGATTGAAGCTTTGGTATCGTACGGGATCCTCATCACGCAACTTCAGCGTGTTCGACGGATGGATCAAGCAGCCAGAAGCATGGACCAAAGGTGGTTTCAACGGGAACATGAACACACGGGGCATCTGAACTGGCGTCCGTTGGATGAACCGGAGTGGTTGCTTCTGGAGATTGATGGTGACATGCTCATCCGAGAAGCGCAGGTAGATGTGGCCTATTCGATAATCTTTCCCTCTTCTTCCAAGAACTCCGTGCTTCAAATGAACATGGGTGAAGGTCAGTGTTGAACATGCTTGAGATTGGGGTATTCTATTGCTAAGCAAAAGGGTGCAGGGAAAACATCATGCATCATGCCAATGGCGGCTACGGTGCTGGCGAACAAGACTGACCTGTGCAGGCTGGTCGTTCCTCGAGCATTGCTGATGCAAACAGCACAAGTCATGCAGAGGCGGATTGGGAGGCTTATTGGCCGTCGCGTCCAACACGTGCCGTTTGCAAGACGATCATCGAAAGGAACTGAAGCGCTTTCGCGCTACCTAAAAATCCACGAAGATACACTCAATTCCGGTGGCGTCTTGCTCACCCTCCCAGAGCACATATTGTCGTTCAGACTGAGTGGTCTTCAGCAACTGGTGGACGAGGACTTGGCAACGGCCAGTAGGATGATCAAAATTCAGCGATGGATTGACGCCTCCAGTCGCGATGTTCTGGACGAATCCGACCTCATGCTATCTGCCAAGACTCAGCTAATATACCCTGGCGGCTCTCCTGTGATGGTGGATGGACATCCTCATCGATGGGGCGTAGTAGAAGAGATTTTATCCCTAGTACCGAGCCATTGCCAATCCCTCAGGTCCCGGTTCGGAAACAAGGTCCAGGTTATCAGACGTCACAACGGCTATCCTACTATCCAGCTGCTCAATGCTGAAGCAGAGGGGGCTCTAAATGAGATGCTTGTCGAAGATGTTTGCAAGGGTCGTGTTTCACATGTCCAGCTGAGGGCTCCGTCAGATGAAGAGGCTCAAGAGCGCCTGAAACTCTTTGTGTCGGGTGGTGATGTCTCCCGAGCGGCCTGGAGAAGTGCACAGAAGTCACTGGTGGACAAGACACTTGGAATCAAAGGGCTTTACCTGCTTCGCGGTCTCATTTCGCAAGGGATTATCCTGCTGTGTCTCAAAAAACGATGGAATGTGCAGTTTGGACTGCACCCTGCGCGACCACCTATTGCTGTGCCATTTGAAGCGAAAGGTGTCCCCTCTGAGACAGCCGAGTACGGTCATCCCGACACCGCGCTCGTGCTGACTTGCCTTTCATTCTACCAAACTGGCCTGACATTGAATCAGATGACTCAAAGTCTACAGTACATTCTCAAATCCGACGACCCTGCGACGCAGTATGGATACTGGACGCATGGGTGCGGTGCCTTGCCACTTGAGCTCCAACACGTCAGACTTCTCAACACAGACGATGAAGGGCAGATGGAAACGTTGTGGAGGTATCTGCGCTTCGATACGCATGCTTTGAACTTTTACATGAATAGCTTTGTCTTTCCGAAACACGCCAAACAGTTCGAGGTCAAATTACAGGCATCCGGCTGGGACATCCCGTTGTTATCCAAAAACCCTGAGGATCGAAGTGAAGCAAACCTCACTACTGGGTTTAGCGGAACAAATGACAACAAAAGAATGCTGCCATTGACTATTAAGCAGAATGATCTACCCAGTCTAATTCACACAAATGCTGAGGTTCTCTGCTACCTTCTCGAGCCGCGAAACCAAATCTGTTACCAAGCTGTGGACCGCGAAGGTCAGCGCCTGACGGAATCGTCCTTATTATCGCTTCTTCACAGGCGCAATATTCGCATCCTCATTGATGCTGGCGCTCACATCCTGGAAATGGAAAACGATGCTTTGGCTGAAGAATGGCTGAAGATAGACTACGAAGCCCAGGGTGCCGTCTACTTCGACCGCAAAGGCCAGGCAAAGGTCAGGGCCCGTTTTCAAAAATACCCTGTGCCTCTGCTGGCGAGCTCGTTCGCCGATGACATGAGTGGGTGTGTGGTGTACATCGACGAGGCCCATACACGAGGCACAGATCTGAAGCTCCCAGTAAACGCCACAGGGGCTGTCACGATTAGCATGGGCCAAACCAAAGATCAGACAGTGCAAGGTGAGCATAGTGTTTAGTGGTGTGTGAGATCAGCACTAATCATGGTCTCGATGATAGCGGCGATGCGATTGAGACAACTAGGATCCACGCAAAACGTCGCCTTCATTGCCCCTCCTGAGGTATATCACGATATTCTTGAGCTACGGCCGGAACCGGATCCAGCGCAATTGCCAGTCACGTCCGTTGATATCGTGCGTTGGCTGCTCGATCAAAGCTGCAAGGTCAACGAGGACATGACTTCCCTCCACCTCGCGCAGGGTTTCGACTTTTGCCGACGAACTGATGCGCTATGGAAATACGAGCAAGGTGACCAGAAAAAACGAGAAGCAGATGAACTTCTCCAAGCCATTCTCCAACGAGAAGATCAGACACTGAAGGAACTTTACGGGCCCAAAGACACGGCTTCTGACACTCAGCATAACCAGGTTGATTCTCCTTTGCTGAAAGAGTTCAGCACCGCACTTACTCAGCAGCAAACTCAAACCTCCAACGGCGGCACGTCACTCCATCCGTCGGCCATGGCAGAAGTAGAACAAGAGCGAGAGGTCGAATTCGAAGTCGAGCAAATTCGCGAGAAGCAGACTCGCGTCAAGCTGACGCCATACGACTTCCCTGGTCTACATCGCAGTCTTCTACACTTCGCCAAAACCGGTGTTCTGGTTCCCGACGGGCCATTTACTCAAGCATTTGCTTTTGTAGGCAAAACAAGCATTGGTCTTCAGTTTGGCGTTCAGGAAACAGGTTCGAGGCTTTTCGTTTCAGAAGAGTTCACCAAGATTGTCATGGGCGATGGTGCTAGAGATGGATTAAAAGTCGTTGTGAGTTTGTTTTTGTGATTGTTCTTCGCCAATGATGTGGCTAACATGAAGAGCAGCGCCCTGTCGAATGGGTCCTATGGAGCCCGGGGACATCTACAGCGGTGATTGTCATCCCGGAGGAGGCTGAGCTGCTTATGCCGACGCTGCTTGAGGTCAACCAGCCTAGGGTTTGGCTGCTGACTTACGCTGCGGCGGTGACCAGGTCGATGCGCATCTTCAACAAACTCCAGCACTTTGCAGTTCCATCAAAGAAAGGGTGGAACCTTGTTCCAGCATGGCTCTCCATTGAAGTCGGGGTTGTTGCCGGGCGCTTACATTTCGATTTCGATGAGTATAAACCCCTGCTTGCCTGGTTGGGAGATGAAGAGCTCAAAACGGCCTCGGGTGATGCAGCCGAATGTGGCGCGGGCCTGCAGACGACACATCACGCAACTATTCAGCTCAGAATAAGGCAAACAGTCCGGTTTCTCTTGGAATGGCTAACATACCGGCGTGAGGGCCAGGATATCAGACAAACTCCCATAGGGTTCATATGCCAAGGCCGTCTTTTGACTGAAAAACACTCCTTCTTCATCTCGAACGCCGCCGAGGAGTTGATACATGACGATGAAAAAGTTCAAGGAACTTCGAAGCGAGGCAGCCCAGAGATTTTGCGGGAGAGCGACGACGACAGCGAAGCTAACGAGCATGATGTTGGATGGAACGGGGGCGACGAAGCAGACGAAGCAGACTCAGATGTACAAGATTGAATGACCACTAGATTTGAAACGGGGATTGTCGTCTTGGGTGGATACAATAAACCTGTGTCAGGAATGGTCTTTGGGTTATGTTGCACATTTGGTAATGATTGAAGATATAAAGGCGAGTAGGTATCAAAGAAGTACTTGTCGTGTAATTAAAATGTAAGAACTGGGGCTCATCAGATTGTACACAAATTGGAAGTGATGAGGATGGCCAAGAAGCTGCAGGAGCAAGAATTATTGCAGGCGCCGTGCCTTGACTTGGTGATTGTAATTTGTCGCATCCTACGTTGACCGTTTTTCGTGGATGAGTACCGGTATCTCGGCGGTCATGTTGACGCCCCGGGTAGCTACCAATAGATGCTTGGGAAGCCTTGCGAGCAGGGTGATATGGAGTCCTCTGTAAAGATCAGCGGTGGCTTTGACCCCTTCGCCGATCAGGGAGGCTAGTCTTACAATGCCTCGGGAGCCACGCCGGTTTCCATTGTGGTCAACAGCCAAGACCCGTGATGCGATTGCGAAAACGAACTGGGCTGGAGCAAAGATGAAGATATATATGTTTTCCTCATTCCGGAAAACTTGATTGGAGAACGGGTTGATGCATTGGCGTGCTGCTGGTGATGGCTCCTGGGGATGCGCTCGTGTGAATGGCAGGCCCACTTGATGTCCTGGTTGGGACACGCCACACCTGAGGGAGCTACTAAAAAAGCAAGTCAATGACACACCTTGACCCCTAATTGGACACCGCCATCAGGCTTGTAGACTTGGGCTTCGGACAATCTCAACAAAATAAAGACCAAGTTCTTGCGGCGTGGCTAGGTTCCCCTTCACCAACTCCTCGAGATCAACCACCCGAAACATCATTTCCACATCCTATCTGTCAAGTTATACAATACTACGACTACTACTGCTCCAACTCCTACTACTACTCCACTAATACACACGGCAATGTCCTATTCTGGAAAATATGAGCTTGTCTCGAGCGACAAGTTTGGCGAAATGCTCAAAGCCGCAGGCAAGTTGCTGGACCCTTGCTGTATCATGCATGGCATCCTGTGCTAATGTGGCTGTAGGCGTAATTGGGCAGGAAACCAGAGACCTGGCTGCCAAGTATGTACCCACGCTTGACATTGCTGAGGATGGTGATTCGTTCGTCATCAAAACAATCACCGAGGTCATGACGAATGAGGAGAAGTTCAAGCTGAATGAGGAGACTACAAAGCCGCACCTGGATGGCGTGCCGTGGTCGTCGGTTGTGACAAGAGAGGATGGCAAGCTGGTGCAGACGTTTATGAGAACATTTGAGCCCATCACCGTCATCCGGGTCACGTACGAGCTCAAGGGTGACCAGCTGATCAACATTCATACCGTCAATGGTGTCACGGCTACTCGAGTTTTCAAGAGGGTTTAGAGTTGAGAACCAATTGCATGCTGGGTCGTTGGGATGACGAGAGGCGATGTAGACTGTACTAAGACACGAATGATAGCAAGATACATAATACATGTCAATCAGCGGCTGTGCATGCCACAAGCGTAACTCTGGAGGTATTGAATCATACTGTTGGAAATGAGACTGCTTCTTCGAGTACACATGGACTTTTGAAGTCTTCGAAAATCGGGGGCTAATAATAGGTGAGTGCTCGTGCTCAATATGTGAGGTACTGGTCCAGTTCAATGGGTGCTGTCCGGTGTCACAGCATCACAGGCTGCTCATTTGCGCAAAGCTCTGTGTAGCTCTGAAGACATAAGATGGAAAACCTTCCACTTATTGCCATCAGACGGTAGATGATAAGATATCTCAAAAGATGCGCTTTTCTCTGTGAAATGTTGGGTAATCCAGGCAGAGCGTGGCTGGAAAAGAGGCGCATCCTGAGTCAGATGCCACGGCCGTGGCAATTGGCGCTAGTTCATTGAGGCTTCGGACAATCACGTTTATCCGCCTAATAGGCTGCCTCAGCCCCGCATCTGGTGGTTGAAGAGAAGCCGAAATGATTGCAATTCATCGTGTGAACCTACCCAGATCCTTCACGCAACCACTCACAATGCTGCATCTACCCGACGAGCTTCTACTAGCTATTGCTGCGGGGCTAGATCTCGACAGAGATATCAATGCACTGACTCAAACAAATCGCCGGCTTTTTTTATGTATTGATCCTTTTCTTTATCGTCGCGATGCACAACGGGCCAGGAGTTTGGCCCTCAAATGGGCTGGAGTTCATGGCAGAGAGCGGACGATCCAGAAAGCGCTGGACGCGGGCGCGTCGAGCATAGGCGATGCCTTGCTCATGTCAGCAACCTTTGGGCACGAAGAAATAACGAGGACTTTGCTTTCTCTCTACACGACTGATGGGGACGCGGGACGCGATCACGCCCGGCTCGCGCTTTTTCGAGCCATGGGTCGCAAGCACAAGTCCATTGTTGAAATTATACTCGATTCGGGCATGGTCGAGCCCGGATCTAGTGACAACGGTGGCCGAACACCACTCTCGTTTGCGGCGGCATCGGGTGACGACTCCATCGTCAAGCTGCTTCTGGACACGGGAAAGGTGGAGGTCGATTCCAGAGATACATATGGGATGTCGCCATTATCCCACGCCGCATCGATCGGGTACGAGCGCACCGTCGCCTTGCTGTTGGGCACGGGAAAGGTCGAGGTTGATTCGAGGGATCACCGCGGCCGCACACCACTCTCGCATGCCGCATCGGGAGAATCCGAGGCCATTGTCAAGATGCTGCTCGAGACGGGAGAGGTCGACGTGAACTCGAGGGATATCGATGGCAGGACACCGGTGTCGCATGCTGCATCGATGGGGTACGATTTTATTGTCAAGTTGCTTCTGGACACGGGACGCGTCGAAGTCGATTCGAGCGACGAATGGGGCAGAACAACGCTTTGGTATGCAGCCGCGGTGGGATCCGAGTCCATCATCAGGATGCTGGTGAATGCGGGCAAGGTTGAAATAGACTCGAGGGACCAGTGTGGGCAGACACCAATGTCGTATGCTGAATCGTTAGGGCAGGAGTCTGTCGTGAGGCTGCTGAAAGAGTTGCGGGAAGCCGAAACCGATGCAAGGCTATGATTTGGTGCGTGGCTCAAACGACACCCCTAGAAGATGGCAAAATGCACACACAGCCTTGGATGCATTTTTTGTGTGGTGAGTGGTTGCGATTGTGGTTACAACTACTGCGGGCGAGAGCACCCTTGTGCCGGTACACGCTCGGGTTTCCCTGTTGGTCCTGTCGGACGGGTATGCGCTGAATTTATTATCGAAGCCTGTAATGGACTGAGCCTACTCTGTATGGCTCAGTCCTATAGAGTAAAACGGAGAGAGTAGGGCACTAGAAGCAGTAAGCGAGATAGGGTGGCAGTGAAGGGTTAAAAAGGGAAAAAAGACTTGCTCCTGAAGTGTATGAATAACATTCAATAGACTCCTAACTGTAGTCTCCGTTGGTTCAGTCCATAACAAAGCCAAGGGGTGGAGATGGGTGTTTTTGGGTCATGACCACGGCGGTCAAGTCTGCGTATTCGGCTACAAAATCTCTCTGGATCATTGATTACTGAAACCTACATCATCAACGTCCCAACAGCACTGGAACTGGCTCTGGGTCTTATTTGTTGCGGATGGGTGGTGGACAAGCACTTGGACTAGATAGCTCCGATGATGGGGACCGGTATCATATGGTTTGGGATAATTGGCTTTTTTTTCTATGAGTGTGCGGGCATATTTGGCCCATCTATATATACACGACCTGCGTGGCGTCTGTTACTGCTGCTAATGCTGTACTGAGAAGTCATCCCAGTTGTTCTGCCACCTCTCTGCGGACTACAGCTCCATGATAGTCTTGGACTGGGCTCGGGCAACACCCTGCTGGGTTTGGTTGCGCTCTTGCTTGCACCTGTCCCACAGCTATTTCACCTCCTTGGTGAGAAAATCCGTAAACGACTCAAGCTCTGGACCGATTTTTGATGGGTGGCATGATGAAGTCCTGACCAACTCTTGTCTTGGTAAAGTACACCCGGGGCCCCTGTGCTGGGTTGAGCAATTGGTCTGGACAAATGCCGTACTTGGTGTCGGGTTGGATCAATCCATAAAAATGGACGAATTTTGTCGTGTCCAATCAAAAATTGAATAGAAACTATTCATCTTTGCAATTTTTCATTCTGCGCTTACACCGACCAAGAGTCGCTGGCCACCAGAATCGTTGATGCAAAAGCTGACGACGCCAAGGAAGATGTCTTGGACAGTCTCCTTTTCATTCGTGACTAGGGTAAACTTGTCCGAGGTGGGAGAGGCATCTGAGGAGTTGGCCTGATACATCGACCACTTGTAGGTAATGGAGCCTTTTTTCGTCTTTGTAAATGCGTATTGGACTTGTATCGTTCCCTGGGGGTCCGTGTTTCGAATGGCACGAGCATGGATCAACTGGAGCGACGACTCGACATCGTCCACCGGGGTCCAAGAAGCGGCGGCCTCGCTATCGGCAACGGCGATTTCGGCCAACCCAGAACCAGGTGGTGTAGTGGAATCGGCCGTGGAACAGGTGTCAATCGCGCGAGGTACGAATGTCCGCCCGTCAATGGGAGTTGCGGAGGCGAGAGGTGTGGCGCCAACCAGGGCGGCCACGACACACAAGAACTTGGAGACCCTGCTTTGTCAGCGCGCGCACATGCATCTTCTGTCGGCATTCTTACATGATGATGTATTTGGATTTAGTTGCGGCACTTTGGGCGTAGAAACAACTCGAGTTGATTGTGCACTTTGGGGACAGCGTGGACCGGAGCCTGGGGAACCTATGCTTTATGTGTGGTCCAACGGTCGTCGGATCCATCTAGGATTGGCCGCGCATACGCAAGATTCCCCAGTACAACAGAGTTTTGGTCCTATTTTTACTCAGGAAATACGGCGATGCATACTGTCCGGTGGTTCCGGGGTATGTGCTGGGGGTTCTGATCAGTGATGCAATTTGTGGCGCAGCCTGACCCCTGTCCAGGGAGGTGGGACGATGTTTCGTGGTTCGGCTTTTGCCCTATGAAACATGCACTTGAATTTAAAGCACTGCGTGTGTGTTGTTTTGGCAATGCATCTCAATTGAACTATTTCGCCAATTCTTAGCTCAGGCGCAACATCTCAGGCGCCATTTTGGTACATGTTTTGGCACTGAAGGCACCTTGGTCAGCGGACGAACCATGGGCGACGTATTCAGCCATTGCGCGTCACTTATCCACATCTGGGGCGTTTAATACGCGTCGTTCATCCACTCTCGTAGCGTTCAATACGCGTCCTTCACCAGCATCTGGGGTATTTGACAACCACCAGCCAATGAAACGTGCTGGCCCCGTCTACAAAATTTACTATACGAATCCCATTGCGAAACATCAAAAGCAGGTCTTGTATGGAAGGAAAATAGAGTGTATTAAGAAGAGTAAATAAAATAGAAATCTAAATTAGTATTGACAATTAGAAAAAGGCCACCGCAAGGGCGGCGAGGATAGAAGTGTAGCTAATCAGGTGGCTGTTGGCCGCTGAAACTCCAGGGCAACCAACGCCAGAGCAGCCAGATCCTTCGGTGCCAACACCTGGGGTGCTGCCGTGGGAGCCGGAGCCGGAGCCGGAGCCGGAGCCAGAGGCGGGGCACTCGGGGCCAGGGCACTTGTGGCCGGGAGCACCAGATCCAGGCGAGCCGGAGCCAGGAGCGCCGGAGCCAGGGGTACCAGATCCAGGAGTACCGGAGCCGGGGCTGCCAGATCCAGGAGAGCCCGGAGATCCAGAGCCAGGCGCGGGACATTCAGGGCCAGAGCACTCGGAGCCGGGAGTACCAGAGCCAGGGGCACCGGGAGAGCCAGGGGCACCAGGAGCACTAGGAGAGCCAGGAGAGCCAGGAGCACCAGGAGAACCAGAACCTGGGGAACCAGAGCCAGGAGTACCGGCACCTGGAGTGCCCGCACCGGGAGATCCAGAGCCAGGGGTGCCACATCCAGGACCGGAGCACTTGTAGCCAGGAGTGCCAGCGCCAGGAGTACCAGATCCGGGAGTGCCAGCGCCTGGAGAACCGGGGGCGCCAGGAGCTCCAGGAGAACCAGGAGAACCAGAGCCAGGAGCAGGACATTCAGGGCCAGAGCACTTGGAGCCAGGAGTACCAGAGCCAGGGGCACCAGGGGCACCAGGAGCGCCAGGAGCACCGGGAGAGCCAGGAGCACCGGGAGAGCCAGGAGCACCTGGAGAGCCAGAGCCGGGAGAACCAGAACCAGGAGTACCGCATCCGGGTCCAGAGCACTCATAGCCGGGGGTGCCAGCACCAGGAGTACCAGCGCCTGGGGAGCCAGGAGAACCGGGGGCACCAGGAGAGCCAGGAGAGCCAGGAGAGCCGGGATAACCAGAGCCGGGAGTACCAGAACCAGGTGGCTTTCCTTCCTCTTCCTCACAAGGCTTGTACATGGGGCTTCCGTGTGTGCAGCCGACTCCGGAGCAAGACTCAGCCTGGTAGATGACCTGGTTCTTGCCCTCGTCCTTGGAGCAAGTCTCGGGCTTGTAGACAACGTGGCCCTTGCAGCTGTCGCTGGAGCAGGTCTTGGGGATGTAGTTGTATCCGCCCCTGCAGGAACAAGGCTCCTGGACGTAGACGACATCGCCAGAGTTGCAGTCGTCACCGGGGAAGGGAACGAAGATGACATAGGTGGTGCTGGTAGGTCGGACAACCTTGGTGAGTGTCTTTGTGGCACCGGCTCCGCCCACCTTGACGGTTTGGGTCACGGACTGGTCGACAGAGACGGTCCTTGTGACGGAGACTGTGGTGGTGGCGCCGCCGACGACTTCCTCGTTGACGTAAATGGAAAGGAGAATGCTGTCGGAAATGCTCTGGCGGGCAACGAGCTGGTGGGGGTGGAAGGCTCGCTTGGTCTTGAGATCACCGCCGCACACCTCGTCCTTGTCACCGGGGCAAGGGATATCGCACTGGGTAGCAGGGACCTTGGAGACCTTGGAGGTGTCAATGATGGTGCCGCAGTAGCATGCGCTGTTTGGAAGTGTTAGCTATTTGCTTGGCTGGAATCAAGGCGGGAGGGGGCAATGAGGAGTTTCGAGACTTACTTCCTGTGAAGACCGAACAGTCTGGAACCGGGGCAGAGGGAGCGGCATAGCTTGGCCGTCATGACATCGCTCTCGCCGGCTCGCCTGAAGGTAGGGAATCCGCCGGTAGACTTGGCGCATCCGAAGTAGGGGAATTCGGGATCGGGTCCAAGAGTAGAGGTGGCGCTGGCAGAGCTGCTGGACTCGGTGGCGGTTCCAGTGGTGCTGGCGGTTTCGGTGGCGGTTCCAGTGGCCGTGCCAGTGGCCGTGCCAGTGGCAGTTCCTGTAGGTGTGCCAGTGGCAGTGCCCGTGGGTGTTTCAGTGGCAGTACCTGTAGGTGTTCCGGTGGCGGTTCCTGTAGGTGTGCCAGTGGGAGTGTCAATAGGAGTGCCGGTAGGAGTGCCAGTTGCACTCTGGGAGCCAGTCTCGGTCTGGGATCCGCTTGAAGAGGAGTCACTGCTGCTTCCGCTGGAGGTGGTTGAGGCAGTAGTATCAGTGCCAGTGGCAGTAGTACTCTCAGTAGCAGTTGTAGTATCGGCAGCAGTTGTGGTGCCAGTGGCAGTGGTAGTATCGGTAGCAGTTGTAGTGTCGGTGGCAGTTGTAGTGTCGGTACCAGTAGCAGTTGTGGTATCAGTGCCAGTGCCAGTAGTGCTATCAGTAGCAGTTGTGGTATCAGTGCCAGTGCCAGTAGTGCTATCAGTAGCAGTTGTAGTGTCGGTACCAGTGGCAGTTGTAGTGTCGGTGGCAGTCGTGGTATCAGTGCCAGTGCCAGTAGTGCTATCAGTAGCAGTCGTGGTATCAGTACCAGTGCCAGTAGTGCTATCAGTAGCGGTTGTGGTGTCGGTACCGGTAGCGGTTGTGGTGTCGGTACCAGTAGCAGTTGTAGTGTCGGTGCCGGTAGCAGTTGTAGTATCCGTAGCGGTAGTAGTAGCAGTTGTGGTATCGGTGCCGGTAGCAGTGGTACTATCAGTCGCCGTGGTACTACCAGTGCCAGTGGTGCTATCAGTAGCAGTTGTAGAATCAGTCGCGGTAGTAGTATCCGTGGCGGTTGTAGTAGCAGTGTCGGTACCAGTAGTAGTAGCTGTGGCAGTGGTACTATCAGTAGCAGTAGAACTATCGGTGGCGGTGGTAGTGTCGGTAGCAGTTGTAGTATCAGTGCCAGTAGTAGTGGTGCTATCCGTAGCGGTGGTGCTGCTGCTGCTACTAGTGTCAGTAGCAGTGGTGCTGCTGCTGCTGCTAGTGTCGGTAGCAGTGGTGCTACTGCTGCTGCTGGTGTCAGTAGCAGTGGTGCTGCTGCTGCTGCTGGTATCGGTAGCGGTGGTGCTACTGCTGCTGCTGCTGCTGGTGTCGGTAGCAGTGGTGGTGCTACTGCTGCTGCTGGTGTCGGTAGCGGTGGTGCTACTGCTGCTGCTGGTGTCAGTAGCAGTGGTGCTGCTGCTGCTGCTGGTGTCAGTAGCAGTGGTGCTGCTGCTGCTGCTGGTGTCGGTAGCAGTGGTGCTGCTACTGCTGCTGGTGTCAGTAGCAGTGGTGCTGCTGCTGCTGCTAGTGTCGGTAGCAGTGGTGGTGGTGGTGGTTGCAGTAGCAACTCGTTTGACCCTTTCCTTTATGGCCTTGCGAATAGCTTTGATCTCGCACTCGTACTTGGCAGAACCAGTCATCGCAGCACAATCCTGTGCCGCAGCGTCGGCCCGCGCAGCCAGATCACCGGCTGCAGCATCACCCTGTGCAAAGGCAGCTGCTGGCAGGAAAACTCCTGCCAGTGCCCATGTTTGAAAACGCATGATGGCTTGGAGTGAAAAAAACGAGTGTGGTGAGAGGTGCTGCTAAAGAGTGGAAGTTCCCAAGGTTGAAGGGAAGTGTTGGCTTGATGCTCTGGAAAAAAAGGTAGAATCTGGAGGTTTGATCTCGCAAGTTTTATAATCTTCTTGATCGACTCCAGAGTTGCAGGAAGACTCCTTTGCCGACTAGACATTCCAGTGCAACATTCCTTCACCTGTAGCTGCTTATATTTGGCGTCTTGAGAATGTAGGAATGGTTTTCATTATTCTCATTCCGCTCGTAGCCAAGTCCCACGGTACATGGAGGGCAAATTTACTAGAGCCATTCCATATCTTGGTTCTGTCCTGACGATCTTCTAGAACACGGCCGGTGAAGCATAATCCAAGCTTAGATTCAGGACATAACTACCAAGAGGCCTCGGTCAATCCCTCTTGGCCCCGTTCTTTAAAAAGACTGTTCATGATGCAAAGCGATAAATGGGGCCGCTGCGTAAACTTGCCTGCCCACGAGCAATATCTATCGTCACAAAGCCATTTGAAATGGCAAGTTGGAGGTCATTCGAAAACGCAGATAGAAGGCAGGTGCTCAGCCAGCCCAAACGTGAAGGTGGCAAATTAGTCTGAAACATCCCCTTGGCTGCTATGTCTAACATTTCAACCACCACCCTGCCCTTGGGAATCCGGAGACATCCAGGGGTACATCACGAAAGCTCATCAAACTCACCGCCGCCTTGAATGCTGGTTTGGCTATGTGCATTGATGGAAGGGAGCGAAGCACTAGCTGAAAAACCCGCCTCTCCATTCAATAAGGCAATAGTGGGATATCCAATGGTATTGTGAATATTACAACAGCCACCAGAGGTGTGACAACATCGTTGCATATGATACACACGAACAGTCATCATTATGTAGACCATGAGCTTAAAACGCAGATTCCAATGCATTGCAACGTCCATTACTAGGCCAAAAAGATTGTTATAGCGGCTCAACGCGGATTTCATTTGGTTAGGCCCACATTTAGGGATTCCGGGCTAGCTCTCGCCACCCAGGTTTGCAACTTTTCAACTTGTTTGTATATTTTATTTCAATTGAAAAAACAAACAAACCATATGCTTGGCCAGGTAATATGGGCAGGATGAACAGTTGACGAATTGTTTTGCGATGACGTTGTGCGCCGCTTTTGTTATTAGAATCATAATTCCCCCCAAGTCATGTCTCAACGCTTCGATCAAGTAATCGCAATGTCGCGTGTGCGATTGATATGATGATTTCAAAATGAATCTTAATGCTCATTCCAAGTTTAAATATACTATTTCTGATAAAAAGATGGTGCACGTCAAATGAACTAATCTGTAGCGAAATGGGCAAATGTACATCGCCCTTGGTTGACATCTTTGCTAGTTATGATGGCGTGCTAAATTGATGGATGTAAATAGTACGGAAAACCCTGATGCAAGGGGTATCCCTCACTTCACCCCATGCCATTCGTTAAATATTGCGTTCTTGCAATCCCAGTCAAGACTAGTGTATTTATGGGATCCAATTGTGCTCTGTTGTTTATGCTTTGTTGATGTTGTGCCGATCATAAACACAATTGAGGCGACATAGTGCAATACGACTCACCCACTATGCTGAATTTGCATTTGGGTCAACCTACTCTTCAACGCACACTTCGGCTTCATCTTTTATTCGAACATCAAGTAGCACTCAATGCAGGGGTACCAAGATGAGAAAACCTATGTGATGGTCTGACTGTTTACTTCGAGTTAAATATTATTGTTCCGTAAACAACGAATTAGGGCAAAGGTTTGATCCTGGGTTGGCGTTAGGAGATGTGTGAAGTTTCTGCTTACTCACTGAAACTAAAACATTGTAAGAGGCTGTTCTCCAAATAGAATGCTATGAACATCTTGTCAAAACCCCAACTCGTGAAAAAAAAAAAAAAACCATGGAGAGAATAAAAGCCTCGAGGCCAATGTAATCAGGCGTCTATCGGAACTATTTCTTTTCTTTGATGAAGAAGCCTTTTCCCGATCTTACTTTATCCAGCTGAGACGCTCACAAGCCTTCCAACGCCTACCCTATAAGAAGGTCATGAACTGTGAGTTGGTTGCCACTCAAATCCAGGTGTGCAGGGTATGAGGATATTATTACCCATTATAGCAAAAGATCAATTGCATGAAGCATGGTTCGTGATTTGGTGCTAATTTTCACTACTACAAAAGTGGCCTAGAGCAATGGCACTAGATGGCTGTATTGACAAAACCTCCGCAATTGAGCTATCCATCTTTTCTCCCGATGGAGCAGCAACGGAACACCAAACTCCGCAACTCTTCAAGACTCTTTGAGAGGATGATTCCAGGTACGAGGTTTATTTGGCGGGAATGCGGACCGGCACAACAATTATCTGGCCAAGGCGGCCCGGTAGGTTTCGAGGCGCGGGGTTTCACGCAGACGTCGCTGGCAGGCAAGATATGGCGGCGTGGTTTCAAGCAGCGATGACCCCCATGTGGGTTCTAAAAGGGGCGACGGAACTTCAGGCCCGCCCGGTGAGACATGGCATTTTCAGTCGCTACAGTGATGCAGCCACCAAGCCACCGAGGAGGCGGTGGGTAGACGGTCCGATGGTCCTGGGCATTGTTTTTTTAAGAGCCCAAGACAAAAGCAAACTTTGCTTCACATTTGTCCGGCGAGTTGGGCGAGGGCGAATGGAACAATGCATCATCATAACGTGCGAGCTGTGGCGCTCGTGTAGTCAGATCAATCCATGGGCGCATAGTCCGTTTTCTTGTGTCTGAATGAAACAGCAACCTCGTCAAGTTTGGCAGCAGGAAAATTTATGATATTCTTAAAACAGACTTTAACGTTCATTCGTATCGTGAGGGACCTAGTCTAATTCCCCGGATTTTCTAACCTACAGGTCCCGAATCGGCTCCAACACCGTGCTTTCTCGCTGAATGCACTTTAACCGCCGCTGGTGGAGTTTTGCATGTTGGTCGGAAGAGGGCCCCCGAATTACTCCATTTGAACTAAGCTATTGTAGCAACGCATCAGGATGACTTTTGAACAGGGAAATGTAATTTATTAATGGTTGTAGGCTCATTTATTTTAATCTGGTAGCTGAGCTTTGGTGCTTCATCTCTTCTTTTGGGCACTCTAAACTCCAAGTGAAACAATGCAGCACAAAACTCTTCTTCTCGCAACGGCAGGGGCTGTTTTACAAGCCCAAGCCGCGCCAGTTCTCTCAATTCCCAAATATCTCATCACCTTGTGGGCTTCCAGCAAGACTGTCAACAATGTCCGTGTCTGACCAACAGTAGTGGTGACTCGTATTCGCAAACCGGATTTGACATCAACGGCGCAGCGCCATCCTCAGCAAACCCTATAGGCAACCCGACGTTTCCTGGATGGACAGCATCGGGCGGTATAAGCTGGATTGGTAGTTTAGTGGCTGAAGCGAACACTTCGCTTACATTATCGTACAACTTTGCAAGTGGCGGTGCAACGGTCGATGCCGATATTGTGGCGCCTTATTCACCCGACGTCGTTGGAATGAACGACCAAGTCGATATCCTCCTAAATTACGCTGCTTCGCAGGGTGCAAATGTGCCGTGGACCGAGTCAAACGCACTGGTGGGTGTTTGGATGGGAGTGAATGACGTGGGCAACTCTTTCTACTACGCAAATGCAAAAGAGATTTTGGAGAAGGCCGTGGCGAGGTATTTTGAACTGCTTCAAAAGGTGTACGATGTCGGGTTGCGCAAGTTTGCCTTGCTGAGTGTCCCCCGTACGTTGGCCCCACTGCTAATCAATAATTTCTGAATTTGTGGCTGACTGTTTTCATAGCGACGAACCTGACGCCATTAATGCTGCAACAAGGTTCTGAATCCAACGCGCTTCTAGTCGCCGGTATTGAGCTATTCAACGAGCTGGTCGCAGCCGGATTGGAGTCGTTCAAGTCAGCGAACCCCGACGTGATCGGGACCATCATCGACACTTCAGTGGCCTTTAACGCAGCCATAGGCAACCCCACCGAGTACGGAGCACCCGATGCCACTTGCTATAACTCGGATGGTATCTCATGCGTAAGGCATCCCTGACCGAGAGCCTAGCCGATGTGCTAACAAATGACAAGCTGTGGTTTAATGACTACCATCCTGGGATTGCCATCGAAAGACTTGTGGCGGCCGATGTGGGGAAAGTGGTGAATGGCGCGGAGTGGGAGTGGTAACCCTTTTGCACAAGGGAGGCAACGGAATGTAGGGAGGGTAAAAAACGAAATTTCATATAAGCTTGCTTTTTCTAGCTCTCGGTGCCCTTGGGGGTGGCGTCTTGATTCAGTGCTTCTGCAAGAACCACAGCTACATCTTCCGCCGTGGTCCCTCTCTCTCGCTGCTCTTGCCTCTCCTTTCCAAGTATCGTGTCCTCGGCGATGGTCTTGTACACCTGGGCGACGTGTCTATAAATATTGGCGCCGTCGTCGCCCTTGACGTTGTCCCACCCGCCGTCCTGGCCAAAACACCTACCGATCTCTTGCATCTCCTCCACCCAGCGGCCCGCCTTGGGCGGTATTCCCGGCAAAATGCCCGTCGCCGTCTTGTGCAGCCCGGGCTGAAAAAGCTCGAGATGGCGCTGCAGCTCCGAGTACACGCCAAGGGACTGGGCCGTGCTGAACGACTGGATAGCCAGGGCCGTCACCCCCTTGGTGAGCGACGCAAAGCAGCACTTGAGACCGCTCGCGGACCCCACCTCGGGCCCGAGGTATGTCGTGTTGAGGACCTTTGTGAGATGCTCGCTGGGGAGCGGGTGCGGCCCCGAGAGCGGGATGGACGGGCGGGTCCACGCAGCGCCAGGCTCTGCGGACGCGCTGCTGCCGGCTTGCTCGGTGGCCTTTGGCGGACCGCCGATGATGCCGCCGTCGACAAATCTCACGTGGGGCGCGTTCCGAGCAAACTCGTCGCCGATCCTGCGCGCGAGCCCCGGGCTCACGGCGTTGAGGTCGACGTAGTACAGCGGCGTTGCTCTGCTGCTCAGGTCCACGGCCGAGAAGCGCTGCGCCGTTGAGAGCGCATCGCGGGGCGGCACAATGGAGAGGAGATAGTCGGCTTGGGTGGCGAGCTCGCCATCGCTTCCGAGCAGAGTTATGGACGCCGTGGCCGCGCGTCTGTGTGTGTATTCACTTTAGGTCGTTAGGTTGGTGCTTGGTGTGTGTCTTGTTTGGTTTGCGTACCTTCGACCGGTGATATTTGTGAGCACCGTGTAGCCGTGGGCAGAGAGCAACTTGGCGATGCCGACGCCCATCTCCCCGATGGAAACTATGCCAACCTTTCCGACTGAGGCCATGCTTTCGATTTGATCCCGTACGTTATATATTAAGTAAAAAATGAGGTCAAAAAGGCAGAATGATGAAGTCGTTATCTCAGTTTGAGAAGCACGCAAGATGCTGATGCCGGTTTAGCCGGGGACCTGAGTTGCGAAACCCCGCATTTGATCCAACTGAGGATTTCCATCCAGATCTTTCGAGGCTTTCACCATCAATGTGCGCTGTCAATTTGTTGCTTAGCGACGTAAAAATTAGCATTTAATTGTGATAAATCTTCTTGAATTTTTTGACACTGTGATGGGATGAGTGTCACGTTGTCAACGTAGCGACCATGTTTAGGGTATGTTGTGCTCGAAACTGCGTCCCAGAATTGAAGCCAATTACAAAGAATACAGAATCACTTGGCAGCCATGTATATTTAGCTAGAAGAAATGGACTTTTGCGATAATTTTAATTTAGATCGAACAAGGGGCGGTGGTCGTAATCATGCCTCTTGTAGGTTAGCTACCGACTACGACCACATTACGGGCCATTTAACACACCATACTTGCTTTTACATGCAGGGCTACAAGATCAGCAGCGTATGTCAATCCATAAGTTGGAGGCCATTCTAAAAGTATAATATTTAAATAATATTAAATATCAATTCTCAGCACTTTTGTCTGTCTTCTTTTACATAAACCACTACTTTGAGCTTCGCCTGGACATATTGCAGTGAGATGGTAGGTGACACAGACGCCAAATCGCTGCTGACTAATATTCGGGGAGTAATCATTTCTGGAAGCCAGAATCAAATTTGCAAAGTAATGGCCGACTGTCAATTAGGAAAAAATAGGTACTGTATAGTTCCCGTGCATAAATCACAAGAGGGTTATTGTCTGCCATAAAGAAAACGGGAGCAAGCTGCAAAAGAGTTACCGATGCCAGTATACACACGTAAAACTGATGACAGCAGGGTTCATCATGAGTGATGTCATTGTGTTGTTGAATGTCGACGATCTGGCAAGCAGCATGCAAAATATTACCAGTAACACCGAATGGGAACACCGACATGTGAATCAGGAAGTGGGATGGCGAAATGCTGCTGGTAGTGTCACTTAAATTTCTACCGAAGCACGAATCAAGTCTTGACTGTCGGTCTCCTATGCAGCCCCCACCCCGGGACATTTGGCGGGATCGGATTTGAAACACTCGAGCAGCCTATGATAGGCTTCAGTAGGCATCATCTCTGCAACTGAAAAGGATGCTCAGCCCCTCTGCTGGAAAGGAGAAAGGAACCACGGCCCTTAATTGGCCGAGACACGCGTATTTTCAGCTTACAGACTGCAGCCCTACCTGCAGGCTTGTAATTTTGGCTCGCTACAGCCACCGCCACTGCCACCCACCACAGCCTCCCCGCTTCAACGGCAGATCATCATCCAAGACATCTGGGAGCTGAAGTGCAGTATTTTAAATTTAATGTGCCCCAGTGCTGAATCAGAATGCCGAAACGCCAAACTTTTCCAGATACCGTCCATTTGGCGCTCAACGCACCATGTCCCGGAACCACGAGCACGTGGATTTCCATACCGTCGACCTAGGCCTGTATTCTTGGCCCCAAGAGGTACACCTTTCTCCACGACAACCATCCAAGCTTACTCTGATATTTTAGCCATCTGATACCAGCCATGAGGAGCGCACTGCTTTGTTGCGGGCGAAACGCGCCATGACGTCATCCACTAGCAGCCTTCAACCACTAAGCCACACATCATGGAGTGAAGACATGTCCCCGTCACCTTGGACGTTGAGCTCCATCTCGCATCGCTATGAATCTGTTTCAGCATCCACAGATGATACCCAGGACGAAGGCACACAGAAAAAGAGGCGAAGTTCTATCCAAGTTCCGGACCGATCATTCACAGCCGAGAAGCGGGAGACAGAGTCAGCTACCGGCCCGAAGAGATCCGAAGGTAATCGTACCAGAGGACAGCACTCGGTCGCTATTTTCGAATCGATAGATGAATATTTTAGAGCCTTTAACGCCAAAGAAGATCCTAAACAAGTTTGCGGCGATGAAAGATCATCTGCTCTCTGCCGTTTCGCTATTTTCCATCTGCCATCCATCACGATAACTTTGTTTCTACTCGTTTTGTACCTTGTACATTTCCGATGGACCTACCCGCATCCCATACCCGACGAGCTGAGCGCCCTTCAGTTCGCCGCAAAAGCGCATGAGACGCTTATCCTTACCTCCTTGATGGATATTCTTTATCATAGAATCTCATATGGACTACTTTACGACAAGGGTATCTCGCTCGGGTTTCTCGCCTCGCCATTCGCATTGGGCTCTCCGATTCAATATTTAACTAGCTGGGAGTTTTGGGCAGCTATAATGTATCCGGCCTCCAATCGCAACTTCAACAGAATCACAGGGTTTTTAATCTTTCTTATCGGATTGCTGGGCATAGGAGCCAGCCCGTTTTCTGCAACCGTCATGATTCCTCGACAGGGTTGGTGGGAGTTGGGCACTGGCTTCGCAAATCACATGCGTAACTCGACGGGGGAATATTACATATTTGGAAATCCCTATCCCTTAGTCGCAGACAACTCTTACACCAGCAGTCCGCTTTGGTGCGAGCCAGATTCTGTGAACTGCAGTGCCCTGGATATAGGCGCAAAGGCGGGCAATATCCTAACCATCATTGAAGATCCACCCAAACTTCCTTATTTGCAAAATATCAGCTATGATAACTACGGAACATCGAACAATCGACTGATATCACTTTCAACCGCAACAAACATGAGTCTATCATTTAGCACCTGCCCTATGAGTTTTATCGCTGAGGCGTTTGCCCGCCAATACCAATCTGCCAAAGAACCGAGACTCAGTGAACTTCTAGTCAAATCTAAGCAACAAAACGGGAGCGATATCTCGAGTTGGAAACAACCTCTCTTGTCGGTTCACTGTTCAAGCCACCTGTCAAGTGGAGAAAACCCGACATTTAGCTTCGACGGCGGATTCTATGAGCAATTCAAGGTCACTGTGAAACTCGAGGATGACATGGGGGTTCTGAAGAATTTTACAAAATATAAAAAGTTTGAGGATTTGCCAGGCCCGCTTGATCCCGTGTTTCTCGACCTTCAACACAAAGTTAGCATCCCCATGAGCGCAGCTATTATGTTTGGAGGTGCCATCAAGGGGAAGGAGGCAGGCATATATTCAGAGGAAGAGAAGCAGCAAGGACGATTTAAGATGAAATTTGACCTCTGCATTATTCACGCTCGCTGGGCCGAGGCGGATGTATGGCAGAATTACCAGAGTTCCAACACTATTCAAAGCGACCTCGGATTTACTAGCGAAGGTATTCTCGACTACCTCCGAACTACCTCAGCACCCGACAACATCATCAATATCACGACAGATTACTTGGGGGATATAGGATCTGGAGCGAGTTTTAATCAGGGAAAATTCAAGAATCCGGTTTATCGAGGGCTGGACAAATTTTGCCTCGGCATTGCTTTTACCACCGAGCAAGACTGGCTCGCACTCACAACCAACTGCCTCACTGTAAATATTGCTTTGTACCTGACAAATGCGCTTGCGCAGTCGATGGAGCTTGCACTTCCGGGACTTAGGGATGATGCAATATTCCTCCACAACACATACCACGAGTACGTGTACGGATACGACTTTCATGGAAGTATTACCCTCCGGCTTGCTTTTGCCACGCTCCTGCTCCATGTTTGCATCGCGCTTATCCATATCGGAGCCATTACGCTATCGAAAACTCCATGGTATGGTTTATCCTGGGGCAGCTTTGGTCAAATGCTCGTGCTGGCATTGCGCTCAAGATCTGCATTTGGGTTGGAGAACGCCGGTGCAGGCGTTGCGAGCTCTCGAACCTGGAGCAAGACGGTTTTCGTGGGCGATATTAAGGATGAAAACAAATTAGAAATGGCTATTCCTCTCCAGGCTGGTACCGCTGGCGAGAAACAAGGAGAAGAATACGACAAGAGAGAATTGTTATTGCGCGCGAAGGCTGGTCTGAAGTATAGCTAGATGCTTGATTTGGTGAAGTCTATGACGGCATGGTATTAGATGAGCGTATTCATTTTCATAGAACATGCAAGGGGAGCTATTCATCGCCGGTGTGCCATTACATTCCGGCCTAGGCGCTATTGGTTGACAGTTCTTTTGAACATTTGCAAGTATTTTTCGGGGCCGCAACAAATATTTCGGACCAGCTCTCTTCCCTTGACCCACTCCCAGGCTTTGTGGGACAAAATTGGGTAAATAGACGAAAATAAAGATGAAAATGCTATTAGCCTCTTGCTGGCTTGATTTTTAATGAGAATGTTGAATCAAAAACTCTACACCTGGTGCGCATTTTCTTGTATTGGAATAAATAATAATTCTACTACAATTCAGAACACAATGGAATTCGTGGGAGTGCGGCTGTCGGATGGATTCCCCCACACCACAGTACTGAAACGCGGCAAAGTGGGTTATGTCAAAGCTATGCCATGTTCAAGCAACTTCGCTGAAACACTGGGCGTTCATCTCACTTCATGATTGGCTATTGAATCCGGGCTCTGGCTGATGAGCTGAAGGGCTGACGAAGGATCTTGCTTTTGGCGCCTTGGCAAACTCTGCCGTCAACTGATGCATATTCACAAGCTGCTGCAAAATGTGTCAAACGGCACCTTACTCGGACGCTCGCCCCATGTCGGTATCCCAGCGCGTTGATATTGGCAACATGATTAAAATGAAGGATCAAAAACACAAGTAATATGGAACAATATTCATGCCGAATGAAGATTGTCTGTAAGTATATAACAAGGCGGCGAGACATAACGTCAGTCTTGGATTCAGTCGCACCGGCAGTCACTCAGTAAAACCCCAAGAATATCTTCTTTTTCGCTCTTTTTTATTTTTTAAAAAAAAACACATCCACAATGAAATTTGCGAAGGCTTCTTTCGGCTTAATGGCCCTGGCCACTGGAGTGCTTGCAAAACCTACCCGCGGTGGCATTGTCGACTGCTACGACGAGCCCGATGCAAATAGCGTGGTTGTTACAACATACACCGGCGCTGCGGAGGTATCCGTTTAATGCCTGGTCGATGGATCGACCAATAACTCTACTTGGTGGAAGACGCCGGATGACTGCTACGTGACCGAAAGCCAGGTCACCTCTGGGCCCATCGATGAACTTCCTCAATGTGACGACGGCAATAACAATGAGCGCGATCTCTTCTCCAGGGCTGAAACCCCTGTCAACGACTACCCGTACAAGAGCAACTGCGGCGGTGTTGACCCGTGGAATTATTACAAGTGCCAGTGCACAAGCTTTGTTGGTTGGCGCATCAACAAGAAACTCGGCATCAAATTCAATAACCGCTACAAGGGTGCCAAATGGGGAAATGCCAACACGTGGGATGAGGCGGCCAAGAAGGCCGGCGTCAAGATCAACAGCACACCCAAAGTCAAGTCCGTCGCTGTCACCAACGCGGGCTCTGCAGGTCATGTCGCCTGGGTCTACAAGGTCGACAGCAAATATGTATGGATTGAGGAGTACAACTGGGCCAAAAAGACTGCCTATGGAAAGCGCAAGGTGGCGAGGGGCGCGTTCAAGTATATTCATGTCTGAAGAGTAGAAGCATTCCATACGAATCAAGATCGTCAGTATAGCCTGGTAGACATTTGCAATCAGGATCATAAAGATCATATGATTTATTGTTTGTTGTTGCTGATTATTCTAAATTCGCCATTTTGTTTTGATGTTGTCTGTGTGAAATTATCCCTTTGAGTGCGGTAAGACTGCACCTCGGTACCTAGCAAAATACACCATTGACCAAAAGTCCCCAGATTAAAGATGCATTATCTTGCAGGTTAATTATATAATTCTGGTAGAAACAAGATTTATTCTATATACCCAAAGAAATGTTACACTCTCGCGGTGCGATTTTCTTCTTGAGTGTTTGAGCCGGGGTACTTGGGTGCAGTCTTACCGCACTCAAAGGGATAGGTTGTATGAGCTGCTGTTCCTGTGAAGACGAGGGCAGTGCCCAGGTTTTTATCGTCTCTGTATCAAAGTCGAACGAGTGGCGGCATATTCTGTTTATCCAACAAGTATTTTATCACTGGACATGTAGCAACAGTCTAGTTTTGACAGCAACATGCAACAGGAATACATCGTTACTTGTTAGACCCGATAGTTTAAGAAAAGGATCGCCTGGAAGGTGGATGATATGGAAAGCAGGTCGGCCCATGATAAGTAGCAGATAAAAAAGATGATATTTTGTAAATGACAGTTCGCAAAAGCTGGGGCCTAACTAGGAGGGATGAAGCTAATCAACACAAATGCATCGACAGAAATTTCAACCGCACACCCGTTGTTGAGCGCGCTCATGATGATTGCTGACGTCAGAGTAATGAGGCTGGCAAGTTCTGTTGAGCGCGCAGGGTAATCTCCGAATATCTTCTTCAGAAGCCCGGCTGTTGTTTCGGTGGAGCTCGTGGCTGCTATCGATGTATGGTATACCCCTCCGTTCAACCCACGGCGCAGGTCGGCATTTAGTTCCGGCTTGTCACGGATAGCGATTGTGAAATACTTCCTGTCCTTCAACCACTGAACAGGTTGAACCCAGTCGGTGGTGCTGATATCAGCGACATAGCCGGTGGAGAACCAAAGTTGCCGCTCCCAACCCGACCAGAAAACATATGGCTTGTAGCGATACTCGATCGCACAAGCATTTGATCCCGCATAGATGCCCTGAGCACCAATCTCCGGCCCCATTGCCGTCTGCTTGCTCCATTTGTTGCTGCTCCTATTCAAGTCAGAATAGAAAGCTCCACCATTAGAGCCCGCCCAAAACAATCTCAGCACTGAGTTGTCCGCCATCACAACGGCGCTGAGTGCAGTGGCGCTGGATACAGCCATGTCTGTCACCTGTGCTTTGACGGAGGTCTGGGATGACCATGATCCATTTTGAAACGTCTGATAGAAAATTCCGGCGGTGCCGCTGCCGTTCCAAAATAGGTGCAACTTGTCATTGAAAACAACAGCATGGGGGCTGCTGCCATTTTGTATCACCGGGCCAGGCACGGGGGTATGTGACGACCATGCTTTATATCCAGTCTCTTTGTCGTCAAGGGCAGTGGTGTAGATTCCTCCAGATTTACTCTCTGACAAGAAGACATGAAGTTTGCCCTCAAAGACTGTTGCGGTTGGGGAAGTTGCCGCAACAGGTACACTGTTGTCGAAACCAAGAGACGCGTTGGCGAGGTAAAAGGTCGATCCATCGAGGCTTTGCGATTGAAATATAGCCCGGTCTCCCATATTGTGAAAGACATAGATTCTGTTGTTGTAACATACGGCGGCGGGAGACGTGTTGGGAGCTGGTTGGACATCCTTGCTGATAGAATGAAGCTTTGATCCGCTCCCATTGTAGCTCGTGTGCCAGATGCCGTCAGACCCGGCGCCCGAAAAGTAAATGTGAATCTTGTCATCAAAGATGACTAAGGCCGGGGAGGAGCGACCGAACAGACTGATTCCTCCAACATAGTTGGAAAGAGCCTGCTGGGGGGCGAAAGACATTGTGGAAAATTTTCTGTTAGAAAAGAAGGTTTGAGATAGTTCAGTTGTGGAATTGTGACTCCAAGATGTGTGAAATCGCAGCTTAGACTTGGTGGGCAGCTGGGTACTTGTATTCAAAAGCTGAGACCGATTTCGCCTTGATATTGTGCTCGCATGGATAAAGTTCCATAACTGTACCATCAAAACTATGTCAAAATAAGCTACTAATTAAGAGTTCCAATCAGTTTGCTCCATATGAGCCAGCGCTAAGAGAGGATCCAATTGTGGCTGGCTGAGGTAGCATGCACCTAACCTAGCCCCAGTTTACCACATCACAAAATCAGCTAGCAAGCGAGAGCCACTGTCTCTGCAATGGTCTAGAACCTCTGTGAAGACATGTTCTCGGCTTTTGAGGCGTGCTGACATCTGCTGATTTCGCAGGCTAGTCAGGCTATTGAGGAGCCATTCAGCTGAGAATCGAACAGTGGCTGATGGTTTCGCAGTTATTCGAACAATACTAAAGTCGGTCAAGGCGAGCTGAATGACAGCCCCTGTCATGCAGGGATGGTATTGTGAAGGAGAATATGTAATTATGGCAGGGAAATATGAATATATCCAGAAGACGCTCATATAGGCGAATACGCGTTGCAACACAGCGCTTCAGTGAGGGCGTCGCAGAGGGTTTATGCATTTGTTCATGCATGCATTTTTCATAGGCTTTGATCTTTTCTCCACTTATATCGCAAGTACATCTACCTTCTGTCCAACGTTTCCTTGACTTAGGGCCTCGCATAGCCTCATGCTTGCGACCGTGATGTGGCACAGCATTGCTCTGTTCCCAAGATTTCCCGTGTGATAGTCTGCCTCTTTGAGCCTCAAACCCTTGTCTCCCTCCGAATGCGGCGAAACCACCAAAATGGCGGCCCTTTGAGCCTCAGGCTATCGCCAAGAAGAGGTCAACCAAGCTCCAATGGGCTAATTATTAGGTCTTCCGAGTGCTTGTGATGGTGGCTGGGACTGGGGCTAATGATTATGCAGTCTTTAGGCAGTCGCCGGCGCAAAGAGCTGGGCATAATGCACGAGTAGGAAATCTCTGTGAGAAGTGGCAGAACGACCTTTCTGATAATAATCAGGTTTTTAGAAAGTTGACCGTATTATTGAGGATGTGTAAGACGTTCGTAACAATGACAAGGGCAGCAACATGTTATGACATAGGGAAGGTTGGTTGTAGCGACAAACAGTGGGAGTTTGTGCTGAGAGAATATGTTGATCCAGTAGTCGCCCTGCAAACCACGCTTCTCGCAGTGATCTGTACGAACGGTCCTCGAGGTTCGTCGCCTAGGGAATAGCCGAATCGCTCTGGGATCGCTTCAATTCAGCACATTCCAATAGAAAGCCGCAATGAAGAAGGAGAATGCATTGATCATAGCATCACAGACAAGGCGTAGGAATCTCAAAGCGCAATTCAACTACCCACGTTGATTCGGTAACTCTTGTCACAGTGCGTAGTGGCGATCATATCATCGAAGAGGCGGATAACCTCATGATCTTCCTCCAGCTTGTCGTCATAGCCTCCGAAGCGGTTTCATGCTGCTCTTTAATTGGAAGCCCGTAGCTTTGTTGAAAAATCATTCATGATGTTCCTGTTTTTAGCTAGTATTTTTGTAACATACGGCTGGGGCAAAAGTAGGAGTACTTCCTTGTCTGTGGAAGTAAGTAAAGTATGTTATATTCTTAACAATTATATAATCAAGGATGAATGTTGAACAAGAAATTTTCATAGGTCGTATATGATGAGGTGAACAGACCAAGACAATTTCCCAAACACAGTCTGTCACATTGACGGCTACGGCAAAAGTAAAGTGACACTCCGCTAATACATAGTACAATGGTGTCTTATATCCTATGAGAAAGTCCGTGAACCAAGCCCATCTGTTTAGCGTCGGTGATGCTCGCCATGATGCTTTTGCGAAGGTTGCTGCCCAATACAACCTTGGCCGAGCATGAATGATGGCGTAGGCTGATGAAAAATATCCACTCTTGAAATTTTGAATTAGTCTGTATACAGACATTATTCTGCAATAGACCTTCTGTAAATGACACAGCTGGGTAATATTTAACAGTAATATAGATATCATAAATAGAGCTATTAGATTTCTGCTTCCGTACCTTTCAGCCACTCTGAGATTTCACTGTGTACTGCCTCCACCGTATAACTCGACTAATCTTGCTTCTTGACGACCTTGGACATCGTGCAAAGCCGATTCCGCCGATAGCCAGCCTACAAATAACATGCTCCTGAGCTTCCAGCATGATTGGAATCTTTCTACCGTGTACCATTCCTCACCTTTGCGATGCAAATTCTGAACCCAGGGAAAATTAGCAGCAATATGTAACCGCAATAAGGATGGGTAAAGTTCCGGTTGTCTCAATGCTTCCTTGGTCACCACATCATACCACCGGAAGCTTCCAATAGCAAATCCGATAGATGAACCCATTAAAAATGGAACGGGCGCCGTTCCCCAGATGGCACTTCCTACCATCGCGCTTGATACGCCAACAACTGTGGCCGTGGATACGCCCGAAACAAGGCTGCGAAACATGCTGGATAACTTTTGTAAACCAAGATGAGAAATTGATAGGACGATTAGAATACTGACAATAACCCAGGACCGCTGCATAAATAGACCAGTATTTGTCAGTATGGCATGTAAGACCCGGATGTATCTAAGTCGCGTACCTGACTGCTCCCCAGCCGCTGAGTAAATTGAGGAAAGGAAATCTAGGCTCAGTGTCCGACATTCTGATGATTATTTTGTATGAAATTTTGCGTCAACGTAGAGCTTAGACAGTATCGGAGGGAGGGTTCTGCCACAGTGAGAAAAGAACCACCAAAATGCAACAAAGGTGGGGGCCAAATCAAGACAACACACAATCCATAATTCGAGATTTATGGCGTGGCCTCTGTTGTTATGGCAACAAGTTTCATCTGACTGCGGGATTCTAGGCTCAAGATATGCTGCCTATTTGTTGTCTGAGGGAGCGGTACCCCAGCTATAGTTTGGAAGCTTATTTTAGAGATGGCTGGGGTAGTTCTATGACGAAGTCTAATTTGAGATTATGAAATCACAATCCCCATTGGTTGAGATACTTCTCCAGCCCAAGCTGCATCATTTTAATGTCGAGGCGTCTATTTCACATGATGCATCCGGGCGGGAGATGCTCATCAATAATCCGCTCTAGGCTAGAGGCTTTCAGAGTGGGTCTGATTGTGTACTTTTGCGGTTGGCCACTGAGCAGCTTTTTGTATGTATTTCAGGATTGACTTTTAAACCACATATAGGAAGCGGTAACTGAGAGCTTCTCCGTGGTTATAGACTTTAGCAATTCTGCATACGGTATTTGAGAATTGAGACGAGGGAGGCGAAGAAGAATAAAAATTGAATAAGTGTCAGCAAGGTAAAGCATCCGGTGAGCAGGTCTAGACCGGTTTTAAGTCTATACGGCGCTCCTAGCGACGTGTGAGAAGGAGCTTCGACTTTCATGACGCTGTTTGCTGTTGTTTCGTGCTTAAAAAAGCCCTAGGCATGAGCGGTCCATAGTTTCAAAAGGCACGTTGCAAGAGCAGTAATTCAGAGAACGAAATGGCTTGTGTAGAACGACCGGGTGAGCGACACCTTTGTCCGTGCATCGTCCAGGTTGACCTTGCACAAACGGCCTCTGAGGTCAATAACGCAGCCTCGATATGTGTAAAGTCCTGCCTGATCATCGTTGGTGCAATAGAGGAGCTGAAGTTGAGCTGCCGGGGTCGCAACCTGAGGATTCACAAAATATCGCCTTGTACTCGAATAGTCGAAAGCCTTGGAGCGAATCTCGGAATGAAGCTCATTAGGACAATGGGACGCGCGAGGATGGAAATCTCAACAAAACATATTTTTCAGACCCAAGTTGACATTTAAAAAGGGCTGGGCGCGATCGATCTGTGTCGTGGACCATCTCCTTTGAGCTGAAGTGAGGATGGCACTTAGATTAGTGCGCTTGGGCTGAATCACCCACTGCTGTCAAAATACTACAATTCTTAGCTGATGGGCTATCCCGAAAGGTCAATGGAGCTTGTCAGGGTTGCTTTGGGGCACGCCCTGAGCAATTCGTGGGATGGAGAGTAGTACCAGTTTTGGGCGAGTGGGACCACGAGGAATGTCCACAATGTAACGAGTCATAGGAATATTAGCACACCTTATGGGTAGAATGAGAAAATGGAGGGGCGTATATAAAAGTGATTGGGTATGTGCAAAAAGCCCCATGGAAGGTTCAGAAACGAAAGAGTGCGAATGTTCTCACGGGGTGGTGAATGCTACGAGGAGATCCATTACCATGTGGCTATGACAATGATATTTTCAAAGGTGCGAAAAAAGAGTATCAAACTTCATTCAATATAAATTGCGTTTTCCCTCGCCAGCGCATCTCCTCAGCTCATCTCTTCATGAAGGTAACTACTCATTTTTCCTCAAGAAAGTGATGGGAAAGCTGTCGCAAGTCTCCCTCAGTTTATAGAATGATGGGGCTCCAATCTGTGAATGAGCTTGGCAATCAATGCCTGAACCAGGACGGGACACACATAAACACCTGTGGGAGGGGGGTCATACAATGAAAATTCTCATGAAGATCGACGTCACAATTAAAAAGCAGCATATTTTACAGGACCAAAGACCACTCGGATTTCGCGGATGATGGCTGGGCTGAAATTTACTCCACAATTATTCCCCGACGCTGCCGACATCCGACGTCACATTTCGCTCCGTCACCGAAGCTCAATAGCTTCCGACCAAACTAATCCAGGTCGGGACCCGGTCGGCGATGCATTTCACATGAGTTGGGCGGCAGTCTCCCGTGCGCACAATTTTCTTCTGGCAATATGATAGGATAGCTCTTGACCTACAACATGAATGTGTGGGTAAAATCGTACTCTACACTTTAGGAGCTTCCTCAGTAACATTCCTGATGCTCTTGATGAGGTCATTTCTTGCAAATTGCACTCTATATACTGTACAAGAGAAGCAAATTTGTAATTATATTTTTATCAAGCTAGTAGAAATCTGAACAGTATGGTCATCGGGGAGGTGCATTTGTGTTAGATGATCTGCCGGTTTTCCAGAACTTCTTGGTGGGGCGACTCGGCCCCTTCGGGGAATAACACTCAGCTCCCCGAACTTTGGTTTTATTGATATATTCACCTTCATGTGACACTGGTGAAAGAAATTCTATATAAGAGATGAATATGTAATGAATGCCCACTCGCTTATCCGACAACAAAGCAAGAATACAAACACACGACTGCAACAAGCAATCCATTGAACATTCAACCCACACATTATCTGATAAATCCATTCCTCAATTTTCCTTTCAAGACTTCAGAACCCACATTTACGAACCCCAACAATGCCTAGAGTCCAAAACGGAAACGGCCCTGCCAAGTCCTTCAATCTCGCTATTGCTGGTGGCGGTATCGCTGGGCTTACTTTGGCAATCGCCTTGCAACACCGCAACATCCCTGTTCAGTTGTATGAAAGAGCTGCTCGATTTGAAGAAATTGGAGCCGGGGTCTCCTTCGCTCCTAATGCGATTCGAGCGATGCAAGTTTGTCATCCAAGCGTCTATGAAGCCTTTGAATCAGTCTGCACCCGGAATCAGTGGCCCAGCAAGCAGAAAATATGGTTTGACTACGTTGATGGTATGGCTAGCGACTGCACCGACGTGGCCTTTTCCATTAGCACTAGCCTTGGACAAAATGGGGTCCACAGAGCCCATTTCCTCGATGAACTCGTCAAACAATTTCCCCGGGAAAATGCGCACTTTGGGAAGCAGCTGGATACCATTGCCGAAAGTAGCGATGATCAGCTGGTCCTCACTTTTGCTGATGGAACCACGGCATCCGCCACTGCTGTCATTGGCTGTGATGGAATCAGATCCCGTGTCCGAGAGTTTGTCGTGGGTGCCTCGCATCCCTCCGTCCACCCTAGCTACTCTCACAAATACGCGTACCGAGGCCTAGTGCCGATGGACAAGGCTATTGAGATGGTGGGCGAAGAACGCGCTAAGAACGCGGTCATGTATGTAAGTGAAAGGATCGTGCTTGATACCAAGTGGTGAATATTTTGCTCACAAGTTTCCAGATGGGTCAAGATGCACATGCTTTGACTTTCTCCGTGGACCACGGTGAGAAGCTGAATATTGTTGCGTTCAAAACAGACCCAGAAGATTGGGTCGCTCCCAGAATGACCAAGATGGCCTCCCGAGAGGACGCTCTCCGAGACTTTGAAGGATTTGGGCCACAGGTCCGAGGTCTCCTGGAGTTGACTCAGCCGGAACTCCTTGTGGTAAGTTTCCTCGACACCGTATCAGTTCAAGGTACGACTAGGAAGCTATGTCTAACTATTTGCATTTATAGTGGGCAATTTTTGATACCAATGACCACCCGATGCCAACATTTGCCAACGGCCGCATTTGCGTTGCTGGGGACGCCGCCCATGCCACGTCTCCACATCACGGCTCCGGAGCAGGCTTCTGCATCGAAGACAGCGCTGTTTTGGCGGAGCTGCTTGCAGATGAGCGCGTGCAAAGCGCAAAGGATATCGAGCTTGTTTTTGCAGCCTACGACCGAAGCCGACGAGAGCGATGCCAATGGCTGGTCCAGAGCAGCCGCAAGGTGGGAGATTGTTACGAGTGGCGGGCAGAAGGAGTCGGAAAGGACTTCAAGAAGATTGAATCCGAGCTCAACCAGCGAATGGCCATCATTTCGAACGCTGACATTGACAAAATCTGCCACAGCGCCAAGGAAGATTTGTACAAGAGGCTGCCTCAGCAATAGCCGAACCACTGCCAAGAAGGCAGTATTTGTTCCTCCATATACACCTGCAGGGAGGATCAATTGGCGCACTCATTTGTACACGATTACGAAGCTGAATATGTATCATACAATATACGAATTTATGATGGTGAAAGTAGGTCAGACCAGTCATATGCTTGACCCGGATTGGGGTGGGTGATCATTAGCCGCTTTATCCGATAGCGGGGCACCGCCCAATGCCGACGATCCGGCATGCATTTTGTGATTGATCGTGATGAATCTATTCCAAGGATGCAACGCAATCCCTGTACGCTGCCGATTTGCCATCCTCCCAATATCGGCCTGCCCTCTGTAAACCACAAGGCTTGCTTTCACTCACTCCGACACATTTGCCAATCCCTATAGGTTTGCTCCAGTGCAACCGAGGCAGCACCATCGGGTAACGGCAGTATGGACGGGAAAGGCCGACCGCAATTCAAGCGCCGTAGGAAGCAAAGGGCTTGCCAAACTTGTCAAGATCGCAAGACACGATGCGACAGCCAACGGCCAGCTTGCTCGCCATGCCGGCGGCGTGGTGTTGCTGATAGATGTGCTTATGACAGTCCCACGAGTTCCGCAAGGTATTTCTCCCAACGCTCAATAAAACACTTGCGGCGAAACTAATTATCTCAGCACCATCGACCAGCTCAAAGACAGACTTGATCGACTTGAACAAAGACCAGATGCCAAGTCGTCGAGCGGCTCAAGTAGGCTTCTGCTCCCAAGCAGTGACATAATCTCAACGCTGACATCATTACCTCAATATTAGTGGAACCTGCACCCGGTCATCATCCAATTGCTCCACTTGACATGGTCCATCAGCAGCAGCCTTCTGGTATCAGCTCGAAGCCGGCACCCGCAAGCTGGATATCTGCACCCCAACGTCACAATTTCGATGCTGGACACCCTGTGGCCGAGATCGATGGGCTCGCTACAGTGTCTTCAGTTGATGATCAAGGCTCATTTGGCGCGTCTTCAACCATCGCTTTCGTGCGCATGCTGAACAATGAAACGAGTCAACTACCCAAAGCCCATAGTGGCGACACTGTGGGCTCTGCTACATGGGGTTTGGGATCAACCACTGACACGCAATCTCACCAGCGATGCCCAGAAAAAATACGCGAAAAAGACCCCGCTGCATCCGTGTATCCTCCTAGACGAGTGTCTGACAATTTCCTGGCATGTTTTTGGGAATTTGTCCACCCTGTATTTCCAGTTTTACACAAAGTCTCTTTTTTGAGAAAATATGCGTTGTTGTGGTCAGAATCGGACATGGAAAAATCTGCGACTTTCTCAGGCGGCGTTGACGAACCGATCTTCTCCTCAACCTTGAACATCATATATGCTCTCGGGTGCCAATACAGCGAGCTGATGCCCGTCGCTGAGCGATCCACATTAGCCCAAGAATTTTATCAGCGCTCGAGGCGCGTCTACAATTTGGAGTTGTTGGACTCCATATCATTTTCGGCCCTCCAAATGCTGCTTTTAACAGCAGTGTTCCTTCAATCTAGCCACGAAGCAACGCGTTGCTGGAATGTAGTTGGGTTGGCAATTCGAGTCGCTCAAAGCCTTGGCCTACATTTTGAGCCACCCAATTCACCCAATAGCCAACTGAACCGAGAAATGCGGCGTCGAGTCTGGTATACATGTTTTTCCCTGGACAAGTAGGAAATAATCAGTCGAGTCTTCACGAGATACGCATGCTAACCCTCTTGGAAAAAGATTGCTGAGTATGACTTTTGGAAGGCCTGCTATGATATCAACCAACTGGAAAGTTCCGATCCCATCATTGATCGATGATGAATATTTGTTAGTTGATGACGAGGGAAAACAGCCAATGAATGTAGCACCTCGATTGGGACTCTTTGTCTCGTCTTCAAACCTCTTCATCATTTTGGACGACATTCTCTCGTCATTTTACTCAGTCCACTCCCAATACAACTTCACAACCATAACAAAGAATGAAGGAAACCCAGAAAAGATTATTTCGGACGTAATGGCTCTGAACAGACGGCTTGATCAGTTTGCAGGTTCCACGCCGGAATATTTGCGCATGCCGTTCGGATCATTTTCGCTAAGCAGCCAGCAAGAGCCAAGTGTGGTTCTCCAACAACAAATTTTACGCTGCAGGTTGGCACGAAGTAATCTCTTTAGAAAGGATCGATCTAACACTGTCGTGGCATAGATATCTATACACTCGCATTTTGTTACTGCGGCCTCTCATGTACTTGACAACGAAAATCCCCTCCTTGGTGAAAGATTCTTCGGTAGCACAAGACGGAGAGACAGTCGATGAGCTTTTACTTAAAACGCTTTGCAAACAGTGTGTCAGAACAGCACAGGATCTGATCAATACTGTCTACAATCACCTTGAGTCGAGCCATCACAGTTCAGGCTGGCATTCAGTCTACTGTGAGTTTTCCTTTGCTCGAGAAAATAAGGTTGTTGAAAACAACTAACTAGGAGCCAAGTCACGTTTGCTTCGGCCGTAATTATGTTGGCAGCACGACTCTGCCCAGTTGTAGATATTGATACAACTACTCCTGCATTTGATGCGTCATGGAATAGCTGCCTTGTCATCTTAGAACATTACAAAGATCAAGTCAGGGCGGCAAAGCAAGCGACCTTGGTGTTGCAAGAGCTGAAACAAAAAACATGTAGGCTGGAGAACGATGGTAAGTAAGCCAAATCAAAAACTAGTGAGAACCTTCACAATGTGCTAACAATAAATAGATAACAACGGTAACTTCCAGAATGAATATGCGACTTCCTTGCTGTTTGATTCATTCAGCGAGAACTTGTCACTCAACCAATTGATTAACCAGGACTTTAATGATATGGAATGGCTGGGGCTGATGCCATAGAATTCATATCTAAGTCTGATGGAAAACATTACCGGACTTTTCATAACTTCACCTGGTGAAAGCCTGCGTCTTGCATATCGTTTTCCTCTTGTGCAACCCGGACGCTATCCCTGAACCTGGACCTACCCTGTAACAACCTGCGGAAATGGTTAATCCCAAACTATTCTTAGTTACTCTCGTTGCTGTAGCCGAGCTTCTTTGCTCTCTTTTTAGAGCTCCACTTTTAAAATGGCGATCCTCGAAAGGTACAAAGGCCACTGCCTGTGGCGTTACATCCCGTCATTCACTACCGCCCTTGTCTTCATTGCGGTCTTTCGGGTGTTGACCCTATTGCACTTTTGGAGATTGTTCTGACAGAGAACTTAGTTCTGTATTTGATGCTATGAACAGATGTTTTGAGTCGATCTTTTTTCAAGTGCGCCCGAGTCCGAGAATGGACAAAAAAGGAGACGCGAAAGACAACACAATCCAGGCAGCCAAAAATGAGGTCTGCGAATAGCACAATTGTAGCGTGCATTCACTGTGGGCCGCTCCTTGCAGACAAAACTATGCCAATCGAGGTCACATGACCGCACCAGATTGTTGTCCAAGGCAGTAGCGCCCGTGGTAGCGGTTACAAGCATGGTTCTGACGGGAGGGAAATTTGGAAAATGTACGGGTGTGGTGGATCATCTGGCAGCTGGATTGGAAAACCGACAGTGAATGACAGGTGTAAGAGAAATTTTCCGTGTAGCACCTTCCCATTAGCAAACAAACGCGTCTCCATGACTCATTCCGTACTTTGGAGGGCTCCAGTACTCATTTCCTAGCTCACTCTTCTGGCCTTCCACCACAGCATCTACCTTTTTTCTCCCGCCCTCTGGCTCTTGTTCTCTGGCTCCTTCGTCCCACCACGGCCTGCCTCTCGTTTATACGATGGCGCCCTCAGACGACCTGCGAATTAGCTTCTTACAGAATTTTCAGCCATCATGGGATGAATCTACAGGTGAAAGCATGATGCCTCGCATGTTTTTGCTCAACGACTATGTTCCCAAATCTGGCGTTCTGCAGGACTTCAGCTAGAAAGCTGAGCATCATTGCAAATAATTCGGACAAAGACCAACAGCACAAAGCTCTCATTAACATGACCGAGGTTCTCAAATACCTCGACTTGGACATCAGGTTGGCGATCGCGGTCGTCCCTGTCTACAAGTGGGATAAGATGCCTTGACCCTGGCCGATTTCATCATCAACTGCCTTTTAGGAGATGCTGCCACGGATGATTTGATCAAGGCTTGCAACAAGTCACCAGAAAAACCCGTTCGGGGGAATGAATACAAAGGGCAAACGACTGCTGGCCTTCTTCAAGCTTCGATGGATGCGCAAACGGAATCGCAGAGACACTGAAGGTTTGGCACAATATGTTACTCAACATTCTTGGTAATGAGCTGAGCCAGCCCACCGACACACCCCTCATATCGACAGCCTCCATCGGAGAGCTCATCGCTAGAAATGAGTTTCAAACACTCAAGTCCAGCATCCTCAATTCTATAAATAAGTCGGGATCTGACGTCGAGAGCGCTCACGAGATTGGTATGTGTACTAACCAAAGTCCCTTAGCTTGAAACTAACTTCTTGCCAAGCAAGGTCAATCTTGGAGCGGATTCAAAGCTCACTCAAGGGTGTGGCCCCTCCTCTTAGGAAGAAAACCAGGAGACGAAAGGCCGAAACCGCTTGGAGATCGCGATGCATTACGATTACACTAGATCTCAACACGGGCGTCATGTTGGCGGGAGCGACAAAGATTGTTTGCCACGAAGCGGAACTGTTCACAGAGGCAGTCAGCTCGATCAATGAAGCCCGCCTTTACGGCCGCTGGAGCGGCTTCAGAAAAATCGCCCAACATCACGCGGATTTCTTCAAAGCAACGATCGATACAGTTGACAATGAGCGACTGGGGCACTGGTCGCTCAGGACTTATCTGTAGACATTGACGCTGAGGAGATCGAACGAATCCACACGCACATCGTTCAATACGTTGATTGATTGATTAATTGATTTGGCTGGTCAAGCTTAGTTAGAACTCCTTCAGACTCATCAATAGCATATTCGTTGCTGACTATGTCGCGCTGCAGATATACACAAAATACGCTGGTACCTGTTGTAAGGTACATTACACTTTTGCCGGCGGTTTAGTGGTATTTTGTGTGTGACAGACCATGCTTAATTATAGGCGGCTACCTTGACGACAAAGGGACCCAGCCCAAAACAGTTGTCGAGCAGATTGACTTGGCCTTTGTCAATGTAGACAAAGCTCTCAAAGATGCTGGTGGAAAGGGTTGGTCATAGGTCTGCAGGGTAAACTCGTTCCTTGCGCAGCTGGACGACGAAGCGCAGGATGCAATGATGCGCAACTTCAAGAAGTGAATGCCCGATAACTATCTCATTTGGACCTGTTTGGAAATTGGCCGTCTCGGGGGACCAAACATGTGGGTTGAGATTGGGGTGTCACCATTTGACCCTGAGGGCGCCAACGAGGCAGCGACCAGCAAGGCACAGGCGGGGCTTTTAACAAAGATGTTCTTAGAATTCTCAAAGAAGACTTTGAAATAAATACTTTTATTTATAATAAATAAGTTTATGTATTTATTTGAAGGCATTCTCTTTTTATAATTTTCCTAGACGAGTTACAAAATGTATGTCAGGGACAAAAGCTCAGTATAGGCGATACAGTCGGGGGGCTCACACGAGTCGTCTCAAAACGGATTAGCGCTCGCTCAATCACCGGTTGGGAGGGTTAATTAGTGGGCGACAGCCTGGCATTCACTACCCCTCTTGCATCCTTCAATTCTATCACTGTGTGATTTAATAGCACTGGCCTTGGATAAGCTGAGTTTTCGAGCTGCACTGAATTCGTTCTCCGGGAAGATATATCCTACCTCTGGTTTAATACCGCACCCACTGCTGGCCTGTTTAAATGCCTTTGGAAAACCCGACACCGCCCCGCAAACGCTCCCGAGCTGGTACCCATGCCTAGGCCAAGCATCCCCCATCACGCGGCTCATTGACTAACTTGTCGCAGGTTGTTATACATGTAGAGTTCGCAAGGTCAGATGTGAGGCAATCTCACGCCAGCAGGCCAGTCCTGGGAATGGTGGCGCTGGCGCGTCGTTGTCCGACTGTGCCAATTGCAAACGCCTCGGCTTTCAGTGTCGATGGCAACCCCCAACATCAGGAGAGAACTACGCGCCGCCACCGAAACGCAGGCGGACAATCGGCCGGCGTGGGCGCGCGCCCGAAAGCGGCGACAATGAAACACCTCCGCTTGAGTCGAATATCCACGAGCAGGAACATCATCAATATGGAGCCCATGCTGGTCAACAACACGCGTGTGCCATGATATCGACCCATCATTCCCATGCTTTCATGAACATGGAACCTTCAAATGATCGCGTAAATCACCCAACTGAAAGTTTTCTCGACTCCAACCTCGACTTCAATTCAAGCTTCTTGGATCTGAACCTCGCCGGCGAAGGGCTAGACTTTATCCCTCTTCCCGTTGTTGATCCTTCGATACTTTCGAATGCGAGTCAACTAACCGGATCTCCAGGCTGGCCCGTGGAGGTTGAGGTTCCAGACATGGCGGAATATCACCAACCATTTCATGGCCAAGACCAGGCTTTCTCTGAACCGAAAGGTTCTTCATCGCTCTCGGTCAACGATGACAATCGCCAACTGATCCAGCACTATCTTGAGGTGATGAAGGGATACTCTAAAATAGATGAGCGGTCCAAAGAAACTAGCAACCTCTTTATCTCTACTTTTTCTCAATCCCTCTCCTTCCTTCCTCTTTTTCATGCCATTCTTGCCTTCTCGGCAGCTCATTTGTCATTACAAGACGCTTCATATGTCAACCAAGCAGCCGCTTTAGACAAGGTCGCTGCCGACTCATTTTTATTGTTCCAAGAAACTCACCCTGATGAAATTGAAGGGCTACTGTCAGCATTGTTTGTGCGAATTAAAAAAGTTCACGTCATGGGCGACAGCGCCGACTCTTTTTTAGAGCTCATGGCTATCGCTACCGATATAGTGTCTTCTGACCGAGGCAGAGAGGTTCTAGAAAGGCCTTCAGGTCTCGCGCATCGCATCATAATCCGCCTGGCTATATTAGACGCCCGTGCTTCATGTTTCCGCTTGGGTGGCGGCGCGCTGATTGAGCAGCTACGACGACTGCCGTCGTTTTCCTTTATTTTCTCGACGGCAGTTTCAAATCAGACACCCCCGCTGGGGGCGGTCACGAATTTGCTTCGTGCAAACATATTTCGACTGCGTGTCGCTGAGCTTGATGCGCAACTACGTCGACAACTGGACAACGGGTTTGTCACATCACCGCCCGTTCGCACACAAACCATCATCTCGCTCCACACTGATATTCGACAAGAAATTGATTCTTGGGATCAATCCATCAACCATTCTGACAAAAGCCGGCCAAAGAGTCTAAATAACGAGGGTATACTTGACTCGGCAACGTATAGCTCATACGCTGTTTTATGTGCACTTCATTCAGCTTCTCTCTATCTTTACCATATTTTTGTGGGACAGCCTTGTTTCATTATTCGGCGCTCCCCCAAAAGCTAACACGCGAATAGCCACTACCATCTTTCAATCCGGAACCTTCGATAGCAGCCATACTCCAATACCAACTTCAGGTCCATCACGACGAATCACGCGTTGACTCACCGTCCTCAATCTTACCCTCCCCGCTTGTATTAGCTGGCTTAGTAACAACTGACCCGATTCATCGCGACTGGATTATCAAAATCTTCAAAAAGGGCGAGAAATGGGGAGGGTACATTCGCAAAACACGAGAGCTTCTCGAAGCATTGTTCAGGGCACAATCTACATCAGAGAACCTGGACATCTGCAAGGTAATGGAGCAAGTTACAGGGCGATTCATTATTTGAAATGAACTCAACTGCACAAGCGCTGGAAGACTACGGTATTTGGTTGCATGCTACACACTCATAAATTAATGCGGCGTGATCGGTATCATTTGCCATCAGCCAAAGTACACCCCAAAATATATAAAAGCTGAAGTAGAAAATAATACTTTCGAGTCTGATATTCCGATTTCTTGCCTTAATGAACCGTACTATCTCACATGGTGTACCTGAAAGTCGCCCATTGCTCGAAATCCGACTTGTCCGAAAAGTCAAATGTCTCAGCTCCGCCTGTACCGGCGCTCGCATCGCAAAGTTTATCGCGACGATTATTTTCATATCTGTACCAAATAATCTGAAGAATCGGCAGTATTATCATCAGGGCGTAACATCCCACTTAACAATCGAACAAATTAGTAAATTTGCGCAATCACGGCCGATCAAACGATGTTACTTACTCAGCATTTTGAAAGCCGTGCCATAGTCGGGTGCTTCTTTTTCTAGAAAGAATTCTGGCCAATACATCAGCTACTATTAGCACTCAAGGCAAGTGTGGGAAACTAACGAGGTCCGGCAATCAGCCCAGCAGCCCAGCCAGCGAAAATGATTGCAGACGAAGTCGCTTTCTTAGTGTTACCAGCATAGTTGGAGGCCATGAGGCCAGTGCAAAGGGTGAATGACATGCTGTGACTATTTGGGATTAGTCAATGTATCTAATTTATTTGGACTTTGGGGGACTGACGTATAAGTAAGGTAATACCCAGTCAGGCGGCCTGCTTGGTTAGCAAAGGGCAGTGAGTGGAGAAGCGAGGCACCGATTAGCGGTGGGATTGACACAACAATCCCCAGCAAAAGGCGAATATTTTTTACATGAGAAGCCCAGTAAGAGAAAATTAGAAATGTTCCCAGCTGAATGACAGCGGCTGGGCATGTAGAGATGACGGTCGTTTGCATAGCCGTAAAGCCGAAGCCCTTAACAATCTGGCTAGAAAACTTAATCACAATGTTAGACTCTTATATTAATTATACACGCCAAATATTTTTACCTGGCTAGCGAAAGTAGACGGCATGGTATTACCACTAACGCCCATAGTCAGCAATCGTACGGTTATTGCCTCCATCGGTTCTCTTACACTGCAGTGACGAAAAAGAACCAGGTCTGAGGATCTCGCAAGGCCTCCCAAAATTGTGACCAGCTCCACTTATTCTCATCAGAGACGGTTTGGTTGACTCTGACTCGCTCAATCGCCACTTTCTTCTCTTGTTGATTGAGCCACCTCGCGTTGGCTTGGTTATCAGGCATCAAGTATATGAGCAGAAGAGCGAACAAAAGGCTAATTCCACCAAAAAAGAGGAAGAAAATTTTCCATGTCGCGACGGTGTCACTATGAACTAAAAATTTTCAGAAATTGTCGGAGAGTGTCGCACACGAGCAACTTACTGGAACCCAAAGCATAGGTCAGAATCCCTCCGAGAAAGCTTCCAATCTGCAGTAGACTTATTAGAAACAGGTTGACCGAAACGATAGTCACGAAAAAGGAAGTTTGGGTTTGCTTACTGGTGTACCACCAAGCCAAAACGCAGTCCTGAATGCTTGCTCAGGTCGGGTCCACCAATTGCCTGTAACAATGACAAAGACGGGCCCAATAATACTCTCAACGAGTCCTAAAAAGAATCGCACAACCATGATGCCAGCAAAGTTGATACATAGTGCTGTAATTAATTATGAGACGGTAGCCATACCAGGGGATATCAGAACTCGACTTACGAGTCAAAAGGACAATGACAGACCAACACAAAACAGCCCCAGAAATAAACTTGCCCGCATGCTGAGGCATCTGTTGCACCAGCTTAGACCACATGACGGATCCAAGCATATAGCCAAAATAGAAGATGCTGCAAGGATTAGTATTGGGCAGTGATTCAAACGACACCAGACGAGCAAGCTCACCTGCCAAGCCAACTATAGTCAGACCCTTCGAGGTGCAGCGCTGTCTTGAGCCCAAAAATGGAACCATAGTTGAGAAGCGTCTTGTCCAAAAACTAGACGCGCAAGGTTAGAACAGAATTACAATGAGGTGCTCAGACTATAATTCACCGAGAGAATGTAGCAACCACACATCAATGGCAGGAGAATAAAGTCAATCTTTCTTTTGACACGCTTATTCTCTTCGTCGGAAAATGATATGGGCACCGACCTGCCAAAGACATTTGCAGTGCTAATGGGGTTTAAATCTTCAACATGCTTGGGATCTGTCAGTTCAATACTTGTCTTGACATTGCCATTGTTGTTGTGATCCTGCTCATGGCGCTTCCCATCCATGTTGGCAAACGACGTCATGACAACGTGGGTACGGAATGTGGGACAAGGCGGTCTAAGTGGTGACGAATTAAATTCTAATACAAGAAAATGATCACTTCCGAGTGGCTTAGGCGTAACTTTTGTACTAGGAGGAGGTATGGACACCATAGCGCCAAGCCTGTCGAGCCGATTGTGTCGAGCCGACTATGTCGGCTAATTTGTCACGCCGACACTATCGGGTAGCTATCTAAGTAATTGCCGTTTGTGGTCTTAATCGTTCGACAGTAGCGTCCTACAAGGGGGATTCACTTCAAATTCGCTGAAGAAAAAGGATGATTCTGTTCATTAAGCGATAAAATAACGCATAAACATGAGATAGAGCTCATCATCACAACACAAAAAAACCCACCACGTGACCCTATCGGCTTCGTTGATTTGGAGGCCCACGAAAGAAATGTGCTCGTGTAGAGTCACCAATCTGAGTGACAACAAGTATATGAACAGTTTATTCATCATGTTGGATATTCTTTTTTCTCTTATTATCCAGAAGTAAATCAGTAAATAAATCATCAAACCAACATGACCATCGAAGAAACCGCCCTAAATACCCAGCACGTTTCCTTGCCAGAGGTTACGGAGCTCCCTGAAACGGAGACTTCTCGCACTGTTCTTCTGGAGCCGTATAATGTTGACTTGCTTCCAGAATACGACTATGTTAGTCGGGAATATCTGATTTCCGGCGTTGCTGCTGGGGAGTCTTATTGCACGCGCCTCTTGCTCCGATGCCCCGCCGACGTATCTCGATTTTCGGGCTTTGTTGTGGAGGAGCCGTCCCATCTTTGGGGAGGAACCAGTATTTGGCGCCATATTAACCGTTGGCTGATGCGAAATGGTAAGCGCAACTTTTGGTGAATCTTTTTTGTTCCTTTCATGGCTTGCTCACAACAAATGTCACAGGCCATGCATGGCTCGAGGTGGACTCGCAGGCACCCTCAGCCCTTGGAAAGATCAAGAATGTGGATCCTGATCGATACAAGGAGATGCATTTCATACCCGGTCCATTAGCCAACGAGTTTGCCGAAAATATTCCCTTCGTTACTGATGTCACAAAGGAATCGCTGCGCGATGCCTACGTCGCCTTCAAGGCCCAGTGGTGGCCGGCAACTTTACAGTCGCCAGAAATTCTTGCTGCTGCATCCTATGTACTACGCTCCGGAAGACTTGGTATAAAGGCTACTCGCATCGTCCTTAGTGGTCTCTCTCAGACGGGAGGTCTCACTAGACGATTCATCACCCACTCGTCTCACTTAAGGCTCCCAGATGGTTCTCTGCCATTTGAGGGTTACGTTCCTTGTCAGTCCGGCGGTGAGGCGCTTCCCGATGTACCAGGATCCAAGATTATTGAGCTTCTAGGTGAGGCTGAGTTCCAATCAGTTCGCCTCGCTTGCGGCGTGAGTGGCCAAATGTACGAGGTTACCCACCGCCGAGCTGATAGCATTGGTTATCGTCTGTACGAAGTGGCCGGCATGGCACATCGCGAGTCTCGGTATGCATCAGTACTTGAACTTGAAAGATGGTCAGTTGTCGACTTTAAAGGCGCCAAAGCGAGCACTTTTGCCAACTCTTTCATCTACCATGCCGTCTTCGAGGCCATGGAGAAGTGGACGAGCAATCTGAGCATCCTTCCTCCCCAAAGCGCCATATTGCAGACCATCGGCGACAGTGATGAAATAATAAGAGACGAGCATGGAAATGCCCTTGGAGGAGTCCGAACTGTGCACACACAGGCTCCTATTTCCAGAGTTGTGGCTGCGACTCCCAAAGGAAGGCCAAATTGGTATTGGGGTGAGTAGACTTATCGATACAATTGGTTCACACTTCTAACAATATTTTAGGATCGGAGTGGGATTTCAGTGATGAGAAGCTGCGGATCCTCTACGGATCGGTCTCTAACTACCGTCATATGGCAGGAAGGGCTCTTCAACGACAAATTTCGAATGGCTTTCTGCTGGAAGGCGATGCCGAAGTTTTGCGACGAGAAACTATTGAAAGGGTGGTGTTTTAGAGCCCTTTCATCGTTGAGTAGATTCGTTTAGCCTGATAAACCCCTAGCTGGGCATGTGTGCAAATCAGCCGTCTCGGAGGACTGAATTTGTGGGTTGACGGGTCTGTGTGTAGCTTGGAGGGTGTTTTGAGGCAGGGACTAGCAAATATTAAGTTCTGGGGGCACATCTGCTTCACATGAAGAAAATGGTTGATTGTATGAGATTCAGATGTCGTTGGAAGTTGCGAATTTGTGACTGCATGAACGGCCATGAAGCCTCCAGAGTGTGACGCAAGCAGGATAACCGACTTGAGGAGTTGAAACCCAACGTGTCTATGCCAAACCTATTTATGAAGTTGATAGAACGAAGCTAAATTAAATAAAGTAAACCAGATATGAGGCTTCTTCCCAAGTTTAGCAGTGCATATTGGACTTTTCCACGAATGCCTCAATGGAGCAAATGCATTTGTGCCATCCAGGTCACCTTGTGGGCCGCTAAACGTATTATTTTTCTGTGACGTTATTACGCGTTTTTGTCACCCGTATGATTTAGACAACTGTAGGCAGCTTCTGGGAGAGTTTGTGTAACTCCAATGGCAGTAAAATCTATCCGATACTGGTAATTTGGCGAAATTTGGGGTCAGCTTTCTGCGGTTGGTTACCTTGATGCGCCATGCATCTTTCTCCTCGTCTCCGTTGTCTGCCATGGACCAAGGAAACCCGACCGACGACGAAAGCTTTGATAGAGACTCCGATTTTGAGGGAGGTATATTAATGTTGCCTCGCATCCGCGAAGGGCACAAGAGCGATGGGAATATTGACCCTTCCTCTGCGCGGCGCAGCTTACGCTTTCTGTGGATGCCTCGTTTTTAGCCAATGAGCAACCAACCACCACGCCGGCCATCTCTGGGCCTGCTGCTCAAGACTCTGGCTCCTTGGAGATTTTTGATTTGCATGACCCTGGCTCTTCGATCTCTCTAGATTATTCACTACGCCAGGAGGTCGACAAAACCTTGAAAAAGCTGTGGCCAAAGTCTTCTCCAGATTTTGAAAAGTTCTGGACCAAGGTATTTGATGACTGGCATACCGCTCACGGAACCAGCCAGCAGGCCAAGTTGGAAACATTTGTCAAGTCTCTGCCAGAAGATCTGGAAGATGACGCGATCCGAGGACAAACAAACCTTGAATTGCTTCGCAAAATCAACACTGTCACTGCAGAGCAAGGGTCCAATGGTATAGAGTATTTTCACTGGGCGTTGACAGTATGGGACTGGATTAAAGAATTTGTCTGGAAGGCGCGCGAATTCAGCAAAATCACCGACCCTGCACTGTTTAAGCAATCGCTTGAGAAGACTGACTGGAGTGTCGCAAAAGACGAAAATAAAATCATCACATTCATGCTCATTCCGGGAGCTTCCCCAGAATCCGACCCTGGAATTCATCTCCGATTGACCGTAAACTACCAGGGAATCCCATTGGGGTTGACAATCAATGGCCACGCTCTGCACATCCGCCTCGAACCAGACGACGACACGGAGTCACATTACCCGGGCGTCTGGGCAGAAAAGAAATGTACGCCATTCGTTTTGATGCTTCCTCAACTGGCTCCCATGTTCGTAGCGACGCCATTGATGAACTGTCCGAGAAGCAAACCATCTTTGCGATGACCTTTGGTAAATGAAGCTCCATTATGGAATGAGTGTGAGTACATTGAAGCTGACCATATTTCTCGGGGCTTAGGTGATATTCTTTTCTTGAAAGAGGACACTGTAGCGAGTGATCCAGCCACGAATTCTGATTCTGATTCATCAGAGGATCCCCGAAACGCGTCCTGGGTTGAGACTGATTTTGTCTTGATGCTTCAGCTTCATAAAGATGAAACACCTGGCGATTACTACATCGTTTTCAACTCTACCTGGACGCACGGGTGCGACAACTTTTTAGAGTACCACACAATGATGCCTGGAGTCCCAGCTGAGGAGCATGATCCCCTCTGTAAGCTTTGTGGCGTCTCTCATCCATTTACAGTCGCCAAGATCGACAGAGGGAACCTTTCGTTGTCATCGTTTCTCGATCTTCCCACCGAAAACTCCAATGCTGTCGCTGGCATCGAATCCGAGGACTTGCCGGACATGACGATCAATATTGTCTCTGTTCTTACGCCTGAGATTGTTCATTGTGGGTTGAAATCGTCGTCGAAGGGGCATGAATATGTCGGAATGTTTCCAGTAGCGCGTTCGGGTGGGGTTCGACGATGAAGAGACCGACGAGGATGAACAGAGTGCTAGTAGTGAGGATATCGATGATGAGAAGAACTAAAAGAGTCCATCTTATCGTCGACAGCAAGGCTCAATCGCCTAGCCTAGGCTATCTTTTCTTTTCAGGTGATGAGATAGCAAGAATAAATGTAAGGCACCAAGATAGAACCCTCTAATTGATGCTTTTGCAAATTTAATATGAGATTGCATGTGACTACTATAGCCTTTGGCCCTAAAAGACTTTGGCAAAGCGCGAGTTAATAGAGAAAAACCTGTTTTTCGGGCTCGTGCGCCTTTACAGCAGTGGCAAAATCTTGTTCCGTACATGGTACTATGGCGATATTCACCTTCGGAGCTCTGTGTGCTGACCATTGTAACAGTACCATGTGAAATCCAGCATAACCAGGATAGTAGACCTCAGAACAATCAGAGAGGCCTTCAGATTTGGCGCTAACATTTTAGTCCGAGGTTTATCCATATAGACACCAAGTGAAATGACTTGACGCCTCTTCGCGGAAAGGGATCAGCTAAATGTCCTGTTTTGGTTAGCGGCGGCCTCCATGTCTCGAGCCCAGTTCTCAAGATGCTTACGGTTTTAACAAACCACCACGTTTCGTCACCTGATGGTGAATCGCTAGGATGGACCCTCTTAAGGCCTTGAGCCTCGCAGGAACCATCGTTCAATTCGTCCAATTTGCCTCAGCGTTGTTCAGCAACGCCAAAAGCATTCGCCATTCTGCAAGCGGGGCTTCTCAAAATACCGACAGCATCGAGATCATCTACAGCAAGCTTTCCGCCTTCAGCTCTGGCCTCCAGTTTCAGCAAGCCGGGGACGAGTTTCTTGAGAAAGGGAACTCCAAACAGGCACACCATGATTCAGACCTTAGAGCGTTGGCAGTCAGCTGTCAAGGCGACTGTGCAAGGCTGTTGGAGGTTTCGGCAAAATTGAATCTCAAGACGCGGTCTGGCCCTGGCTGGTGGAAGAGTTTCCAGGTGGCCTTTGCTGAAGTCGCCAAATCGAAAGACATAAAGGAATTAAAACAGCGAATTACGGAGTACCAAAGAATGATCATTGTTTTATTTTGCGCTACTTCCAAGTACGAATTGTTCCTGCCACCTCCACCTTTGGAAATGTTTGTCTAACAAATGGTTGGCATAGTGAGAGTATTACGCTTCTGCGTGCGCAGATGTGGGAGCTCAGACAATTGGCTCAGGCGCCCCAATCGCAGCAGTCGCAGCAACTGGGTCAAGTTTTGGACCAATTGAGTCTTTTAACGGTCGAGGTGAACAAGATGCACTCAAACCATATCCAGCAAAGACTTTCTCCTGAGGATATCGATTCATTAACTTCCAAAGTGCTTGAGACTTGTTCCCACAGCCGGAGGTTTAGTAGGCAATACGAAGTGCTCTGCGGTCTTAATTTTGAACAGAGGCCGGCGCGGTATGAAAGCATCCCAAAGGCTCATCGAGAAACCCTGTCGTGGGTATTCAAGGGTGAGAATGAACCCAGCCGACTTGTTCAGTGGCTCGAGGGAGGCAATGAAAAAATATTTTGGATATCTGGTAAGCCAGGGTCTGGAAAGTCGACTTTGATCAAGTTCATAGCGAACCATCAACGAAGTCAGCAATGTCTGGAATCATGGTCAGGATCCAACAAACTGATGATTGCCTGCCACTATTTTTGGACTGCTGGTACCCCGCTTCAACGGTCTCACGAAGGACTCCTAAGATCACTATTATACGACATCTTGGATCATTCCCCAGCTCTGATTCCTATTGTGGCGCCGGATAGATGGCGTCAGTCAAGTCAGGACCAGTCATCGTCTCAGCACTCTCCAGCCAAGCCATGGACATTGGCAGAATTGGAAGATGCCATACAGAAGCTTGCAGATCAAGGAGAACTACCAATCCGGTTTTGCTTGTTCGTCGATGGACTAGATGAGTATTCTGGAGACCATTCCAAGCTATGCAAAGCCCTCCGCCAGTTATCTGAAAGCCCCAACATCAAGATGTGCTTATCAAGTCGACCATGGAATATCTTTGAGGAGAATTTTGGAAGAAAAGCCGAGACTAAGCTCTACGTCCACGAGCTGACGCGGTCGGACATACATAGTTACGCCGAAAGCGAACTGAGCCAGCATCCAAGGTGGAGTCACATCAATTCTAACGAGGAGAATACTGCCAAGATCCTGGAAGAAATCACCAACCGGGCTCAAGGTGTGTTCCTCTGGGTATTCTTGGTTACGCGGGAGCTTAGGGATGGGATGACAAACTATGACACGATAGCAGAGCTTTGGAAAAGACTTGATGCGATCCCAACAGATCTCGAACAGTTTTTCAAACATATTCTCCTATCAGTAGAGCCATTCTACCACGAGAAGATGGCCGGGACGCTCGAAGTTGCTCTGACGGCAAGGAGGCCGCTGCCCACTATGATGTACGGGTTCCAAGATTTGGAATACGATGATCACCATTATTCAGCTAAAGATCTAGTTGAAGAATGGGACGAAGCTAGAGTAACCGAGTTTGTCGAACCATTTGAACGTCGGCTAAGTTCAAGATGCAAGGGCTTGTTGGAAATTCGCTCCAAACATGTCGAATTTCTCCACCGCACCGTGAGTGACTTTCTGCGGACAGGAGAGGTCCGAGAATTCATTGACAGTCACACAAGGCCTCATTTCGACCCAAACTTGACAATATTCCAATCATACATGTCATGGGTGAAACATTCGCCTCGGCTTCGGTTTACGGACATCTCTGAGGCTCTGTCCTATGCCCATTGTTCAAGCACAAGAGAAGGCTCCGACGAGAGCTTTTTGCACCAACTTATAGATGAGTTTGAATGGTCTCTGCAAACTCTGGCTGATCAAAGCCGGGTGGACATGTTCAACTATTCTATCTCCAAACAGCCACCTTACCGACTATTTCGAACATACGTTCTACGCAGTGCCCTTGACTCTTACGCGTCTAAAAAGTTGCAGACGAACGCTCGGCATTTTGATAACCTGGAGCCTTGCGCTCTATCATGTGTTCTGAGGACGACGGGTAACGAGCAAGATCCGACGACGGAGGTTGCCAAGATCTGGACCACCCATCGCCTCAATTTGCTGCGTTACCTATTGGACAACAATCATGGCCCGAACGATATCCATCAGCTGTCGAGCGGTCCAGAGACTGCCTGGTGTGACTTTCTGAAGCAAACAATATCCAAAGTTGAAGATGTCGGCAGTTGGGATGAGGTGCAGAGCCCAGCCTTGTTCAATGCCGCTATTGGAAGCGGTGCCATTTCGATGCTGCTGGATTTTGGGGCGGACCCGAATGCTGCTGTGTTCAACGGTGAGGTGACGGCATGGATGATGTTTCTCCTTGCGGGCATTAGAAACCGAACCTTGACTGAATATGCCGATGGCTACGTCCGGCTTTTGGATAGAATGCTTACGCAGGCTAACCTCGCGTTGAAAATCTCTATAAAGGCGACCGCTACTACTGAACCCGACTCGACTGCAGCAGGCGGCATAGGGGAACAAAGATGTAGACCCGCGACCGGCAATGGGGCTGGTTCGAAGTTGCAACGAGACACCAAAAACTCCCAAAAAGATTGTAAGAAGGAGGAAGCGCGCATGGTTACCTGGAGAATTCTTTCAAGATTTGTTTCTCGATTGTCCCACGGTGCTAGGGATCAAAAGAAGTCACAAGGTTATCATGAGATGCACTTACTGGCAGAAATTCTTCGCGTTTTTATCATTAAAGCAGCACATCCAAGTCTCAGCATGGAGAATTTGATCCCAGCCATCAAGACGGCACTCCCACCAAGCGTTCAAGGGCCTGTATTGGATGCTATCAACGACTATCAAGTTAGACTGAAGCAAGGAAGCCTGCGAGTCAAGAATGAGAGGCAGCAAAAGTCGCCCTCGCCCGTGTCTAAGGTGAGGAGAGAGAGTGGCCGTGATTTTTCAGGAAGATCGTCGCCAGTGGCACCAGGAAAGAGACGTGGGGGAGGCCAAGGACGAGGATCACTAGGATATCGTGGAGGAAGAGACGGGGGAGAGTGAACAGACTGAACATGGCAATGACCAATACCACGTTTGCGATAGTGGATAGCACAATTAGACCTAGCTCTAGGTAGAAATACTTTACTATTAACTTCAAATACAGTTTTAACACTATCTCCTCGTTTTCTTTTTTTTTATACTTCCCCGATTTGTCCGCATTTAAGCAACGCCGTTATAAGCCAAAAGGTTAGGGCTGTTCACACCAGGATCGGTAATTAGATTCTTGACAGCGAGCTTGAGCAGGTTGCTCAGAGTGCTAGCGGTAAGCAGGTTCCTGGTCGCCATGAAGTACAGAGCAAGCCCGGCAACATGAGGGCAAGCCATGCTGGTTCCCGACATGATGGAGGTGGCAGTGTTGCTCGAAATGCCAAGGCTGGTGATGTAGACGCCGGGAGCGAAAAGAGCCACTGTTGATCCAAAGTTGGAGAAGGATGCCCTGGTGTTGTTTGAGTCGACGGCACCGACCGCGATAGCACCAGGTGCAGAGCCAGGAGAGAACTGGCTGGCATCTGAGTTGGCATTGCCCGCAGCAACGATGACTGGAATTCCTGCTGTAACCGCGGCGGACACGGCGAGATTGAAGGCATCCGACTTTCCACCGCCAAGAGACAACGAAATAACTGCATTGCCGAGGCGACCAGGAGTAAGAGTAATGTTGTTGACGGCCCACAAGAATCCGTCCAGAACGACGTCGGTTGTAGACTGGGACCTCACAGTCAGCGGTTAAAACTGGTAATTTGCACGTCAAACTTCAGACTTACACCTCCGTTATCAAAGACCTTCACGGCCATAATGTTTGCGGTTTTCATAACGCCGTAGGTCTTGCCGGCAATGGTACCGGCACAGTGAGTACCATGGCCAAGGATATCAGTCATGGTGGTATTGACAACTGCGTTATATCCCGGAACAGCACGGCCTCCAAAGTCCACGTGGTCAGTGTAGACACCGGTGTCTACTACATATGCCCACATGTCGGTACGAGAAGTAGCCACGTAGTTATATGTTGTAGCACCAGGCTTGCGATGCGAGATGGCTGCAAGCCCCCAGGGCGCATTGGTTTGGGTGACAACCTGCTGGTTGGCCAGAGGCTTGAAAACCTGTACTGCTTCGACAGAGAGGACCTGGTTATTTGTTTAGCAATAAGAAGCGAAAGCTCAAGCCCGCGTCGCTTCAACTTACGTCGGATGAACTGCTGATCTGCTGGATGGTGGACTGGTTGAAAGCACCGGCGTATCCCTTAAACGCGTTTCCAGACCACATCTTGTTGACACCTTGGCCTTTGCCTTTGCCTCGGAATCCTCCTAGAGAGTTCAGGTTATTTTGCATGTTGCTTGATGCCGTGTTAGGCTTCAAAGTAATGATGTATTCTCCTGAAGCAGTGGCTGAAGTGCTGGCATCTGCAACGGGAGCGGCCAACGAGGGGACAAGAAGAGTGAGAAAGCAAGTAATAGAGAGCATATTTCTCAATGAAAAGTGACAAGAATCCATGGTTTCAAGGCTCAAAGGTTAAGTTAATAAAATGCTGTCTTGGTGAGATTGTACGGTTGGGTTGAATGCAGAGACAAACCTGGTGATGCTGTCGAATATATACATATCATGCTGAGAGTGAAATGAGTCTCATATCTACAAAGGATTGACAAGGTCTGACTAGGCATAGAGTATAGCTGGAATGCTGCGAATTGGTGGTGATCCAATGTGTTCCAGAGCATACTACCAAGTAGTGCTATCCATTTATGCTTTCGAATTACTCGGTGGCGCTGTTGTCATAGACTTGATAGGTCAGAGGCACTAAAGGTTTGCCTAATCGACATCTGGATCGGCAACCCAGTTCCTTCCGGTTAGCATGATTGACACCAGCATGCGCCGGATGGGGAAAGCGGATCGACACGTGGATTTTGTATCGGTCCCACGTTGATGTTTAAAGTCAAACCTGGCCTACCAAGAAGGTCCAGTCTCCTGTCAGCCTCAAGTGGCTGTTGTTAGTGTTTGCAGACTCGATGAAACGTCCGCGGTTGTCCCTTGGCACCATTTTTTAACTTTGGCCACAATTCGTTGGGGAACAGGAACGGTGAGGATCAGTGAATAGCTGAAAGCTGCTGAACGTCAATCATCAAGCTGAAGATGATCCCATTCCATGGTAGATGGCTTTTTATAGGGGAATATCATCAGAATCATAGAGATATGGATTCAAAGAATCACATTCCGGTGCTTGTTTCGGTACAACTTGCGAGGTGGCACACACGGCACAAGCTAGCCTACTCCGTAGATACTTGATGTCGGCTTTTCAGCCACCAAACGAGTCATTCACGGCGCCGAACGAGTTCGGAGCGGCTTCCGAAGAGTTGGTCATCTAGACAGTGTGAGACCCGAGACCGGAATGTCGGTCTGTCAGTAGCCCCCATATGGCCGGCCCTTCCGAGGCCCAGAATCACAGTGGTCGCCAAGGCCCAACATTTTATATTATCGCACTGTTGCTTAGGCTGGGGAAGTTCAAAAACCGAGTAATAGAATTCCTTTGGAAAGTTGCCTTTATCCTACTTGTGATTGAACACCATGGGCTCAGCCAAGTTTACGTTTGTGAAATATTCAATAATGATGGCTCATTCAAACATTGTTTCCATGATGTAATTTTCCCTTGGTGATATAAATTTCCCAAAGCTAAAGAGCCTGTATTTTCTGTATTATTGATTTCAGTCACAAATGAAGCGGTATGGGGATTGTAGAATAGGTAGAGTGGCGCGCTGTGTTTCTGCTAGCACACAAAGTAGCCGACTCAGTAATCGCCCTGAGAGAAGCAGCGACAACAAAACCAATGGGCTGGATCTATTTTTAGTGGATTGTAGACTGGGAAGTGGTGGAAATTGCACTGCCTGGTTCATCGCAGCCAAGTTGAGCCATGTGGCTTGTGGCACCTCAGCCATGGTAATGGCTGGAGACATCCCCAACCATCAACGTTTGGAGAAAATTGCATTACTCCGCACTCCTGCTGAACGTATTCAAAAACATCGTTTGTCTACTTCGGGCACTATTGATGGCGCCAACCCGGACTGGAATAGTCAACACCGTGCTGTTAGCCTCGAACTTTGATTCTTGAGCAACGGATGACTCTTTCATCAACTTCAATGACGCCAATACAACATAACAAGCCATTTCAGTTCTCTTTGTAGCTCTGTTATGACACAGACTTGTACTAAAGTCCCCCCCAAAAAACACACCTAATTTTCTGTTTAGGCAACCGTTGAGCTTGCAATTGGCACCTACGTCATTCACGGCAATGGATTAGGCCATCGGATATTGTCAGCCAAGGTAATACCTCAGACAGGCAAAAGATGCCAGGAAACTAAAATTGGCAAGGTATCACCTTGATACGAAAATACGATGGCTCTCTTTGGAATTTCATCAACGCATCAACTACTCGCCAATCTACCCGAGCTCGATCCTCTCATGTGACAGCTGGCTCACACAATAAACGCCGAAAAGATTGCTTACACCCTGTTTGCGCATATTTTCGGAGGAATGGATGATCCAAAGATGGAAAAAAGAAGATAAAAGGCTCTTGGGAAGATCTACGGACACCAATGGATCAGTTGTTTCTCAACAAACAAGTAGTTGCAATCACCAAGAGTGGGTATTTGTTCTTCAGAAGGTAACCTCGATTGTTACTCTCTCATTTAACTGAGCGGATATGAAATGTTGGGAACTATCTATTAACATTAAACCTATCTCAAAACCTGCTCCCGGACGCGTTGGGATGGTAGAGGTCAATTTGCAGAGTCTTACCCGAGACCTTGGCGTCGACATGTCTGTCCCATTACCTTTTTGGGCGCAGCAGCCCCTAACCGACAGCCTCCAGCAGCTAGGTTAATCAACCTAAGCTCCAACAGCCCCCAACAGCTAGGCTGATCAACCTAATCTCCAATAGCTTCCAACAGCTGGGTTCAACAACCCGACCTCCAACGGCCTCCGGCAGCGGTCCCTGACCGATAGCTTCCAGCAGCTAGGTTGATTAACTTGACCTCCAACAGCCTCCGACAGCTAAATTAAAGAGACCGGCCCCAGCAACTAGCAGCTTCCAATAGCTCCAGCCTTCATAGCTTCAAGCATCGTGCCGAAAGACTAATAGTGCAAGGGAGCCTCTAACCTGCCCGCCTAGCCCAGCTTCTAACTTCCTACCAGCGGACGGGCACATTCCTGTACCGAAAGATACTGGAGTGAAGAGGGCAGCAACGGATATTCGTGGTACCGTATTATCTCGCAAAATCCGACCATGAAATGGAGACGATTTTGACTCCATAAATATACAAAGATCCAATCAAAATTGAGATCGTAGGCTAAAACGCGGGGGAAAAAGCAAAAAGCTGACCACTCCATGGTCGGATTTTGCGAGATAATACGGTAGAGTTCAAGTTTTCCTATTTTTGGGAGCGATTGCTGGCCTGTGGAGCTCGTGAAGAGCAGTGCATCGTATCGGAATCAAATTTTCGTATTATCGATCTGCAGCAACTCATCCCATGATTGTCATGGGCCACACCGGCGGAAAGCGGGCCTTTTCGGAACGCGCCAAGCCGGCTCTGGCACTGAGCGCCCTGGCACTGACGCGTCATCAAACAAGCCCATGCTGCTGTGCCCCCCGTAGCTAATTAATTAGGACACTATCATTCCCACAGCTCGTAGGGCTATCATGAGTAAGCGGGCTGCATGGCGGGTGGATTAATCACTAATGACACGTGGGAGAAGGGGAAGAGAAGTTCTTTATTTGGAAACAATTGCAGATTATCTTTAGGCCGTGATGGCAAGGACAACAGCACGTTTAAAAAGGTTGCATTTACACGACTGATAACTGTGTTTCTATGTATAATTGGCACGCTAGAAATTCGACTCTTCAGTAGGCCTCCCATCCATTGACCAGTTTGAGATCTGGTGCGCCCGAAATGATCCTCTAATGGCCGGGGGGTCCGCCGGGGCCACCGAATCCAGGGGGGCCCTCAGGGCCGTCGTCGCCGCAGCCGCAGCCGCAACAACAACAATCGCAATCGCACTCGTCAGGACCACCACCACGGAGGCTCATGAAGCCCATCTGTGGCTCTGTGGACTAGTATGAAGTTGTTAGCTTCTGATTAATTTTTCTTTTGAAAAGGCCTTGTACTCACAGGCTGCTGGTCCACGACGTCTCCAGAGGCAGCTGCCTCCATGGGCTGCTGTTGCTGAGGGGGAGTCACTTCAGGCATTTTGATAAGGTGTATGTGATTCTGGCGTTTAAAATGACAAGAAATGTCCTTGGAGAGAATCTAGAAGACAATGAGATGTCATTCAGGTCTTTATAATGTTCTCTCTTGGAGCGTTGACCGTGTGAGCCGACGTAGAGGTTGACGTATGTACAGTCATGCCAGTGGGTCAGTGGATTCCTGCATCCTTGCAAGCATTCGCCTTGCCAAATACGACAGGGCAAATGCCAAGGCTGGGCCAGGAAAATCGGCAACGTCGAACCCAAGGGCCAAGTAATCATAGCGTTGAGCTGTCTTGAGCGTGGGGGCAGATGTGAGCTGGTCCTCACCACGTGTGGCAAATGGAATTGCAATCATTCGTCTAGATCTCAAGGATTGGACTTGGAGCCCTCTTCAATCAAGGTGGCCTGAATAAATTAATCCTTATATATCCTGCTATTTTAGTCCCATTTACTAGTTGAGCATTGTCAGTGTTTATCGGAAGCCCTCATAACGAAATCAGACACGCAACGCAGTTTGCACCCGTGTGGTTGTTCAAAATGACATAGACGTGATTGGCGAGTGCTTTCGGCCCAGTCTGAAAACCAGCTCAGCAAATGTCATCATTTAATGCGCGAACATCCAATCATTTGTATTTCTGCTTTATCCATGAATTAGGGCAGAAATAATTCCCAAAACCTTGAGTTTAAGCATGACACTTGCACCAGTAAGACAGGATCAGAAAGCGGGCCAAAGCTACCCAATAATAATACGCGAGATGACCCGATTTCAACCAGTCATGATCGAACATGATAAGTAACCCCTCCTTTGATCGCATCAATTCATCTCATGCTTGCACGTACCATGAGTTGGGTTGCCTATTTGCTGTTCAAATGGACGATTCATCAAAATTGAGGGATACCTCGGCGGCAGCCAGTCAATCCGTCCAGTTGCTGAGTAGCACTATTCAGCGTCTTAAAAAGCGCAACAAGACTCTAAATAACCTACACGCCGAGGTCGAAAACCTGAGTTCTACACTTGATATGCTCAAAGAATATGCCGTCGTTGAATCATCTGGTTTGGATCTCCTCCACGAGCCTATCGAGCGATGCAATCGAATATGCGACGAGTTTAGAGGCACCATGGAGCAGTTCCATGCAAGGTCAAGAGGTGGCCTCATAGATTGGGGCAAAATGGAGTTCATGAGAGGGAGCATTGGTGACTTTGTGGAGACTTTGGCCGGATACAAATCCACCCTTTCAGTGGCTCTTGGAGTGATCACTTTGTTTGTCTCCAAGCCTCAAGCCATTTTTGATTTTTCCTGATTTTTTTCATCCAGGCAGAAATCACAAATTTCGGAACAGGTCATTCAAAATTACCGGGAGGTGATCCAAGATACCGTGGACGAGCTCAAGATACATGTGCAGCGCATCAACGAGACGATTGATTCACTGAAAGAACAAACAAATACATCGCACACGCGGGCGGATCTCTACAAAGAAAAATTAGTTTCCGAGCAATGCATTCGCATTTGCAGCAATGCATAGTCATCTGTCGAGTCTCTGGCATGTGGAGGCTTCAGCTCTCAGGAGAGCCGGCCCCCAGCTCCGGCTGTCGATGCCAAAGACAACCAGTTGAATGCACAAGTTCTCAAAAACGAAAACTTGGGCCATAATTCAGAGAAGGTGTTTGATATTGTAAGCCGAATTCAGGAGCGGCTTGTGTCGTTCCTGTCGGATAAGCAACCTCACAGCGACCGGGAGAGCCTGGCTTTTCAGAAAGACCTGGAAGCCTTCAAGAAGGTTTTGGAAATGTGCAGATTAACCACTGGATCAATTCCCAACCCTAAGGTTTTCAAGGTTGTGGAAGCTGTCGCTGAAGAAGAAAGCGACCAACTCATCATCACCACTTTGACCGACCGATTCGAGATCGTCAAGGCTTTTTCTAGGGGCCACTCAACACAGCTGATTGGTTCCATGACTAGCGAAGCTCTACAAGAAGTCTCCAAAGGCAGATACGGCAGCAAGTTTGGAACAGTTGTTTTTTCCACCAGTGCCCACCCTTCGGCTGGCGAGGCCCGCAGTAGCACTGACACGCAAATCCATCAACCTGACGCATACAATAGAGCATTAGATTTGGAAGCAAATCGTAGTAAACCGGCTCCCAATGAGATGAGACGGCGAAGGGCCGAGCGCGATAAATAGATTTCAATATATATGAAAGACTGTAAGGGCATGACGACTTAATGACTGGGGATGACGCTCGCAAAATGGTTTTGATACTCAATGATTCATGACCGCTTCAGTTGTGGCCTCCCTCAACTCTGATTAACCTTAAAGGAGAGGGGAGATAACTAAATCTCGCCCTTTAAACCGCTCTTTTTTTTTCTTTTTAGAAAATCAGCAACTTTTCTTTCTTCGAAAGGAACAAGACTCTACTCGTCCTCTTTTCTTTTGTTCATTTACTCTACATTACTTCTTTCTCAGTAACCTCTGACAATCACAGTCGGATATGAGACCGATCAGGGCTGCTGAAAAATCACTGCTCCCAGAAGCCGCTGTACGAGACGATACTGGTCAGGCTTCTGCTGGCAGTATCGTCCCATACCGACCAACCTGGGTGGGTGTAAGCTATCTTGTCGCTTCTTGCTCATATTGATTCCCAAAATATGGAATGGCACGTTAAAGATGTTTCTCCTATGCAAACTAACCAAATTTAGATAGGCGGAAGGTCGCAAGTTCGATTGGTTTTGGATGCACCGAGCCTACCGCAGCGCGTCAGCTGGTGGCGATAAATTCCGTGCTTCTCAATAAGTGCTGCGAGGGCCATTCTGCTAAACTACTTTGAGTACACTTTTCGCGAAACTTTGATGCCGGCCCCCTGATACAATGTCCGCACGGAAGCATCCGAAAAAAAGCTTCTTCCCCTACAGGGAAGTGACCTGCGTTTGCGGTGGCTAATCTCCAATGCTGAAAGCTTGGCTGGCTGTTAAAGTTTCGCCTCATATTGAGCACCTCAGTAAAATTCAGATTATTAAACGAGATATAGAGACCATGGGGCCTCGCATAGAGAGGCCGGTGGCAGTTACCATCGGAGAAATAACTGGAGGCTTGCTGGATATTTGAATCGTCACTTTGGCATGCGCAAAACCTCGGTATTTGTGCACTGGAGAGCTCTGACAGCTCAGCTCACTTTAGACTGTTCGGGATTTTTTGCTTCGAGCTTGGAACAGACTTTCACCACAGCAGAGCTTCGCGAGTGCACTTCTGCAATGGGCCAATAGCATACTCTTTGACATTGTTTTGGCACACTCTATCTCTCCGCATGCTTTCAATGTCAAGTTTAATTTCTTGCTCAAAATTCTGGGGCTGGTAGCACAAAATATGACACAATTTCTTCTTCACTTCCCCTCCCAAACATCCACACTTGGCGATCTTTTCGTTGCGTCGATACTGCCATCTGACGTATGATGACTGCCGATGACGTCGAATATCCTTCATTATAACCATGATTGAATATCTATCTCTCTCAACAACCATTTTACGGATATAATAATGACAGGACCCAGTGCCGAGGCAGTTTTGGTTCGATCTCCCCAGGCCGGTACTTTTGGACTGTTTTGACCTGACTGGCGGTATTTCAGGTGTGCGGGTGGTTGCTGAATATCGTCTCAATATCTTTGGTCATCGCCCGATTATATCTTCGCCTCAAGATACAACGCCAGAAGCCGATCCTCAGCGATGTATTCATGTGCTCTGCTTGGGTGTTTTCCGCTGCTGCGACATCTTTCATGAGCGAGTTTCACCAACTTGGGGTTATGGATCCACATGTGACGACCCTGCTTATTGGTTTCGATGGGGATTTTAAACAGATGACATTCATCTTCAAGGCAGGTTTTCTCTACAAGGCATGCCGAGCGAGACTATGACCAGAGGGGCTGACAAATTACATCTTCAGCTTTTTTGGATCAGCAACTTTCCCTTCGTCACGGCCTTGTATCTTTGCAAATCAGCGCTTCTCGCTGCCTATTCTCAAATTATCCCCCCGACAATGAAGAAACGCAGGATCGCATACTGGATCACAGTCGGCTATGTCGCTGCGTCGTATCTGACCAGTATTTTCTTGCAACTTTTGATTTGCCGCCCCATCAAAACAAACTGGTCAGTATCTCGTGTCTGATCTCTCCAGAGGTAAATTTAATGCTTATTCAACAGGGATCTCGATCCTTTGGCCAAATGCTCGATAGGAAGGTCGGGTATACTAGTCTTTCGAGTAGGCTGGGTACTCCACTTTGTTGGAGATCTACTGGGTAGGACCTCATTGACGTTCATGGCCTGACGTGGATGGAATGTTGACTTTGACAGTATTTTTCCTCCCATGGCTGGTTATTACCGGCCTCAATGTCAAACCAAGAGTGAGGATGGGTCTGTATGGCGCTTTTCTTCTTGGAATCATCAGCCTTACATTTTGCATTATTCGCTTCTACACCTTCGAACAGTCAATAAAATACTACACCACTCCGATAACCTACACAAGTAAGCCCTTGAGCTAAGTAACGTGTCGAACTACATGATGACCATTTTATAGTGCTCTGGAGTACTCTTGAACTTAACATGACACTCATAATTGCTTGTTTGCCCTCCTTGGGGCCATACCTGAGCAGAAGGTCGTCAGCATCTACCACAGCACGCGGTTCATATTCTTCGAGAAAAGCATCAAGGGTTTCAACCATGCCTTTGCGCAGAGAAAGCGAATTCGACAGGCAAACTGTGGCATCTGCCAGTATTTATCATTCGGTGCATCGCCATTCTGGGTCTATCAGCCCCACGGGCGAAATATGGGAGGAGAGCAAAGAGAATGCATGATGAGTCGACTTCTTCACATCCCAACCACCCTCTTCTTCGATACTGCGGGTACATTGTCAAAGAAGAAAAAGCCCGTATTGAAAAGCAACACGTTCACCAACTTTACTCCAAATTATTGACTTGGGATCGGAGGGCTTCTTCATTTTGATTAGTTCCCTCGACGGACCTTGCAGCGGATTCACAAGCGAGCAGAATCGCGATACGTCGAGTCTCCACGTGGACATTTCTGTGGACCGATTCTAATCACAACATGTCCCAGTGGAAAGTTTGATCAATAGCGTCTGTCATACTCTCAATAACTTAATCTTCTGGTATTCTAGATAAAGAAAAATACGGCGTCTTGATGGGGTGAATCGCACCTATTCTATACCGCTATTATCAAGCCCGTCACAGAGTGACTGTTGACTATTGGGCAATTGTGAGTTTGGCAGTATCCCATGACCAAATTTCTCCGACAAAAACTTTTGTACATCATCATTCCCTCCCAACCCTACTGAAAGTCCACTTCGGTCACCTGCAATCTTGAGGCCGTCTAAACTTGTCGCCCTGGACAAAGCAACGTAGACTTGGCCCACCTCAAAAGCCCTTGACAGGTCGACAATGACGCGGTCCAACGTCATTCCTTGGCTTTTGTGAACGCTCATGGCCCACCCGGCGACGAGAGGAATTTGAGTTCGATGCAGCAATGAGTACGGCTCCTTGTCGCCGATGGTGTTGACGACGCATGAAGCGTAGACAGTGCACTTCACGCCGTTGTGGAAGCGTACTCGTGGCCAAGATAACCCTGTTGAAATTCCAATTTTCTTGGCCTTCATTTCCTGCGCTGTCATGAATTGCTCCACTTGCTCCAGTTTTACATGCTTATAGTCCCCGGTGATGATGGCAAAAGGCGTTTTTCTGCCATCCTTTTCTCTCATCGCTGCACCTGTTAACACGGAGTAATCAAAAGGTTCGAAGCCACAGATGACGCCTTGACTTCCGTTGACTAATCCAGCTCCTATGTCGAGATTCATCTGCAATATGACCAACATGCCGCCTCGCAAGGCCACACTTGATTGCAGTCGATGATCTTTGCAGGCAAGTAGCTTTCCATCCTCGTCTCGTTGAGCGTTTTGAACAAGCGGCAAGTGTTTCTCGTTTTGCATCTCAAAATCGTCCACGGCCTCGTAATGGTGTATTGGTGTTTTCATTTTTCTGAAATTCTCCAAGTTGATCCTGCCAACCTCTTTTCTTGTGCAGAGTAGTTTGGTAGCCTTGTCAACGTTGCAAGGGTGGTCCATTAGCAACTCAGTCTCATGGAGGGAGAAAGGGGCACCAAGTCGGCATTTCTGAAGAAGCCGAATAAAATTTTCATCCTTTTGGCGATGAATTTCCTTCAAGTGCACATGGGCAAATTTTGCTTCCTTCCAGGCTTCGCTTTTAAAGGCCCACTTGTCCGTCTCTGGAAAAGGTCCATGTTGGTCTGGGCAATTATATTCGGTTCCGGTGTCATTCAAAACCATCTCTACACCACATTCTATGCAGAACTGGAACGGTTTGACAGGCGGTAGTTGACAAAAGTCGCCCGTCACAATCACCTGGGCTCCTCCAAAAGCAGGTGCGTCGGGAGCGTAACCTTTGAGCTCCTCATCCCAGTACCGAACCTGTTTCATGCACACATTGATGCGTTCGAGATGATGGTTCTCAACCATACTTATCTCATCGATGATAAGCACATCGGTATTTCTCAAACGAACCCTGACAATATCGCGGAACCCTTGGCTCTTAAGCTTATCAATGTTAAATTTGTGGAAATCAGGCGTCCAGCCCATATAAGACCACGTTGACATGCCTCCAACCTGAAGCGCCGCCCGCCCTGTTGGGGCAATAACATGAACTGTCTTTTCCGCATCCTTCACCTTTTTCACGACAGTCTTCAACACAGTAGACTTGCCACAACCTGCCGAGCCAGTGTAGAAGACATTGGATCCCCCCATGATGAGGTCAACAAGGTCCTGTTGTTCTTTGCATAGCGTGGGTTCGGCGGTCGAATAGGCATTAGGAACCTGTAACTGACTAATTGAGAATTCTGGTTCGTCCTGACTGGACTGGGACGGAAGAATGATAGTATTGTCCGTAACGGGAGTGCCAGTTTCGTTTCGCTTGAGCCCACGGTGGTCATCACCACGTGGTCGGAGCGGAATGCTGCTCATAGCGGGCGACTGGAGATAGAACGACTGATCATCGATATCTGGTTCAGAACTGATACCGGCAATGGAGTGTTGGGATGATTCGAGATCATTCTGAACGGAAATTCCAATCGCATCATCCAGACGACGCCTCTTCACGGCAGGAAGAGGGGCGGACAGCTGCTGGCTCCCCGATGGTGCGATAGCTAAGGCATGCGCCATCTATAGAGCATCATCCCACAGGAACAACACAGGTTGGCGCGCTGGGGTATGTGCTCCATGCACCGACATGGTTGGGTTTGTGGACCCCCTTTGAATGAGGGGGATATCGCCACATAATTTGATCACGTGGGCGGCTGAGGGTGCCCCAGAGGACAACAAGTCTGATCAAAAAAAGGCCTCCGACGCAGCATCTGTAATGTTGGTTGTGAATCGGGCCGATATGGCACGCATCACATTCTCTGTATAATTCCCACAAATATTCTTCGCCATTATCTTGCGTAGTTATCAAGCTACAAACCTTTTCAGCCTGTCTCGGCCATAATTTAGACTCTGCTTGCCCCACCTACCAGATTCGCCCACTCGATTACCGCGCCCCATAAAAATTGGCGACCGAACGCGATACCTCGTCTCGCTTCGGCTGTCCCCATTTTCGGGCAGTAGCGACGGTGAGAGGGCCATATTATCTCTGTTTGGGAAGAGCACGAAAGGTTTGGGCTTGGTCAAGAGAAGGCGGTAAAATTGCCCCCATAGAACCCCCCTCGATGCTGTTTAATTCAGCCTCCCGACTCATAATGAAACATGTCTTGTGATGTCAAGCTTTTTCCTTTTTTAGAGGTGATGATCAGATGATATGTATTCGAAGCAGACAAATCGTGCAAATCTGAGCGAAAAGCACTTACTTTTGTTACTGTGGTTGCGGCCATATTCCTCAGCTTTAGCTATGTGGTCTAGGGTAAGTATGACTGTGTCATCTGAGGCCATTCGAATGGGAACAGAATTAGGTCTATTCGAAGTACGATACGAATATGCAGAAACTAAAGCTGCTAAACTATCCGATGATAAGCTGAACGCCGCTTCTCGTACCTCACGAGGAACCTATCATTATGTCACGTTGAGCACAGTAGTCTTCTGTTGGGAATGAGTTTCAACATACAATTATGCAGGCTGACGGCTTTGTTTTGCTACAGTTCAGACCAACTCAAGCAACTCGTCGTTATGTACCGGACAAATTACGAACGATCCTCTTATATGATGAAATGGCATACGACACTGCTCTGTGTGGTCAAGGTAATACCCAAGAGACCAGGAGCAGACCATGGGCTTTTGTCTTCCCGTTGTGCATGAGAAGCTACCAGGGACTTAGGGAATTATGTCTCGCGGCAGAAGCTATTGCTCAAAACTTCTTGTCCATGGCTTTACGTAGCGGTCGAATTTCTGGCCGGCATACACGCACTTTGCTAGCGCAGCCTAGACAACATAACCTGGAAAAGTCTTCGCGGGAGATCCGGGCAGGATTCAGAGCGGATTAGATTTGGATTCGGCTTCGGCTGAGTATCTAGTAGGGCGTTTTGACGACATTGCTTTTTTTTTTTTTTTGGCGGATTACAGGATATCTTCACTCCAAATTCAGACATTTAGTCATCTCGATAACCCATCTCATGGTGTTGGTATGGTGCTGCACTTCTCTCAAAAGACATGTCCGATAATTCTGCATTCGTGCCTGGATGATATATGTTATCCTACTGTAGTCTATTTCAGTTTGCCAGTTTCTCTTCTTCCAAAACATTCTGAAGTGCTTCTCCCGACAGAATTTCAGCCCCTTTTTCCTTCTTCATTGGTAGTAGGGGTAGTCGAGGTATTTCGCTATGTCCAAGCACCAAATGGACCAACATTTTAAGTCCAGCAATCTGCGATTGTTAAAATCAACCTTCGGATGGTCCAGCAAAGACTTACTCCAATCTTCTGACAAGCACCATCTGCCAATGCGAGTAGACTCTGCAACCGCTGGGCTTCTTGATACTCTTTTGTACCAGGTACGGAATGTGATAGCTCCCATAGCTTTACGCATGTTTTCTGCACACCTGTGAGACAAGATGATTAGAGGCTAGATGCTTTAAACTTACAGGGACAATATTTGGAAGTCCAGAAATTGCCTAGTTCATGAGCGCAGTTCTTCCAAATGGCTTGATTTAAACTTACTCCTGCGGCACCGCTAGCGATGGATGGCAGCAAAATATCGATGAAGCCATCTATGATGCGGAATTCCACATGTCCTCGACGGGGGTATTTCTGACGGAACTCTGGACTTGAGATGACAGCATTGATCCTAGTAATTTTCCCCACCGAAGCACACCTTGTCTGTGTTAGTTCCAACATCAATGCGGGGCCGTGATTGCGTGAACGGCAAGAACAAGGCGGACAAGACGTACGTAAGTTTAACCCCGACCACATTCGCGGAAGCCTTCATCACGTCGACAATCAATTCATTATCAAGGTCAATTCCACCCGACACGGCAGGAAAATTGTACAGAATGACGGGCAAATTGCTTGCCTCTGCCACGTCAATGAAAAATCTTGCAAGCGCAGGACGGCCCGATTCTCCGCTTAATTGCCCCGCGTAGTACCCCGGCGGAAGCACCATGGCGTAGTCGGCGCCCGCAACTTCGGCATCGCGAGCAAGTTGAATCGTCTCACGTGTGCTCGGAGCGCCGACGCCGGCTACGATCGGGACGCTGCCCAGGCCATTGGCGTCGAGCGCTTCGCGCGCCGTCCTGATCAGCTGGCTCCTCTCCTCCCGGGTTAGGTGTGGAGCTTCGCCCGCTGAGCCTGCCACCACTGGGATGGTGCCGGCGGCGGCGACATGGTGCACGTGAGCTGCGTATGCGGCAAGATCCAAGTCTTCGTTGGGTTGAAAAAATGTGGGAAGGGGCGTATAAATGCCCTTTGGGAGGGGTCGATTTACAGGTGACATGACGAATGTGCCGTTGAACTTAGTCGCCAAGTATGAAGTACGAGTTTTAGACTTATCGAATTTTTTATATCAAGACCGAAACTAGCTCGAGACGAGATATCTGGTGGAGAAAGTCCTCGATCCAAGCAGCGTAAATTGTCGTGGGACCCATTCTACCGCCGAGTCACCGAGGCGCCGGGATGTCTGTCCAAGCATCTTGTTCCTAGCACGGGCCTTACCCTAGACTCGTGGACACTCTGGATCATGGCGATTTTCGATTTGATAAATCGGGCTTGCGATCCCAAAGACTTCTTCATATTGGCCAAATGACGTCATGTAGTTCTTCAAGGACCGCTTGATTCGTGTCCACACTACAACTTCCCAGCACTCTTACATCAATCCTCCCATCCCTCATTTTTGTTCTAAAACAAATTCAAACAAGGCGCATAATTTTCTAATTTGCTGAGAAAAATGGTCATTCAGACGGTCTAGGAGTGTCGCGACTGTCCGTTCATTCAGACTCAGACACTTTGCTCCGCGCATGATCTCCAAGTCCAGATTTGAATAAACTTTTGCACGCCATGCTTGAACACGTGTTGGTGTTCAGAGCTAGTATCTAATTGCTGTTGAACCACAATTCCCCAAACAGGAGTGCCTGCTACATAAATATGATTATAGTAGTGTAATGGAATAACAAAAGAGCTAAGAGAAGGGTTGAATGGCCGACTGAATATCATCACCACATGCGGCCCAGTTCCCTCCACTTCATCTTCATGCGCACCGCCCAAAAGAACGTTCTCGGAGGATTTGCAAATGTTACAAAAAAAGCGAGCCCAGTTCGTGTCGGCTTGGTTTTGGCATTTGTAGACGTTGAGTTTAAGGTTGTCTAGTCTGGTTGAAATAACCAAGCATTTGATATCCAGATGCACGGACTCCCAGTGGCCAAAAGAATCGCTGCTCGGGGGCAGCGTTCACACAGACTCATTTCAAAATCCTTTAAGGGACCTCTGCATGACCTTTCTGCCAAATCGATAGGTCGTTGTGGAGCCAGGAGTATCGACGGGGTTTATAAAAGCGGACGATACCACTCTTTCGACGACTGGGTTTGAAAGACTTGGCGTGTCAGGAACCAACAAGATGTGGACATTTTAAGATGACATGGAATAGCAAGTAAATTTACTCCATTTTCTACAGAGTATAGCGATACAAAGGTGAGTACTCTTCCATGCTGCTGAGCTGCTCAGCGGTGTACTCGTGCAGAACTTGGTCCTGGTGCATTGCGTCCCTCTTCCTATTCTCACTCTTCATCAACCACCAGTGAACCGTCGCAGGAATCATTGCGCCCAGAACCGTCGCACCCACTGAGAACCCAAACCCAAGCGGATACGTTGGCGCTTGCGCGTCGAGGTAAATGTTGGAGCCAATGCTGCCGCCGCCGACAGATCCCATAAGCATGAGTAGGCCAATTGAGGCGGCACGCTTTGACGGATTCGGGATGTTATTTGAAGTCCACGCGCCGACAATAGGTGCTTGAGCACTGTAACCAGCCGCAGCAATGAAAATGGCAAAATACGAGACGCCGCTGAGGTGAGAGTAGTGTACGGTGATCCACAAGATTATAATGCCAGTCAGGCCAACCGCGTAGCACGTCATGATGGACGCGTATCGTCTGTGGAACCGATCGCTCATCCAGCCATTCAAGACGCAAATTATAGTCGCAAACAAGTAAGGCGGCGTGGTGAGAGCCTGGGCCTTGATATCTGAGTATCCAAGATTGCGAACCATTGTTGGCAGAGTGTAAGACAGAGAATATGTAGGAATTGACCCTCCCCACCAAAACATCATCATCATAAGCCACGTCTTGCGGTCTTTGGCGGCCGCTCTAACATCGCTCCATCTAAACTCGTAAGTCGGGGCATCAGGCCCTGCAACGTATTTGACGCGCAACTTGGCGTATTCCAATTCGTCAGGCTGCAGCCATTTGGTTGTGCGCTTCTCGTTATACTGATGCGGAAAGTGACTAAAAATCTGTTAGCGCGCACGTTCGGCCTTGTGAATGGGCACATCTTACGGCAGGAACAGAAATGTCAATAGACCAATAGTAACGGTAATGGCACCTTCGATGATGAAGAGCCATTGCCATGCGGCGTATCCGTGAGCGCCGTCGAGGTGACCGACGCCGTACGCGATGACACCAGCAAAAGCCCCCGCCGCGGTATTGGCGCCATAGAAGATGGCCATGCGAGTTGCAAGCTCTCGCGGCGTGTACCACATGCTCAGAATAAAATATGACCCAGGGTACAAGCCAGCCTCGGAAAAGCCCAGGGCCAGTCTGACCGCAATGAAGCTGCCAAAGTTTCGTACAAGACAGGTCAAAGTGGTGACTGTGCCCCAAGCGACGACGATGATGGGGAACCACACCTTGGGGCCGAGACGTCTCAGGAAGATGTTGGAGATGGGCTCCCAGAGGCCATAGGAAAAGAAGAAAACCATGAGGCCGATATTGAACTGGCTCGACGTCATGTTGGCATCTTCAATGAAGCCGAAAATCTTGGCGTTGCCTGCATTTGCCTTGTCCAAGGAGCAGAGAAGGTACAGAAGACTCAAAGTCGGCAATAGACGCCAATCAACTAAATATGACAAAGTCAGCCATTGCAAATCGTGTCTTATATCGAATGCATACGCTTCTGTATAAACTTTTTCCTTTTTTCGCCCTCGAATTGGCTATGCAGGTCCAAATAGCGGTCATATTCGGGATTGGCGATGCAGGCTTGTCCTTCAGACAGGCTTGCATTGTCGGAAGTGTGGGCTTGGCTCAAGGCTTTCTTGTCGCCCTCCGCCAATGCGTCGCCCATTGGAGAACCCATTTACGCTGTGCAAAATATGCGCAAAACTATGCACGGTCAAAATACCAAGGTGAGCGGATACACAAGTGATTGTCAATAATTGTTCTGGGTTGCCGTCATTTTATTGGCGTGTACTTGAGCATGGCCGTGCGGTGAGCTATCTTGGCCGGCGTACGGGGCACTATCTACGTTCCTTCATTGGCCTGTGCGCCTTGCCATGGAGAGAGGTGCGCATCCAAAATATTCGGGTTCCCTCCGGAATTGTAGAGCCGTATCCTGGGTCAAATGGGGGAGTATATCGGCGCCAACTGATAACGGCGACTCGGTGCTTCGGCGCTTCAGGCCAAGTGGAACCACTGCAGCGATCGCGATAGCGACCATACAGCGGAGAAGAACATGGGCCGGCGCCTCGGTCGATTTGACAATCCACAGTCGGCCGCGATGGCGACACAATGAATGCTCCAGGGCCGTCGCCGAGCTCAATCGCTCCATGCTATGTCTACTTCTATAAGTCGACTCGATCGGGACAGCATTTATCACAACCCTTGACTCTAATCTGCCACCATCAGCTAACAATCCAATACTACCCAAGCCCACTCCGTCTGATACGGCCGATAGCAGCACCATGCCCACAACCACGATTGCGGAGCCCGTCACGGCGGAGCCTCTTAAAACGAAGCTAGTTACACGGGCCAAGAAGGAAGATGGCTCGGCCATGTACCCAGACTATCTTCCTTTCTACGACCCGCTTGAAAAAGTTGACGACTTGGGCTACTTTGAGCACATCGATGCAGGCCATCGAGCCGACCCCAATTTTCCAAACCTGCTGCAAAACGCCACCAAGGTTCTCGAGCTGTCTCCCCATGTCGGGACCGAGATTGACGGCGTTCAACTTTCCCAGCTTTCAGATGCAGGCCTGGATGAACTGGCCCTGCTAGCGGCCAAACGAGGCGCCTTGGTCTTTCGCAACCAGGATTTTGGCGACATTGGCTTTGCGCGCCAGAAGCAGATTGTCAGGCATTTCGGACCTCTGCACATCCATGGGTGGGCTCCTCATCCCGCCGCGGGCTCGGAGGAGCACATGATCATTTACGACCACAAGGACGATCTCCGCGTCCGACGCTCTTGGAAGGGCCGGAGCCCGGTTCAGTGGCACACGGACCAGTCCCCGGAGCCGCAGCCGCCAGGCACCACCTTCATCTGCATGCTCGAGTCGCCTGCTGCAGCGGGTGGTGACACGCTGATTAGCTCCAGCGTGCAAGCCTTCAAGTCGCTGTCGCCGAGGTTCAGGAAGCGCCTTGAGGGACTGACAGCAATTCACAGCAACGATGACGGGGTAAACCAGGAACTCAAGAATGGTCAAGATGCTGTCATGCGAAGAGCTCAGCTTGTACAGGAGCATCCCGTAGTCATTCTTCATCCAGTAACCAAGGAAAAGGCTCTTTGTGGGTGTACAATGCCATATATCAAACTTGAGCTCTGATAACTAACTTAACCCAGACGTCAACCCTTTCTACACCAAGAAAATTGTCGGATTCGACCAAGAGGAGTCTGATTACCTCCTCGGCTTCCTCTTTGACCATATTGCCAAGCGGCAAGATTTTCAGTGCCGGGTACGTTACGAGGCCGGGACCGTTCTTGTCTGGGACCAGCGCGTAACAAATCATTCTCAAACACTGGATTATCCCGCTGGGGATCGCAGGCACGCCTTCAGATTGACACCGCTCGCTAACAAGCCGATCCCTTCCAAGATTGAGGAGGACGATGGAGAATGTGAGAAGGAGCTGGGAAGAGTTTCACTGGGGCTGTGCTGAACCTAGCTTTTATTTAACCTGGCTTCAAAAAGTGAATAGAAGTTCATCCAAAAATTCTGGCGTGTTCCAGTGCGTGCATTGCCATTGCTTCCAAGCATCCAGCATCTCATCGGTTCCATCAAGTTGACCAATGGCTTCGTCCGGTTCTATATACGGTGGTTCGATTCCGGCGGACGCCTCGTCAATCGAGTTTGAACATCCAACTTCGACTTGAGTGAGCTTTGAGGTCTCAGTCCTACTGCCTTGGTGCTCTGGTGGACTTTGCAAACTGAATCCATCTGGCCTTGGGCTTGTTGCCGCCTCATGCGGCTCCCCAACCACGCTCCCTGGCACCCCGTCATTTCCTTCTTCGCAATTAATACTGCTTGGCTCCCTCGGTGAGTTTATCCGAACTGACTTCTTGAAAAAATGAACTATGGACTGTGCGTTGGGCCAGTATTCGGCAAGTTGCTCCAGCGAAACCAGGGCAGAATCGTACCTCCTCAGAGCCGATATCGCCAAAAGAGGATTCGACAGGCGTATTTCGGTACTAAGCTGTATTAATGCGGTAAACAGGCAGTTTATCGTCGACATCCAGAGGCATTTTAGATTCCCGGCTTCGCAAATATTCTGGAATAATGTTTGTATGGTTCCGGCTGCAGCTACACAGATCTCGGTGTTTTCGCTGTTGCGACTACTGGTAGTGGCAGCCTGTGGCTGTGACCGATGAAGTAAAATGAGCGCCATGTTATAATGAAGATGCAAGTTCGCACTCCAGATGTCTGAGCCTGAGGTCATGTGCAGATGCAATTGTTGTGGAAGGCGTAGAGCCCAGTTGGCCAGCTTCTGGTCTGTTTGCTGCAAGACAGCGAGCCGCATAGCCGCATCAACTGTACGATTGCGTCCTCTAATGGCCTCGGATACGATCATGGCAAGTTGCGACATCTGCACCTGGTATTCCGGTCGCACGTCATTGCCGCAGTCACAAAAGTCGGATACCTTGAGCTTCTGGACATTGGAGTCCTCAATGTGAATAGACTGCGGCCTGCCGTACTGCAACGAGATCCAAACGTCGCTCTGGAACAAAAGCCACCAGACGCGTCGCCACATGCGCTTGTTGTGCGGAACCAGCTTGCTCCCATCTGCATCGCGATGCATCCCGAGGCCCAGGGCGGTTCTCACCGAAACACCAAGCCAAAACCACGCATTAGCCGCAACATCCTCGACGCCTTCGGTGTGCCACGTGAGCAGCAGGGTAGACTGCACGATTGTGTCCCTGTTTCTTTCGAAGCCAGCATCGAATAAACTTTTTGCACGTCTAAAAAACGCCGATTTACATGAGTTGCGCTTTTGTTGGTCATCACTGTAAAGCACGTGGGCGCCCACAACCAGAATAGCTTGTAGTAGCAAAAGCGACGGCGGATTGGCTGGGTCCTTGGCCCGGTACTGCAGCATAAAAATATCCTCATCTACTACAGGAAATCCAGGGTTGACGTAGCGAAAGTATGCCTTGAGGAGCTCATCGACGATGCACTTTTGAGGGAGCTGGAAGGCGTCCAGCGGAATGCGGTCAGCCTGTCGATTGCGAATTATGGACTCAGATAGGCGATTGGTTGGATAGTGGCATACATCCACGGCGTCGACGCCAGCTCCGAATTGATAGCGGACCAAGTAATTGATGTTGGATACATCGCTGCCGATATATGTCAAACGCGCTTTGCTGTCAATCGGACGTTGCACAAGCTCCGGTTGGTCAATAAATTCGACAAGGTACCGTTTAAAGAGATACTCTCCATCATCCGTTACATTAATGTCTGTCCCTGCTACGCCTGCTATGGCGGGTGTCGAGGGTGTGGATTTGGCCTCAGCATGTGCAGCAGCTATCGACGACGTTGACGGGTTTGCCACGGTGATGCTTCCGGACGGGCTTCGGTTGGCCTCGTCTGCGGTCGATGGACGAACCAATATGTTTGTGCTGGGTGTGTTGACAACTGTGCGGGCTGCCCTGGAGACGCGCTTACGTTTTTGATGAATGCAGCAGTCATCCCTAGATCCAGTTTTACAGTTGGAGCAGGGCACTCCTACGTCAGGGGCATCGCACTTAATCTTCCGCCGATGGCATGTCGCACATGCTGCCCTGTCTACAAGGTATGTGAGTACACGGTGTGGTTGGAGGCTAAAGGGTATTACTCACTGGCCGCTTGGGCTCTTGTGATTCTTTGCATCAAGGCTGACGAATGGGCTCTCGGTTACCTTGCAGAAATGCCCGTCAACCAATCCTAACAGCCAACCCGATCTTCTGGCCAGTTTCAATCTGACCCGAAAACAATCAAAAAAGCAGGTTCTCCGCCTCTCAAGCCCCGGCTGGAGATGGGTCAGTCAGGTTCAATTCGTCATCAGGTTCCCAACCCATCGTCCCCGCGTGGGTCGGGGACCATTGTCTGGGGCATAGATAACGTCGCATCTTGCTATCATCCGTCAGCATTTTGGCCGGCGCGTTTGGTTGGCCGCCCTTCGCCGATGCTTATCATCTCTTATCATCCGAGCCATGACCCGCACCCTACTCCACCGTGATGATGCCCAAGTAATTGTAACAAACTGCATCATATTGGAGGCCAATTAGCCAGAGTCAAAAAGTACCAGGGCATATAATATCTCAAATAAGAAATCTCCGGGATTCGAGGTTGCCATATTTTATCCGACCGCTTCAAAGTCTTGGTCCTGTCAATCATGTCGTCTACTGCCATGTATGATCTCATCATAACCAATGGTATATGTGTTACGGCAAGTGACGTCGCAGCATGGGATCTCGCCATCAAAGATGAAAAAATAGCCCTTCAGGCTCCATCGGGATCATTAGCCCATGCCGACGCGAAAAAGATTATAGACGCCAAGGGGGGTTATGTCATGGTCAGTGTTCCAATACAAGGGTGTTATCCATCTGAAACAGATTAGCTAATATTTGCTAGCCTGGGGGCATAGATTGCCACGCTCATCTCGAGGAACCAGCTATTTTTATCAAAGGCTCCAATGGCACATCTGCAGACAGCTGGGAAACCGGCACGCGTTCAGCCGTTGCGGGCGGCAACACCACAGTCGTCGCCTTTGCACCGCAACAGAAATCTCAGCCTTCCCTCCTGACGGCGGTGAAAACAACCCATCAGCTGGCAACAGGCAATTGCTATACCGATTATGGTTTCCACCTTCTCCTCTCTGATCCGAACCCCAGCGCCCTGACAGAGCTTAAGAGCCTGAAGGAGGAGGAGGGAATTTCGTCCATCAAAATTTACATGACTTACACTGCTCTGCAGCTACGCGATGATCAAATTCTAAGTGTTTTGCTAGAGGCTCGACAGAATCATATCTTGACCATGGTCCATGCTGAGAATGGGGATGTTCTAAACTGGCTCACAGATCAGCTTGAGGCCCAGGGCAAATTTGCTCCAAAGTACCATTCCAATTCGCGCCCTCCAGTGCTTGAAGCCGAGGCTACGAACCGCGCCATCGCTCTGTCATCGCTCATTGCGAATACCCCCATCCTCCTCGTTCACATCAGCGATCCTTCCGCAGCCAGCAGGATCCGCGCTGCTCAAACGCTCGGACAGCCAATCTTGGCAGAAACCTGCCCCCAATATCTCTTCCTCACTCGCGACGATCTCGACAAGCCAGGCTTCGAAGGTGCCAAGTGCGTATGCTCACCGCCGCCAAGGACAAAGGCGGACCAGAATGCAATCTGGACTGGACTGGCCAACGGTACCTTTACGGTGCTGAGCTCTGACCACTGCCCTTTTAAATACGACGACCCCATTTCCGGCAAGAATTCATGCGTCACGGACGAATACCCAGTAGGTCGATTCAGATACATTCCAAATGGGCTGCCCGGTATTGAGACCCGACTTCCACTTGCTTTTTCTGCACAACGACTAGCTTTGACAAAGTTTGTTGAGGTTTCATCAACAAATGCGGCCAAGTTGTATGGAATGTACCCTAGAAAAGGAGCCATGATTCCTGGTGTCTCCGATGCCGATTTGGTGGTATGGTACCCCGGCGATGAGCTCGGGGAACAATCCATTACGAACAGCATGCTTCACCACAATGTGGACTATACGCCCTATGAGGGAAGGAAAGTTAAAAATTGGCCGAGGTATACCATTCTCAGAGGCAAAGTCGTCTGGGATCGGGACGGAGGTGGAATTGTGGCTTCCAAAGGAGTAGGCCAATTTATTCGAAGGGCTTCAAGTAGCTTAGGTCAGATCTGGGAGACTGTTGAACGAGATGGGCCCCTTGACTTGGAGCAGCTCGTCTAATGGGGAATCGTAAGAACTGTATTGGTTTGACCTAGTCATATATCAATACTACTTAAGCCCAAGTCTATTCTATAATTGTATAATTTAACTTGGGTCTGGATGGACGAATTTAGAGTCTCACCTGTAGTCACAGCAGCTTATACCGCTTTACCTCCCTCTATAGACTATAGCCAATCTACCTACTGTATCACAATGCTAAAACATCCCATGGTCGACTTGTAATTTTATCCAGGTCCAGATATTACAGGTAGTATATTATATGTAAGATGGTATATCCAGGTGCCCAGAAATAGGAAAACCCCTCACTACACAACATAGTTATTGCAGCCACCCCGGGTTCCGTATTGTAACATTGGGCAAGCTACCTTGTATAAATCCTGGTGATAATCATAACCGGAAGTAAATTATCATATTAGTGTAGTTTAAGCCTTGATTGGCCTCTTTGGAAGCAGTACCTCATCAAGCTCCAAGCATTCTAAATGATTGCGATACTGCAGTTTCAACCAATTTGACTTGTTATTCACCACGAACTGAAGAGCATCCTCCGATAAATCAGTGTCCACAATCTCCATGTCTACCACCATGATTTTGTCTTTTCCCTCATGCGTCACGAGATGAAAGTTATCGAGCTTCGTGTCTTCGTGTGAGAATCCCAGTTTGGTAAGGGATGATAAAGCTTCCCGCAGCAAGGAATGAAAATCTTCCTCGCCAAGCACCGCGCCCTCTGGTGTGGAAAGACACTATCCTCCAATATCCGAGAGAATTATGGGTCGAGTGTCGCCATACTCGATGGCACCGTAATATCTAGGGATAGTAATGCCCTGCAGGGGGCCAAGTTGCTCATATATAGCTATCTCGCGATCAAACTCCTCCTCCCAGCCGGTTTTCTGGATTTTAAAAACAATATTCTCAGGTAGAAACCATTCAGGGAACCAGCCTTGAATCCAAGAAGCAGATAAAAAGGGCAGGGAAGAAAGAGCTGCTTGGATCAGCCGGTCCAGAGGTGTTCTTTGTATCTGCAGGCGAAATACGTTGGGATGAGCACGGTCTGCGGCGGCGCCAACTGCGCTGATAGATCGAGAGCCAAATCGAAAACCCTTCATGGGGAAAAAATCAGTACTTGGATGGGACAGGTTGAGAAATTCAGGCTTACAATGGTTGATTGAGGCTGTTTATCCAGTGGCGACCAGCCCTTCATGGTGCAAAAATAATAGAGGTTTGAGTTTGTTTTACCAAAAGGGAAAACGGGGAATTTTGCCAGGCGCGTACGATCATTCGTGAGGCCCAAGCAACGTGTGGCAGGGGTCTCTCAGGCAACCAATGGCTTTCTTAGCATTGTGGGGCAGGTGGCGTCTAGATACGGAGGCTGATTGTGAGAATTAGTTCATCACAGAGATAGCCAACGTGGTGTTTGCTGCATGGTTTTCTCAGCCCAGCATGACCCAGACCTCGCACACCAAGCCGCTCACGGAGATCAATATAGTTGAGAATCCTGACATGATATCCTCGGTCAAGATTGGCAATCGCAGATTACCAATAGCCATTGGCGAGGTCAAACGAAATCTCCTTGACGCTGACACCTGGAGTGATGAGAGGGTTACTGATTTTAGCCAATAGAAGAAGCTTTCACAAGAGCTACGCGGGCATGTCTCTCACGTTTCTTTCCTCCTTCATTCTCTCAAAATAGTCAAACGATACGTCGTCAAAGTCTCTCCTTGGGAATCACTACTACGACACCCTTCAATCCTGTCCATTCCTCGTTTCACTCAATGGCGACGTCGCGCTTGAAGGATACCGCTCCCGCTTTGAGATTCTCACCTGATGACCACAAACGGGTATGCACACAAGTATTTATTCCCTCGAGTATTCTGCTTTGACGGAAGCCATCTATTGCTATTGCAATTCCGTGCAAATAGAGTCGAGGATATCGAAGATGAGCAATGCCCTGTAGACTGTTGGGTACTACCAGTCGTCTATCCCAATGATTGCCCTCTCCAATAAGGCCTGAATAGGCTCGTTGCTAAGGGCTGGAGGCGATGCCAGGGACATGTTGCATCGCCTTTTTCCATCGGCGGGCTGCTCCCGAGCTATCGGGAGTTTTTCAGTGGACTACCCATCTGGTAAAACGGGGCAGGAAACCGGAGGGAACATCCTCTGGGATACGAGAGGTCGGTGGATGAAACTAACGGGGCTCTAAAATGTACACATGTGCAATATCGCACGGAGTGGGAAACTGGCGCATTCTGGTGATTGTTCTTCAGGTAGATGTCAGCGCCTAATCAATTGACCTATTATGCAACGTGACAACCCTTTTTCCTATTGCTCAGATTCAGCATGTCTGATCCGACCCGCAACATAAACCCCTCGGTTTACCTTGCTGTCACATTCACACTGACATCCTTTATCGATGCACACGGCTGCAGCCGTTATAGGTGAGACCTAATTGGTGAAAACGAAGAAGAACTTATGGCTAGCGGCAATACCCTATTCAGGAAACCCTATGTTGTGGCCAATGGTATATGTGAAGTTTGACTTATTACATTGGATAGCTAAGTACGGGCTGGGTCATAACAACAAGTTAAGTAATAATAGTAAGTTGGATTATAATAGACTCAATTACCAATGACTCTTTAGCTATTATACTTCCAAGACGCTTGCCAAAATAATCTCAGGCTTTTTACTCGTAAATGTTGTCACAGTCGGTATAGCGTGAGTTGGTTGTAAACCAGCCACTGCAGTAAGTGTTTTGGTGACGGTTTCCAACTCTAGAGTTGTATGCGCTTCAGGTTTGGCTTTATCAAAACACCCAGCCATTGCGATGGTACCATTCAACCAGTTGGCACCGAAAGGCAAGGCATTCATAACTGTAAACCATTTGACTGGACATTGGCTAGCATATGAGATGGCATCAGCACTATTTTTAGCCCACCATGAGGAAGCAGTGCTTCCATAGGAAGAGTAATTAGACAGAATGGTGGTTGCCGCGACGTCTGAAAAACTGCACCAGTCTGACTCTGGTGGAAAGGTACAAACAGCCATTCCAAGAGCATCAGTCATTGTAGACTCACAACCATATAGCAAGGATCGTGTGTAAGAGCGCAATGCACCATTTAGCCTCCCTGTTGGCTTTGGTACGTCGAAATAGTACTCGAAAATGTGGGTTGCGCATACTCATGGGTCCCTTGTCTCGGTTCCCGTTGTGGTGGGCAAAATGGTGTCAAATATGGATGCAGTAGCAACCTTGAGAGAGGCGAGAATGATGGCTGCCTTCGCTGCCTTCATGTTGGTTGGGGCAGAAAAGGAGTTTAGAAAGAGAGACAAAATAGTATAATTAAAGGGAAATTGTGAGGAATCGACCTACGCGTTTCGCTTATTTTTAGTGAAGAAAAAAGAATTAGCAAGCTTAACGGGGTGATCTAGGAACCAGGCCACAAAGGTGGCAGACAAATAGTGTCCAGCAGCCGTGCAAGTCTTTTTGTCCCCACCACCCAATCTCTTTGCAACCTAAACAACCGTGCAAACTTTGTCCTTGTGAGTCGGAGGCGAAGTTAGCCCTTCATCAGTTAACATGAATTCCCTACATTGCTAACATCGGTAGGCTTAGCCATCGCTCGTGGCACTGGCTGGAGAGTTCTAAAGGAATGAGCCAGCTTTGTACATGACCAAATCAAAAGCGCGCCCCATACAATTATTTATTGGTGGTCAACAAAACAAGCGGCCGGCTCAACCAGAGCGCAGAGGTGGAATATAAATGGGGTTCAATAGTAAGGTTAGGGAAAATATTTTTGCCCTAACCAAAAGAAAAGGTGTTACTAGTGTATTTTAAATATCCCAGAACTCTCATTTTTTCTTTCTGTTTTTCAAATAAATCATCCTTCTGAAAAAACAACAAGGACGCTTAGCAGTCATGTGTTGCGCCCCCGAACAGCCAGAAGGCTCATCGCCCTTGTGCTCAGATCAGCAAATGGATAATGAGATATCTTCAAACGAGTCGTATCTCACCGGTACTCCGACCTACACAGCCGAGGAGCTTGGAGAGATTTTTGTTGATTTTTACAAATTTCTTACCACATTACACTACGATGCTGCGGATCTCAAGATCCCACCCCCGGGGGGTGGCCAAGTATAACCAATGAGGTGTGCAAAGACTTCAAGTCAGAGTTTGTTACTCAAGTCCTGCGCTACCTACCGTATTTCGACAATCAAAGCAAAGCACAGATTCACTGCGCATGCAAGGTGGTGGATTATTCCTCGTTCAGCCATGGGGACTTTCAGATGATCAAGGATCTGGACGACTATGGGGCTGAATTTTACTCTGAAGCAGCGAACGACATTATTGATGCTGCCCACTTCATCTGCATTGCGACCAGAACTAGATCCGGCGGTCGCTTCCTTTGGCTAAATACAAGAGAGGGGGATATAACAGAATATATCCCTTGTTTCGCTCAGCTCGCTCCCACGGAAGTGAAGCACTTTTTTGAGAAACTGAAAGAGGACTATCGCAGCCTACGGATTATTCCCTGGCCAGGCCGGACAACTCTATATTTTGCGGATGTGGAGGAACGAGACGATCGTATATCCCCAGAACAGATCCCTAGTACAGAAAGAGATGACACGGAGGACCTAGACGTGCAGTACATTAGACAGGTCTACCGAGAGCACGGGTGGCCTGACTCATTCCGCAAGGACGAAGCCTTCAAAGTCATTGAAACCGTCTATGGATCTGACGATGGGTATGGAGTATGGCCAAAGAGTCCAATCTGGGAGTGAAAATAGCAGAGGGTGTTTTGTATCAATAGCGCTTGGTGGCTAGCTCACTGACATCTATTATGAGCTTATTCCAGAATGCACATCTTGATATGGCACTCCATAAGTCAACAGCCTGCTGTAGCCTGTTGGTGGGTCAAAGCCCCCCCACGATGGATCATAAAGGTCAAGTTTCCGGAGGTTAAAGTGGACAGAACCAAAGTTCGCGAGAGCTTCTATCGGAGATGACTGCACCCTGCTGGCCACAGCATGATAATTAAAAATCTGAGAGGCTGCAAAGGTAGAAGGAATTCCTTTCGTCCGCAACAGATAATAAACAGCAATCCGGAGTCTGATATTTTCCGAGAGCTTGGTGGTTGGCTTTCTTGCTCAGGTTGAGATATATGAAGTACCTTGGTAAGCAAATGAAGGGCTAGATCAGTAGGGAATAAATACTCTATAATTAAAGTCGATTCTCAAGCCCAAACTAGAATTTAAACTAATTTTTATGATCGTTTTTCAACCCCGCCTGCACACTCGTAGCTTCATCCCGAATACAATAGCCGTTGCAAATGCCAGTAGAACAATAAGCAAAGCCTCGATTGAGCAGAATCACCAGGTTCAACTTTAGCGCATTAGCTGGCGAAGTCGCACTTCTCAGACACTCTCAAAGTAAGAATAATCAAGATCACAATACAAATTAGTCGATATCCTTGGACGGTGTGCTTTAATTTTGATGTAAACGTATTCAATTAAGCAGCGACCCATACGAATTCATGCTCGAGAAAAGAAAATCAATAAATAAAAAAAGCAAGCGCTAGATTCTCCTGGAAATATCGCGATCAAACCAACCATAACAGGTAGGAAAGACGGCGTATTGTAGACACGATCTAACACATGCATAAGCTACCCTATACACCAACCACATCTTGCTCGATAGCATATTTTCATAGTTTATGCAAGGCTGAGATAACATCAAAATACCGAAAATTGCCGTTCTATTTGGGAAACACTCAAATAGGCGATTTCATCCTGGTTAAGTAGAATTGCGATAGAAATAATGCAGCTCACCTTTGCCCGAGTTCGGTCATTTGTGATAAGATCTATTTCATACACTTTGCCCTCAACGATGTGATTCTCTATCTTTGTGGCTTTACCATGAATTGACATGCTTAGGCCAAATTTTACGCTCCAAAAACATTGAATTGGTTCGATAAAAACTTCAGGTAAGCAAACTCGGCAGCTCAGCCATACCAATGGCTCGATTGCCCGACGGCAACCTTCCTAAAGTTACCTGACTAAACAAACTCCGCTGCCGTGACGCAATCCGGCAATACGACAGAGGGGAGAGTTCCCATGCGACAATAGAGAGACCGGGGTACTCCTATTAATAAGGAGATGAGGATGCGACGCGTTAGGGGCAGCTGGGTTGGGCGAATTGCGCTCGATGACATTGTTTTGTCGATTCTTGCCACCAAGGCTGGACGATCTCTGACGGTTTCGTCTGTTGTAGCAAGGGTTAATTTAAAATACTCGTATTCATTTACTTGCCACAGGTCCCATTGTATTCCAGCGCCATTGTTGGCTGCCCTATGCACTGAGTTTAATGAAGGGAGCCCCAGTGGGTCACGGCAGGGATGCCGCCATGCCGCCTTTGTTTCTGCCCCTTGCTTTGACACTGACAGCTTCACGGGCGCCGAGGCGTCCTTGTTCCGATTAATAAGTGGAAAATGATGTCAGGCCGTTGGAAATTGTTCAGACGAAAGCCTGGTTTCGGAGCGGTAAGTGGAGGCGGCGTCGTCGCAATCTAGAATGGTTACATGATGCATATCAAACCCGCTCTCCCTCACATGACCGCGTCGCGGCGGACACATGCCCGCCATTTCCTTGCCGTGTCAATTTAGTCGACTGTCCCGCCGAAAAGGCGAAGATAGCGGCTGCTTGGCATAGCTCCATCGTTTCGTCGTCTGTTCTTCACGCGCCAAGATGGATTCCTCACGACGGTCTGTCATTGACCGGGGCGTCAACAGCCCTACATGTCATTTCGATTCCGACGAGTTCGACCCCCCGCCGCCGCGATATGTCACCAAGGAGGAATGGACATCTGAAGATGAGCGCTCAGTTCCGGCAGCTGAGCGGTCCAGCTCCAACGAAGACCAACAGCAACCTCGCCAGGCGCGCCGTTCTCACATACAGATGAACATTCAGGAACCTTCACCGATCTGGCAGCCAAGAGGCCTCCGAGGTGCCCCGTGGGTGGGCATTGGTGGATTGTTTGTGACCTTTGCCAGCGCCATAGCCATTGTCGCCGTCTCGCTTTCGGCAGATGGTAAAGAGACAAACCAGTGGCCGAGCAAAGCCCATCCAATCCAACTGGCTGTAGCGCTGGCCGTTCTAATTGCAGTTGGAAATGCCGGGCTCACCTTGGCTTACAGTGAGGGCGTGACGCTTGCGTGGTGGGTCAAGATGCTGAAAGGTGGTACGTTGTACGACAGCCATCGGTATTGGCAACATGGCTCCAGTGCGGTCATGTCGGTTTTGGAGATGCGCAACTTCAACAAGGTGTCGCTGGGTTCAATAATGGTCCTGCTCCTGATCGTCACTGGACCGCTCGTCCAGCGTGCCGCCGGCCAGACCAACGTCATGGAGAGAGAGCTTATCAACTTCAGCGCCGCTCTCGAGCCCAGCGCATTCACTCAACCGACGGGATACTACATGACCCACGCTCCGGGAGTCAATGCCTTGTCTCAGAACTTCTCAAGCGTGGTTCAGGATTTCAGCAGCCGCACTGATATAAAACTAGGGTTCACTGGCTGCAATGGAACTTGCGCAGGAACCTTGATCGCGCCAGGATTTGATACCAACTGCACCAGTGGCAACCAACCATACGACCTTGGATTGGACAAGCTGAAAATCGGTAACGAGACAACAGTTGGTTCGATTACTGTATCCGCCATGGGAACATACGACCCGGACACCATCACCCTCTCAACTTTGTATAAGCCGCAAGCCGCCAGCAAAGGAAACCTCATCAGCACCAACTGCACACTGCACATTGGCCAAGTACGATACAAGTTTCACGAGACAAATGGCACATTGACCCTGGATAAAGTGGACCAGTACACCAACAACACAGTCGCCCGGCTGTACATGGGTTACGAGATGACTGGGCTGGGTTCCCCAATGCCCTCAGTCCTGGGAGGCATCGCATACGCAGCGAACAACATTTACGGCAGTGACGTCAGTTTATATCGAACAAGTATATACTCCGTTCAAGGAGAGGGGCCAATGTCGTACACGTACATGAACTCGAGCCAGGCAGCACTGGGAACAACAAACATGACGTGGACGGACCCGACATCTTATGTGCTGGATGCGATTCGCGAATTGACATTCCGTTCTGCCATTGCCTTTTCGAATTCATCCTCCACCCAAACTGTCGATGGGACCCAGGACCGTACCGCAACCAAATATAAGCTCCATCCCGGCTATATTGGCGGTGCACTGGCCATTCAATTCATTACCGGGCTGGCCATCCTGTGGTTGTTTGAGGGATTCTGGCTGCTCGGACGCCAGGTGTCAATGAGTCCCCTCGAGATCGCCGCTGCTTTCCAGGCCCCAATCATGGCCAACGCAACCGTCAACGCGGATGCAAACAAGCTGGCAAAACAGGTCGGAAGCCAGGAGGCCCGGTATGGTGTTGTCGAATATGACAATGGCTCATATCAGAGCACGAATGGACGAGCCCTTGCCATCGCGGCACCTTCAATGATCATCCGCCATTAGACGTCCTTATTCTGGACATTTTCCTAGGTTGAAATTTTTCCTAACAGCGACACAACTAGTTTTTTTTTTTCATTTCTCTCACGTTTTATAGATGGATCATGAACAGCAATTAGACAAATGTATTCCTAGACATTACGAACTGATGGTTGTGTCAACCTCAAACCTCTCGAAAACCCAACGTGGTCAATATTTTCTTTTCTGAGTTTATGTATATAGATTTTCTGACCAAATTTTTTTCCTGGTCAGGTAACTACATAAGAAAAAATTCTAGTTTTTGTCTAAAAATGAATAAAATAAAGTAAAAACCCCAACGTTTCCTTCCAAGTACTGCTGACATTCAACACACCAAGATGAAAAATCAGCACTGCTTCGTCATGACCAATGAGATTTTGTGATTCATTGTGTTAACTTATTTAATTTCTAGTAGATCATACTCTTAATTCTCATATTTTCTATAAAAAAACCAACTCAAACAAGGCTGTGCGATAGTCTGGACCTAACCCTAGAGTATGAAGTGAATTTAATAGTAGAGTAATGACAAGTCTAACAAGTACTTCTTCAATCATGCAGCCAAATCTATAAAGATGAACTTCACTCATTCCTCTCCCACTTGTATAATCAGCTTTTTCCCAAATACCTTTCCGTCCTTGAGCTGCTTGAGCGCCCCTGACACTCCCTGTAAGCCTCCCACTGCCGTCTCGGTCGGGTGACCAGTTAACCAGCCTTTGGCCAAGCCATAGGTGAAAAGTCGGCTCATAGTGTACGCGAAACATTGCTGCTCCATGCTGCCATCGTGTGCCAACATTACGTTGATATAGTCGCCATTGACACATCCGGTCACCTTGGATCCTCCTTGGATAGTAGCGATGAACGACTTTCTCTCAATCGCACTATCCAATCCGTTCTGTGTACCCAATGCTTCCTTCAATATACCGGTGTACTCAGGTGCCCCATCTTGATTGGTGGCACAATCGAAACCATGCCATGCCAAACCCATACCGGCTTTTTCAATGGCTGACTGGATTTCGGCGATAAGTTTTCCCTGCGGCTGCCGATAATCGATTACGACATCACCTTTTCGGGTGTCGACAAGTCCGTGTACAAAGTCTAGTGAGTTGCCAGCAGTTGCAATAACCGGGTGGAAATTGGCAGCCATGGCGAGTTTAACAGCAAAGGCACCTATTGTTGTGCCAGCACCGTGAATAACGAGAGGACCCTTGTGGATCTCGCTCGCAGTAGTTGACCACGGGCTGGGGAGATCAAGAACTTGGTACAAGCCAAAGGCCGCCACAAGGCCATTCATCGGGATAGTAGCAGCCTAACCAAATGCATTAGAACCTGATTTACGTCAAATATGAGAGCGGGGATGTAAACTCGAACTCACCTCTGCAAAACCGACATGATCTGGAATATGGAAGGTCGTGCAAGCCGGAGCAATAGCGTACTCAGCAAATGCGCCATGGCTTGTGCCAATCTGATGCATTGCTGCTACTCGGTCTCCAGGTTTGAATTCAAATACCCCATCTCCTACAGTTTCTACAATTCCTGCGAGATCATCTCCCGAGTTCAACGCTTGGTTGAGGAACATTGGCATTTTCCAATCCTTTGGGTTTGCACCTAAATATCAGTTAGTGGAGGGGCATTCATCATTCGCTGCAAACCTACCAGACGCAATGACCTTGACGAGAACCTCTCCTGCCTTGGGAACAGGAACCGGCACCTCTCGGATCTCAACTTGGAGATCGGGTGAAATGAATGCTTCCTTCATCTTAGGTAGTTGTTTTGGTGGTGAGTAGTGTGTCTGAAAGTTAGTCTTGTGTGTCGAAATGGAATGAGTCAAAACAGACCACAGCCTAGCGATATTTAACATATTCCACAAAGAGTCTTGAGAATCGATAGGAGGAAACTCAACGGCCTTCAAAACCTACAAAAAATATTGTTGAGTCGTTTCCAATTGGACCTATTGGCCGCGGGAACTTCAGTCCGGACGGACTTGGAATCCTCCAAGCGGACTTCAGAGCATGTGGAGTGGAGTTTTGTGTTTTGTCAGCAAGAATGACGACAAATAGATTCCATGCCTAACTTGAATAGGTTCGGGCTTCCCAAGTTGCGGAAACTTTAAATTGGCACTTGACTGAATCCTATAATAGTGTGCAGGGATGTAGGAGGATATTGGACTACTCCTTACGTCAGCCCAACATAGGAACTTGGACAAGTCCATGGAGATAGCATCTCCGGCGCCATGAAAAATTGAGATGAACGAAAATATGGGCATGAAATCCGGGCTTCATACCCCCAAGTCTGCTGCATGGCGGTGTTAACGGGAAAGTACGCTGTCCGGGTTACTCAAGAGCAATAGGCGAGCAACAATCGCTGGGAATGAATTCCTATAGTAATCGAGGTTCCATGAGTTCTGTGGCTAAGTAGTTGTCAACAACGATTCAAATTCGAGATTAAAACTACTTAAAACACAACGAGGCACCACAGTGGGATTAGTTCAGCCTTATGCCAGCAGCCACAAAAATCCCGAGGACCCTGGAGACGGCCGCCCCGCTGCTATGTAGATTGTAGAGAACCAGAACCTTGTCGGGAAACTACAGGGGAAAGTTGCCTTGGTGACTGGTTGCTCCCCAGGTAGCATCAGGGCAGAGGTAGCAAAGGCCATCCGCACAACAGGCGCCGATGTATACATAACAGTGCGTGATCTTGAGAATTGTCGCGAGGTTGCTCAGGTCATTCTACCCGATGGACAGCCAGGTCAGGTAGATGTTATCTAGTTGGATCTCACATCCCTGGACAGCATTTGGTAGGTAGCAGACACCTTTTCAGGAAAGTCGAAATCTCTCTACTTAAACCGAACCTCTCAACTTCATCCGTGTTGTCCACGACTCTGACCGAAATTCCAACCAATGTTCCAACAAAGACATCTGCGCCACCGGCTTCCTCTACTTGTACCCCATCCCTTGACACTGAATGGGGCAGTGCATGGGCCAACGCAAATGATGAAATTTATTGAGTCTACATGAACCCACAATTTGGATTCTACCAAGGAAGATGCGTACTCTCCCCCGTTACAAGAAGCGACTCTGCTTCTGCCACCTTCCAAGTTGAACCAGTCGCTGGTCGGCTCAGTATGAACTACTCTAGCACCAGGTATTAGCTTGCGGTGAAGCCAGATTATGATATAAGACGTTACAATACCGCCCTTTTGACAACCGCTTTCACCGCGAGTGAAGGGGCCACATATGCCCACTGTACTCGTTGCGCTGATGGTCGCCTTGACTGCACTGCAGAAGGTAGCGGTAACAAGCTATATTTCGTGTTTGCCAAGGAGCTGGGTATTTGGAGTACAGAGCGAACCGACTTCGATATCTCCGGATATTATTACAGTGATTTAGTAGTTGGTTCTCAATCTCAAAATGAATGACCCCGTCCCCAACACCAATTCTTAGGCTGAGGAATCCACAGCGAACAACTTGGCTCGACAATTTCTTAGGCTCGCTTGAATTTTGACGTCAGGATATCAATCAATCTAAGTAAACTCGAAATTTTATCTTCTTGTTCCTTGTTAGATTTCACACCATAAGTTTTTCTCACAGTTAGGCATCATTAGTGATATTTCGAGCTATCATCAACGTCTCGTCCAAATCAGACCGTGCTAACTTTGCTTCGTAACAGATGAGCATTAATTAACGCCACAATCGTCGGAGATTTATATCCCTTGCCTGTGCGCACATGAATTAACAATACCGTGTAGGGTAGAATGCACGGCCTTGCGGCTCGTCCAACTCGCGTCCCCGCCTCAAATAGCCCTTCCCAATCTTGAATCCGCAAATCCGCAGCTACGCAGCACATAAGTCGACTTGCTGATCATAGAGAAAGCCGATAATACCTCGCAATTCTCGTGTTACCAGGGTATTAGTTTTAACTCTTCACCACTAAGCAAGCCCGTCCTCCTAAGTAGCCACTTAGCCATCCTTGCTAGTGTGAATTTTAGGTTTGGCCCACGGATATCTCATCCGCGGAGAACAAGTCCGTGGAGATAGCAGCCACGGACCTCATCCTCATCCGCTCGATGCTCTCGCCTTCTGCTCCTCCCACATTTCCCATATCCCTTTCCAAGAGCTGAAGACTAGGTAAAGATGCATCGTTGCCCGCATTCACACCGGCGTCCTATTTCGTGCCATTCCTGCAGGGCGCGCAAACTCCGATGCAGCCGCCAGTTCCCCTGCTCCAACTGTACCACTCGTGGTATTCCTTGCCAGGCACCACCGAACCAGCCTGTAAGCTCGCAGCGGCCGACGGTCGAGAGCACGTCATCAACGACGTCCCGAGTTACCAATGCCGAGCTAGTGAAGCGCATGGAAAAATTGGAGGCACTGCTGGTCCGACAGACCAAAGAGCAGGAAAGCATAGAGCCTCCAGCTCTGCCGGAAGCAACACCAGACAGAGCACCGCAACGTCTGCCAACCAAAGTCCAAGCCATCCTCTCCGATGCTTTGGTGCTTGAACGACACTGCCTATCTCCAGAAACACAGGTGCGTGACTGCCCCAGTTTCCATGCCTAGGCAAGTGACTGAACACTATCAAGCACCCCAACCTCCCTAGCCCCATAATATATCGAACATGTCCTATCCGGTTAATCAGACAAGCACATCTCTTTTTCTTTCAAGGCATTGAACCAACCTCTGCGGCTGGCCCGATTGAGCCCACAAGATGCATATTGCTACCGGAGCGTGAAGAGATGAAAATGATTGTCAACAAGTACATCACTGACATCTCATACATGCATCATGTCATTCATGGCCCGTCTGTGCGACGCCTTGTTGACCACATCTATGACAATCTTGCCCAGGACTACCAATTCCTTATCGGCCCTGTCTTATTAATGCTCGCGATTCTCGCGAATACAACGCATTTATGGGACGTACAGAGCTTTTCTGGAAGCCTCTTCCCAAGTGTTTCCGAAGCCCACTCGCAGGCCCTTGTCTGGCACAAAGCAGCGTTGGACCTTCTCGACTATGGTCAGCAAAATTCGCACGTGTCACTGGAGGCTACACAGGCGATGATTATCTTATACTTTGTGACATGCAATGTTGAAGGTGTTTCAGTGAGATTGAGAAGCATTGTGTCCAGGGCTATCACAATGGCTCGTGAGCTTGGACTCCATTGTCTGGACTCTTCACACCGCTCAGTTACGGAAGCTTTCCAGCCTACTGGATTGGAGACTGAAATAGGTCGCAGAGTCTGGTGGCATCTCTGCGTCACTGACTGGTAAGAAGGAGTGTCCTGTTCGCCGCCACCATTATATCTGACAGTCGACCAGGATGCTTGCCGGGTTCTCGGGTACTTTTCAAGGTGTCTACACCATACATCTCGCTCAAATCGCTGTAAACAAGCCAAAAAATATTAACGATGAGGATATCGCGGATGAAGGAGGTATTATGAGCAAACCCATCTCGCAACCGACACACATGTCATACTTTCTCCAGCGCCTACGACTAGCCGAAATCTTTCGTACGGTACTCGATCAGAGCCAATCTGTGTCCTCAAGCCCAAAGTCGGCCAGTTTTCAACGCATCCAACAAATGGAAGCGCAAATGGATCGGTTTTGGCATGACTGCCCACCCTTTTTTGGCCTAGACGATGACCTGGCCACAATGAACAAGGACCAGGCCAAAGATGTAGCTGCCCAGCGGCACGTACTTAATTTATTCTTCCACGGCCAAAGGTGCAGAATTCATCTTCCATATCTTGCCCGTGGAACGGTGGATTCCAGTTACACCAAATCACGAGCCAGTTGCCTGGAGTCTGCCCGACTCATCGTCCAAGCAGAGCAACAGTTGACGAAGGAGGGCCATGGTTTCACTTCAGCAAGACTCAGAATGGCTGTTGTACTGCACCACATCTTCCTGGCCTTTACTGCCCTGCTCCTTGATATTTGTCTTGATGCCGACGGGACAGGGCGTGCATCCAAACTGCCGGAGGCGGCGATTGCTTGGAAGATTCTACAAGGTGCCAAGGCACATTCACCCCAAGCAGAGAAATTACTCGAGCCCCTTGGTCGAATCATGTTGAAATACCATGTCTTGATCTCAGAAGACAGCACCATGGAGGGCTCCACAACAACCATTACTACCCAAGACAGCAGCTTGGCCGCGACAGCCTCATTTCCAACTGAAGACTTGTCCGCGTGGGGCAGATCAGCAGAACCAGTGCGAATGAACCAAGATTGGTTCAGCCTAGAATCCACGTTGGGAACTAACTCGGATGACTGGTACGGTGTTTTTGGCGGCCTGGATATTCCTCTTTTTTGATGTTGCACGAATCATGAGCGGATATTCGTTAGCGCAAGAATGGTGAACTGTAATTAGACTTATTATGAGATTATAAAGAACTCATCAGGGCTTCATCCTTCTCCTGGCACTAACTCTTTCCGATTTAGGATATTTTCAAAGGCAGCCATTTATTCGCCGGAAATAATCCAGAACATCAAAGGTCTACAGGGCGTTTTGTAGATGACAAGTAGATAATAAGGCATACTGAAGGCCTTGATTGCTTCACACTCCAGACTTAGACTCTGTCTCTTTCATGCAGAGAATTAGTCACCTTTCAGCGTTTTTATACACATCCAGCTCCAGCTTATACAGCGAACAGAAAAAAAAAAGGGCTTATGGCCCAAATACCCTTCAGACCGTACGAGTCACAATGGTTATCTAGATTTGTCACTTTTCAGCATAGACCAGACGAAGAAGTGAGAAGGGTGAGCGTCATGTGGTATTTTGGCTAGTCTATGAAAGTAAACTATGGACACTATAGCTCATCTCAATGTCAATGTCCTCTCTAGCTCAGGGTCTTGTTCAACCACGCGAATATGGTGCGCGACAGCTCCTGCCCAGCACCATTTTGGCAATGATAGCCAGCAACCCCAGTGAAATTATGAAGGGTTGCCGTGTCGCCCAGAGCATCCTTGACCAGTTTCTCCTGCCCGGCGAAAATGTCCTCAAACTGGGAAGCAGCAACAAAGACTGGAATCTTGATCCTGTCAACGACATTCTTCAATCGGTAATCTTTGACCTGCGTGAAGAAGGAAGAGGGCGAGTGAGTGTAAAACGCCCACAAGCCTTGGTCCACGCCCCAGGCAGCCGTGGTGCTGAGCTCCCCGGAATCCCGCAGCGACAGGAGCTCATCGTCAAATTCCGTGTAGTTGCCCGCTTCGTATATGCTGAGAATCTCAGACGGCAGCTGCCCGGCGTATCCAGCATAGACATCCCAGATGCCATCGATGAGAACCGCCGCGGACAACCGGGGCTCAAAGGCCACGGCACGCGCAGCCAAGTAGCCACCAAGAGAGTTGCCGACAAGTACAAGCCGATGACTGTCCACGACGCGCGACTTTTCCGAGAGCACGTAATCCACAACAGGGGTGACGACCTTCTCCCAATCAGGAATGAAGCCAATATTTTGGTTTCGGCGCACAGTCGGTTGTCCCGGGCCCTCGTAAGTCATGCAGTTCCATCCTCGAGCCAGGGCGGGCACCACGTAGCCGTGATACAAGTCTTCTTGCGCAGCATCGTAGCCATTCCCGATAATCAAGGTCGGCATTTTGGTGTCTTTGCTCTTGGATGCGGAATACCAAATGGCCTCAATCGTGAAGTTGCCCTTGGTGGCTGGAATGCGGATCCGCTCACCAGGAATAGTCAAGCCAGCCAGCCCTTTGTTGAATGCCGCAGTCTGCTCTGCCCAGAGGCTGTTAATGAGCGGGTTGCTCCAGTTGCGGCGAAGGTAAAAGTCGGCTTTGCGAAAGTAATTGGCTGCAGAGAACCAAGTGTCTTTGACATTAATGGCGTCGTAGGCATTCTCCGAACTCTCGGCTTGGGCCTTTGTGTGGTTAGCGAGCGCATAAAACTGCTCGCTAAAAGAGGTCATGTTCCCAGGTATGAGGTTTTTAGCAACTCCCAGAACAGCACCGATATCTGAACCCCCGCTGATGGCGCTGCCGAGGGTCCCGAGAAGTTTGAAGTGGAATGTTGCATCTGCGTTGAGCGACAATATGGGGGCGTCGTCAGTAGTGTTAGTCCCGGCTGCTGAGGTGCAATGCACCAGTGCAGTCAAGAGAGAGCCTGCGTAGACAGAAGAGAGTTTCATGGCGTATTGGAAAATATATAAAAAAAAATATACTCTGTGATGATTGATGATTTGTCGATTATGAAATGAAGTTGAGCGTGTTGAATTGTTCCATTTCGTGGCCGGATGCGTTTCCTCCCTCCCTCTTTATACTACAGTTGTATTCCTAGAGCTCATGAGGGCGCAAGCTATGGTCCTATAATTGAAGCCTCTGTAAGCTAGCCTGAATCAATACCCTACTTTGCGATAGAGTATGACAATTGTTGGCAAACATCAGCTATGACCTAATTCATTGCACTTTTACCTGCACGTGGCCTCGACCTTCTTCTTGGCAATCTACGGCGACTAACGCGTCAGCTTTGTTCCTTGGACGGGAGGCGCTGCTCAACTAAGCCTAATTCAGTAGATATTTTGCGATGGAGCGTCATCATTGGCAGCAAGTATGCATCGCTGCGCCCACATAACGTAAGCCGAGGTAAGCGTATATATTAGCATGATACGTTCGTAGGAGCCTTTTCTTCGAGACTGCGGGCTCTTGATTGAATAGTCGCAACCTCATTTCCTTTTCTAGTATTTTAACTGCCCTCATGGTCAACCACGGACGCTCCGGAGCGTGCGTGACGTGCAAGCAGCGACGCGTCAAATGCGACGAGGCGAAACCGGAATGCTGGCCGTGCCAGCGCCTCAATCTTCGATGCGGAGGCTACAAGAAAAAACCTCGCAGCCTGAGATTCATAGACCAGAACCATAAATTCGGTTATACACGTGTCCTGGGGCAAGGTCTCGGGACTCCAAACGTGACTACTGTACTCGTGCCACGTCCGCTTGCCGAGCCCGACACAGCCGTGCCATTCTTTCTTGCCCACTATGCCAGCTTGGGGCGCTACACGGGATCGGCGCGCGGCTTTTTTGAGCTGCTAATTCCTACTTACCGCTCCCAAAGGCAGGACTCGGTCTTCGGGCTCGCTGTCTCGGCTTTGGCTTCCGAAGTACTGTCCCTGTGGCGGCATGGCGGCAGTCAACTCCAAGTGCCGCAAAAGTTTTATACGCAGGCCCTCACCCGTCTTCGAAATGCATTGCATGATCCCACGGAGCGTGGCAAACCAGCGACTATTCTGGCCGCCTTGGCGCTGCAGATTTATGAAAATATTGCTGCAATATACGGCTTTCGCTTAGCCACGTGTGTGCACAACAACGGCGCAATTTCCTTGCTCCCCTTCTCGGATTCGCATCCTGAAAATGGAGTGACCAGCGCGTATATTCGGAGATTCATGATCCACACCGAGACCGCATCGGCGATGCGCCAGAAAAGGCCGTTGCAGAAGATTGCATACTCATGGATGGCAAGCAAAGCGCCGATGGCCATGCCAGCCAACCCCAGCTTGACGCTCGACATCATCGGTGCTTCTGTTGCCGAATTCCAGGCCAAACATGCCCAGCTCGGAGCGGATGATGGCCCTGCGCATTCGTTACAGCGAACGCGGGAGTTAATAATGGAGGCAAAGGGCATTGACGAACGGCTCCTGGCCTGGGCACGAAGCGTTCCAGATCATTGGCAGCCGTTGAAGCTCATAAGCGGCCAAGACTTTGATCCATCAATTCCCGCCTACGAATCTGTCTGTGAAGTGTACCCATCTTGCCAAATTGCAGCGATTTGGAATCTATGGCGCTTTCAACGCTTTATACTTGTCAAGATGATCCTCGGCTCATTAAATACATCGCTGGATCTGAATCAATTTCCACTGGCAAATTCTCAGATCCCAGACGAGGTCAATGATTTCGTCGAATGCAAACGAATCATTCAAGAGCTAGTGGACTCTGTGTGCCATAGTGTGCCATTTTACCTTGGCAATAGAACCAGACCTTCAAGCATTGCCGACTTTGCCGACCCGGCAGTATTGCTTCCCAGCTACCATTCATTGCCACCGGGGGATAAGAGACGGCTGAATAACCTAAACTGTGATCCCGTGACGTCAATAGACGAACACAAGCGTCATGCTGTAGCTCAAGGGCCTTGGCACGCCATGAGCCCGCTGAGTCGCTTGTTGACACTCTTCTCAGAACATCATGGCCCGCTCATAGCTAGCTTTCTTAGACCAGGACAACAAGAGTGGATCCGCGAACAATTTCTACGTGTCACCACTCTGCTCCATCTTCCACAAGTAATCTCCAGCAATGGCAAGGAGGAATACCGCCTCTCTAAAACGTCGGCTCAAGGGTCCGCAGATGCAAAGGCCAAGTATCTCGCAAGGGCGGTCCGGAATGGCTCGATATTTATGAGTGGGATGTAGTGCCTAGATTCTAACATTCAGACGCCCAAAGAAAATTACGAAGTCAATTAAAACGACCGATTAACATTTTAAGAGACGGGACTTATTATTCTGGACGAGTTAGACAAAGCCAAGCATGCAACTTCTTCAGGGTTTCATTCTTTAGGAAGAAATGGAGAAAATAGGAACTGGTGAAACGACTGAAGGAATTTCTAGACTAAATTTTATTATTAAATTACGTCCATTATTCTCAATTACCCGATATTTAACAGAATCGAGCAGTCACACGGATAGCCGAACAACGCTTGCCATACAGACCTCCATCTTCAGAATCCTTGCAATCTCGGCGTGGGTCCCCTAGAGACACCGTCTCTCAGACCTTAAATTCACAGCAGAGTTAGGGGTTCTCACCATACCCATACTAAAAGATAAGATGAGTGGGCGTGGACAATAAAATGGTATCATATATTTTATAACCAAATGGCTCGGTTTTCCCAGTTCTTCACGCTCCGAATCCTATTCATAAATCAAAGCAAAAGGATAGAACTTGAGCTTTTGGGAAAGCATAAGATACTGTTACAGCTTCAGATCACCCGGAATCTTCGACCAACCAATCTTATCTTGAAATGGTAATGCGAAAACCGTTCAACTCATCGACCCCAATCTTGAAGACAAACTAGCTGCCAAACTCGGTCTTATTATAGCCTCGTTTTTAGTCATCGTCTCCTCGTCGCTTTTCTGGACTTAGAAAATCTTGGCTCGTTTTCCTTTCTGAGTTTCCTCATCTTGAAGCCTCATTACTAACTGCTGCATAGGAAATGTGAAGGTGGCGGACATGGATGAAGCCATCGGGGCATCCGAGGTTCAATTCTCCACCGCAATTTTCATCTTCTTCATCACGTACATCATTGTTGAAGTCCCGTATGTAATCCCAGTCAGAATGGGTTCACCTTGCTACATCTTGACATTTTTATGCCTTGTATGACCAGCCACAACTGTGGCAAACTAATCTGTGGTCAACATCGGTAGACTGTGTGGCTGTCGGCTGCTATTCGGCGTTGCTGATGGGGGCCTACTGCAGTCCCTTAAGACTTCGCTGACGCTTGTTCATAAGCGAGATGAGATGAAAAGATGAGTCCTCTACTTGGTGTCTCGTACCACCCCTTCAGGAGCTATTAGAGGTCTGCTAGCGTATGGGCTTTTGCAAATGGATTGAGTAGGTGGCTATCCAGGTTGGAGATGTGCCAACCCACGGAATTCTGCCATTCATACATAATGATCAATGCGACAGATGGGTATGCATCATTGAGGGAACTTTTAGTCCAGTTTGTGCCCTCGTTTTTGAGTTCAGCTTGCCAACCGATGTACGAAAGCGTATCTCTTAGATTAGACGACAACGAACGGGCAATAATGCAGATCCGACTCTAGCAGAAACCATCATACATGACAGAGGGCCCTTTCTCTCTTTGGAGGTCCGATTTGCATTTACCAACCCAAAAGTTTGGCTATGCTATCGTAAACGAAGGCCCAGTTGTGAGTGGGTAAGCTAGCCCCAACACAGGGGTGGAACTCAATACTGTCAAAATATCCTCGCCAATAGCTTCGGCATTTTCCTGCCGTCCATATTCAAATCAATGGGGCAAGGGGGCCTCCCTCCTAATTATCCGACCACCCCTGTTTACGTGCTAGGTGCCATTGCTCTCTTCATATTTGCATGATTGTCATTGATGCAAGAAATATGGACCAATACGATGCAATTCTTTTTATAGGGAACGGGATACTAATGCCGGTTTAACTTATTCTTGACACCAACACGCTTAGCGCGTTTGAGTACATTCTCCTCAATTCAGAATGATGCAGTAGAGGCTATTGCTGTATCAAATGCCCTGGTTGATACTCATGTGGACTACTTGCTACGGAAGCGCAAGGAAAGGGAGGCCATTCTGACGGACGGCAGGGAGGATACTTGGAAAAGGATGAAAGGAGATTGCCACCTGGATTTCAAATACCGTCCTTGGCTCGCTGGAATCTGCACACCGCAAACTCGGTGCATTTGAGATATCTGATATCAGTTTTCATCACCTCCTTTCCTCGCGCCAAGATGAAACTAATGCTGCGTTGGCTTGTTGTAATAGGATGCAAGTGCAGAAACATTGTGATCCTTGCAAAGCCTAAACAAGTGGTAGCAGTATTAGTCCAATCGAGGGCGCTTGAAGGGGATCTCCCGTGATGCTATTCCAAGTCCCGGAGTTCTAGAACCTGATCACACCGCTCATGCCCCGGACTTAAATCAAAGTCTTACGTATTGTGTCTGAATTCAATCTTGCAGGAAAGTAGATTGAGTGACTTGGTGTTCGCCAAGTGCACCGGTGTTGTCTCTGAGCCAAAGCTATCCAAGTACCCAGTTCGACCTCTACCGTGTCTTGAGATCTAGAGCTTTGGCAAAAACAAATACCAAGGTGGGTCTTTTCCCATTAAGTTGGTGATCGACATTCGCTGCTGGACTGTGCGCGCTTAGAGGCTGAAGAGGCCTGGTCAGGGTCAGCTAGCTGGTGATATTAGGGCCGAAGTCTGATGTGAGACCTTGCTAGCCAGCGAACCCAACAGAGCCTAAACATGCAGTGTTGACAGCGCATGGCAAAAAGCCCCCCGTGGACTACCAGCCGCGTCTCTCTGCTGTGCAGCCTCAGCGAAAAGCGAGTCAGCCACTTCATCCCTCAATTACATGGGGCAAGGCTAGAAGGTTAGTCGGTGGAGCAGGTGGGTGTCCATCAGCCGTGCACATGAACCAGGTGTTGGTCTGACCACGGAGATCTCAAACAAACTATCGATAGGGCTCAGGAGCTCAAGGGCACGCCAAGGACTCTACGCCCTCGTGCAATGGCCAAAATCGGCAATTCGATGGCTCTTCTTTTTCTAATTATGGCATGCGATTGGCGTCGCACCGCCCTAAATCAGGGCCGAAACACGGCGAAAAGGGGCCACGCTTTGACAAGCCACTAATCCCCCTCAGACACTTTTTTCTCGACCAACAAGAGACAAGACAGGCCGATTAACCTGAGACCGACCACTCACCTACCTGATATGCAAGGGAGCTAAACCGTGAACCAAACGGACGGGCCATGTTCGTAACAGAAGAAGAAAAAAACAAGAAAAAAACCAGGGTCTTCGACAAAGTGATCGCAGGCAAAACAGTTCAGCACATTGATCGAGATCTGGCCAAGATTCTTCTTGGTAGGCGTGGAGACGAGCATCCGAGAAGGACAGCAGAGAAATGAAAGGTGGATCATATGCAGTGTGAAAGCCCCAAAGAGGAAAAGCATACTCCGTACAGCACAATTCTCAGGTCGTGCACTCCGTGAAATATTCCAATTTGGTCTGCCACAATCTAACCCACCGCCCGCTTGGACTGTGTGGCTTGCCCAGCGCGCAACGCTAACCACCAATTCGCCAAAACGTTAGCCCACCTGTCACAAACGGCCTTACCATCCCGTCCAGATGGAAGCCGGAGTTAATGGCCAAGAAGGGAGGGCGGCACAATGGAAATGATAAATAGATGGCTTCAACTCCTTTCGAACAGTTATTTTTCCCCATCACCAACAACTCATTCACTCAGCTTCTTCGTCTTCTCTCTCAAGTCTCTCGTTGACCAACTTGATAATTACCACTTTTTTACTACTACCTTCAACAACAACAAAAACTACCATCCTAATTCAAAATGAAGGCCTCATTCTTCTCCGTCGTGGCCCTTGCCATGTCTGCCTTTGCTGCCCCTCTCACCCAGGACAGCAAGGCCGAGCGATCCCTCGATGCCGTCGTCCCCGTTGTTGAGGCTCGCGACATTGCCGAGTCCCTCCCTGAGAAGCGCACCAACCTCTGGGTTTCCGCCAATGTCATCGCCAAGCTCGACGGCTGCGTCAATGCCATCGCCGACCTGACCGTCTCCATCAGTACGTCCACCAAACAAGGCCTTTGACAACCACGTCTCGATCTGAGCTAACAAGAATGCAGAGGCTTCCGTCAAGACCGTCGGCACCGGCCACGGCAAGATCTCTGCCGACTCCTGCGTCAAGGCCACCGCCCCCAAACTCGCCCAGATCAAAGCCATCCTCGTTGACGTCAAGGCCGAGCTCAACGTCATCTCCGCTGTCAAGATCACGGACAAGGCTCACGTCCAGGTCATCGTGTCGCTCCTCGTCAAGCTTGTCACCAACCTCCTGCTCTGCCTCAAGGAGCTCATCATTGCCGTCGGTCTCCGAGTTGAGATCAAGGCCGTCCTCAAGCTTGTCTGTGTTGCTCTCGGCGACATCCTCCACCTTGTCTGCGGCCTCGTCCCCGGCGTCTTCGTCAACGTCGTCGCCCGCCTCAACCCCCTCATCGGTGAGGTCAAGGCCACCGCTCTTGTCTCTTGCCTGGGCTCTGTCCTCGGTGCCAACGGTGGCCTCGGTCTCGGCCTCAAGGCCAGCATTGGTGTCAAGGCCGTCGTCGGCGTGTAAATTGGCACCTGCCAATTATTCGTGTACTGCACGGAGTGCAGTTCGAAAAAAACACAAGCAACGAAAAACCATGGTGTGGTAAATAATGGACATTGATCACGATCCGCCTTGTATAATTTAGAGTTGTGGTGACTCATTAAATCTTAATATAATTATCTATTCCATAAAACTGCTTCCAAACACCGGTGATCACCCTTGATGCTTTTGACTTTGACTGTTGGTATATATGGGATTTAACACTTGCTATTCTCTTATTCGCAATGGGTGTTTTCCCATTTATTAAGTCATATCAATTCCAATTTAGAGGGGCACTCCTTGCCATAAAGTAAGCTAACCACTGTAATTCCGAACCAAAAAACAAGAAGAAAATGGCGTTCAAAAAGCCAGCTGCGGGAATTGTGAAAACCATAGGTAGGGTAACATGGCGTTTTCCTATAGAATTCGGCATGCAAAGCGATGAGGTAAGAAGGGTGGAAAGATTGCAAATCATCGTGCTTAGTCAGTGATAGCGAATGATTTTGGTCAAAGACAACTATTGCCACTAGGAAGCCAGCAACTGCTGCATTGGGCCATTCAACATTCCGATAGTAGTGTATCGATTAGAAGTAAAGCATATGGGTTGAGAGAAAAACGAAGTTTAGATGCGCTGCGCCGAAAAGTTCCAGACAATCGTCATTGTGTGTTTATGTGTTTGAATCTAATTAACGGTGGCGTTGATCCAGTTGACAATCGTCAAGAAACAAAGCAAAACAATAATGGTCTTGAATGTCGCAGATTGATGCAATATAGGAAAAAATTCACCTACGTCTACTTAACCACTCTGTAACTAGAGAAACTCATAGAATGGTCCAACCGTCGTGCATGGTCTTCCTTCTCTTTTGTGAGTAGGATTATAGGGTAGCGGGTTGGACGCGAGATGGCGCGGCAAGACGCGGTTGAATCATTTTGATTGGATGGACGAATCAGCCGAGTACACGGAACAATAATCATCCGTCTCGGTTCTTCCGGCTTTACGGCCACGCTCGATGTCTTGGAGATGGGGTTAGTGGAAATGAGTGGCGTTAGAGTGACAAAATAAGACAAGCATTTAATGCGTTGCACACTGAAGAGACTGCTGAGGTTTTATGTCAACTTCCTCCCCTTTATTTGGCAGTCCGTGACAATTTCTCAGCTTGCAGCAGTATCACGGCAAATTTTGCCGGTTCTACGAGATCGTTTTCTCGTTCGGGGCTTGGTGTACACTGGTCTAAACCTAACTCATCCACACCAAATAGCGAGATGTAAGTTAGTTTTGCGTCACAAACTCCATCCACGCTGTATCCGTATATTCTCGCCATCTGACTTGCGTTATTTTGTAGAGCCTGACTCTATCGTTTGGATATCCCCAGTACATCTATCAGATTTCTCGCCGTAATCTTTTCCTTTCCGGCTAAAGTATGGCCGCAGGCTGGGTAGACACGCAATAATGAGACCCATATTGTATTCCAAAACAGTCCAAAACACTAGCTCCTTGATCAGCACGCTTACCCATACTTGTGGTAACGTTGATGGGGCCAAATTCTGAAAACTCACTAAGAGTACCTATTGCAATGGTGCCATGAGCCTGCGAGCTCATGATAAAATAAAACCGGAGGACGTTGAACCCGATTGTAAAAATACCAAGGAGAAAGGTGAAGTAGACTCCATTTTTGAGTGTTTTTCTCATTTTCACCTCAGGTAGGACAAACTAAGGTAAGATGAATACTGTAAACATTAGTACATGTCTAATTATGATGAATTGAACTGTGTTAATCGCACCTAAAAGGTCACCTGCCATGTGAAGACACCATATGGTGATGATGCAGATATTCGATTTTGCTTGAGTGCAATTTGGCGCATGGGGAATTTCCCTGATTGAGTGAAGTGAGTTGCCAACGGTCTCAAATATTTAGGAGAAGGGGCCTGTATTACCAAACATGATTAATTGGGGTGCATATGGTCAGTGCGAGAATGATACTGGTCACGTATGCCATCCCAACAAAGGCAATTGTTGACCAAAGAAAGATTCTTCGCTTCTGCATGAATGCAGGAAAGAATTGTAAATACATGGACAGGAGTGCTGCTTTGCACAGGTAGAATGTCGTTGTGATGGGGATAAGCTGGAGCCAGAATACCTACAGTAGCTCCTAATTAGTAGTTCCTATTAAACAGGGCGGGACGCCTACTTTGAATACCGTTATCATTTTAGCAATATTAACTGGAGCCATTTCAAGATTTGATCGTGGTATCGGATCAAGTGCTCCCATTTGCTGCAAATACACGACAACGCCATTCGTAATGCCGCCGGATACCCATGCTGCACACATGAGCAGGTCACTGGACAATAACTTTCGGTTTTGGACTCGATAGCGCAGATTGATGCGAGCTAGGACGAGCAATGCGGCGACAACGAGGAGAGTAAAAGCCGAAGCCTGGACGTAATTAGCCATGCCTCTTCTTGGTTAAGGGCTGCATGAAGGGATTTAACCACAATGTCGACCGGTTTTGGAGCCCATGATGCCATGTGTGATTGGAATCTGGGCATTCAAGGAAAATGGTGATGGCGGCAAGGGGCGAAGAGAAAAAAAAAAGAGAGAATGCAGGGAAGGGGGAAAGCAGCACTCAAGGTATGCGGCGGCGAGGCGGCAGCTGTGGCGTCAACCATGGGAATGAATGCCATTCCATTTTAGATGAAAGGCCCAAACTGTACAGAGTTTTCATTGGCCAGCGACAATAGATACAGCTTCATAAACTTAAACACACTTAACTTAGCAATAAAAAGGGTTGGTTCAAAATGGCCGGCTTAAATTAAAGGCTGTGATGTGCCTCTTAAATCCGAGCCATAACTGCTTACTTGACACTAAATTGGAAACTGGTTGCCGCCGTCGATTGTACTTACAGTAAGCTGTAACGATATACTGTGGCGCGGGAATTGTACAAAAGCCACTCTGGCCGGAACGTGTATGCTTGCCGCCACACTTCAAGGGATGCCGCTGCGCGAAATGACCACACAACCCGTAGAAGTGATACCAATCACAGTACAGTTATCGGTCCTATACCGCTTAGAGATGCCTACTGACCACTCTATTTGGTAATTCTCAATAACCTGCTCTTGTTGGGCCGCGATGAATCAAAGGTTTCAAGATTGTGGAAGCTTCTCAAATGAGTTAGTAAGGTAAACAATCTAGTGCAGTCATATCAATTATCAACCTAAAATATGCAGTAGGTCGACAATGGAAGATGTAATGGTTGTATTCGATACACGGCTGTAATACATAGAAAATGATAGATGTTAAAGGGTGTGCTCACTGCCTCTCAATTGAGATCAAACTCGTCTTTATACGTTCAGGTCAGATTGAGATACAGTACTCGGCCGGCCCTATCCTGTCCAGAATTACTGGTTATGACATGCAAAATTGTAGCCCGGAGGCCGACCAGCCTGGCCGGAAATGGTTGAATTCTTCCATTTTCCGTAGTATTGTTGGTGCTATAACAGTCAAATGATGCATTCTTTCGCTGCATGGACCTGGCACAGACCTGACCTGGAATCTGATTACATAAAATCGTACCAACGATAAATTTATGGCCAATCATTTACCGCCAGGTCATCGAGTAAAATTCCAATTGGCAGCAACCAGCACATTTTCACCGTTGGTCACCAACAACCAACAACCAACAAGGTGTTTCATTTTGGCTCCTCATTTACCGCCCACACCAGATAGCACCGGGAAAACACGAGCAAATTGCAGATTTCAACGCAGCGAAGCTTCTCTTCTTCATCATCAAGATTTATTCCCATCGCTAAATATTTGGCAACATGATTGACGACGATTCCAAATACTACTCCCTCAGTGGTGATATCCCTGTTGGCGGGCCAAGTACCTGGCATGTGACGGATTGGGACCAGAGGCGCACCATTTCGGTAACAATGGATGGGGAGCAGGATGATGAGAGCCTTGCTATTGAGCATCTCGGACATCTCGACAGCCAGATACCCATTGAGGTGTACAGGGTCTATGTTTCCCATACTGGAGAGCTGGTATCTAAACATACCGATGCAAAGGATGACCGAACTTACTGCGTGCACTACCCTTCCATCGATGATGCATTTCTCCCTGAAGGTATCCAAACAATACGACGAGACAAACTCGAGGAACTTGAAAGATTCGGCCCCGATGCCGACCTTGTCAGATACCCTCCGTGTTTGCCATGTTCCAAAAAGGTCATCTTGGAGCCATAGCCCCAAGTTTCTTGACTTTGTCAACTAACTCTGTATAGGTTGTATTTAAGTACTACTTTCTGTGGCAGTATGCAGAAAGGTGCTGGAATGAAATGCAGCTATGGATGCGACTGCCCAGTCACCCAAACATTGTTGCTTTCAACCGCGTCGTTGTTGATGAACTCCAAGGCCGCATCGTCGGATTTACTAATGAATACGTGCCTGGCGGCACAGTGGAAGAAAACAAGTCACGCGTGTTCAAGCTAAAGTGGCTCCGGCAGCTGATGCAGGCTGTAGATGACTTAAATCTTCGGTATGGCATCGTACATCAAGATGTTGCCCCAAGAAATCTCTTGGTCGACGAAGACGCCGACAACATCATGCTGTTTGACTTTAACTACGCTGCCCGCGTCAAAAAGTCTTCTTTTAAACCGGAAAAATACTACCGAAAGGACCGCAACGATGTTAAAGGAGTCCTGTTTACCATGTATGAGATAATTACTCGAGATAACAGTCTGCGTAGTGTGCCCCACGAAGAGCAGAGCCTCGACAGGCTCCAACTGGAGTGGAAAGCGCATCCAGATGTCAAGTTAGACTCCCCAGTCGCCGATTATCAGCGATTATTGCGTGAATGGAAAGAGAAAAGAGCTGCGCTCCCAGATGAGATTCATATGAGCGGGGCACCAGAGGCAATTGACTGGCCTGATAGACCTGACCCGCCACAGAAAACGATTCATACGATGGATATTCAAGGCAAGCCTTCCAGCTTCACAATAGAAGAGTGGTATGAGAGACGGCAGGATGTATGGGCCAGGGGGGGCAAGGGGTTGAATTGGGAACGGCCACTACAAAGAGTTTTAGATACCGGGATTCGAGTACTTTGCACTGGCCAAGTCATCGATTGTGAGGAATAAATTACACGAACATCGCGTAATGTGTAACAGCCTCGATCGCGTAGGTCAAATGCCTGGCTAGCTGCACGAGCTGCTCCAACATCCGCTCCGACAGTCACTGCAATAGGCGCCTCAATAGCTGCTCCAAAAATTACTGCAATAGCTACTATAACATAAGTAGGCCGGGAATAGCTTCAAGTCTGGTAGCTCTTTTATAGGTCTGGTGCTTAAGCTAGCTTTATTTGGACAGGGATTTGAATATTGAGGAAGGATAAAAAGAGAAATGTGATTTTTTTTTGGGCGAGACTTTGGCCTGTATGTGACTTGCGGTAAATATCAATAAATGTGGCGGCAAATATCAATTCTCTTTGCCAAATATGATAATAACCTCTAAGACCTAACTTGGCAACAGTTAAATTAAAAGACAATGTGGAAATCTATTTATTTAAACAAACATTCGAAAATCCACCGTCGAGTTTTGCAACGGAGCAGAAATCTGTTCCTTACATATGTGAGTTTATCAAGCTGTAGATTTCTTGTGCAGCTTTCGGTATTCTGCCCTTGTCACCACTTGCTTCAATTTCCATCATTTCCTTCACAAATTCGCGGATAGTAGCCACCAGATAATCCACCTCTGATTCCGTATTCATAGCGTGCATCATGACTCTGATGCGAGACTTGCCTTTAGGTACCTGGGGATAGTCAATGGGGACTACGGCAATCTTGGCCAATTGGAGATGGAAGAAAAGCCACCAATTGTACTTTTGTCGGGTCCAGATTGGAATGATGTGGACCAGAAAGTCCTTCGATTCGTAATCTTCCGCCACTGGGATGGACAGGATGCCCATGTCTGTGGCTTCTTCCCAAATATCACTCGAGGTAATGGACTTGAAGAAGTATGCGACAAGGTGCTGGACGTTATCCTGGGCCTAAATGCTTATCAGCACATAGATCTATAGCAATTAATAGGATGTTTACCTACCTTCTGAGTAGCCCCGGTCCTCATCAAATTGTAGGCCGAACGAATCACAGCAACCGATGGGAAGGACGGAGCCGTGGTGTTGACGAGAGATCCGGCAAAGTTGAGCATGGTATTTCGAACTGTTGCGTTTGCAAGAACCACAGCTGTTTCCTTATTAGCTACCACCGTCCAAAGTCTTGTACCTGGATCCAGTCAACTTACAGCCAGTACAAGCCAGGGCCTTGCCGCACGTGTTCAGTCGAACGGCGATCTCCTTTTCTAGACCCAGAAGCTTGACAAGACCGACACCTTTGGGTCCGACAATTCCAGTAGCGTGAGCTTCATCTGCAATAAATGCAAAGTTACCCTTCGGGCAGATCTCTCGAGCAATCTCAAGCATTTCCACGAGAGGACAAACATCTCCATCCATACTGTAGACGGATTCCACAGAGATTAGGATGGAGCGCGAACCATCCTTGAGCATAGGCTGCGAATCCATAGTAGACGTCATGACCTCTCTAAAGGCATCAAGATCATTATGACGGAACGGGACCTTGAGCGTGGCCAGTGAGGCAGCCATACCCGTGTGTGTGCTAAAATGGACCAGCTCATCGTAGACAATGGCATCTCCCGGGCGTGGAATGGCAGTGTAGATGGCGATGTTTCCGTTAGATCCAGAGTTGAACATGAGAGCGGTTTCCGCTCCGAGGAAGTCGGCAATCTCTTGCTCGGCCATCTCAATGTAGTCATAGTTCCCGCCCATGACGCGAGATCCTCCCGAGTGCAGTGCAAAGCCGGGGTGTCTCTGCAATTCTGCCAAGAACTCGTCTCTCAGGGTTCCAGAGAGCCCAAGAGACAGCAGGTCATTGGAGCAGAAGTCAATCGCTTCTCCTGATTTCCATGTATTTTGCCCTCGAGTCAACATGGATTGAGTTGATCGACGAACATCGAGCGCCTCCTCGAGGTTCTTGTAGAAGGTAGGGGCATCTTTCATCTGAGGAGCGACAGGTTTCTGGCTTTGGATCCATGAGACAAGCTCAGACCGGATTTTGCCGTTGACCGCCATGGTTGTGGAGGGTGCAGGTGTGGAAGTGGAAGACTTGTGTTGCGGAACAGTTGCCAGTGTGAATTGAGAAGGGTATAATATTGACTAAGGAAAGTTTGGGGACACACATCTTCAAGAATGCATTTTTCATTCGTAACTTGGTTGGTTGATGTGTGGCCGTTTGAGGAAATTTCCGATGCTGATCGGCTTTCCGGCCCGCGCTGCGGATCATCGCCGACACGGGTTCCGGTCGGCGAGCTGACATGGGGTTTGCGAGAACCACGCGTAAGCCGTGAAGAATGCAAACCATCAACAATGAATATACCGGACGCCATTTATACTCAATGTAGAATGGTTCATGAAGCTATTGCTATTCATCCAATCTCACTTTTTTTAATTTTTCCCTGTTGTATCGTTATCAGCATCAAAACACCATGATAGAATCAAACGGCGTGAACGACCATAAAATAGTGGTCAATAGCACCACAGATGCCATGCCTAATACGAACGAAACAAACGGCACTTCAGCCAATAATGTTCATTACAGTGGACAAGTCCCCATTGCCATTTGTGGCATGGCTTGTCGGCTCCCTGGTGGACTAACAACGCCTGATGAACTCTGGGACTTCATCATTGCCAAGAAGGATGGTAGATGTCGTGTCCCAGAGACGCGTTACAACATCGACTCGTACTACTCAGATACAAAAAAGCCTGGCACTGTCTCCACTGAGTATGGGTACTTCCTTGATGAAAGCGTGGATATTGGTGCGCTCGACATGTCGTTCTTCAGCATGACACGAACCGAGGTTGAACGTGCCGATCCTCAGCAAAGACTCATGTTGGAAGTCGCTCGCGAGGCATTTGAAGACGCGGGCGTGACAGATTGGAGAGGCAAGACCATCGGTACCTATGTGGGTAACTTTGGAGAAGATTGGCTGGAGATGTTGGGCAAGGAAACTCAGCCATGGGGAATCCACCGCATCTCTGGCTCAGGGGACTTTGTCGTTGCCAACCGTCTATCATATGAGTTTGACCTCCAAGGTCCGAGGTATGTATTTTCTTTTTCTTAGACCCATGCTCTGCGGCCGCAAATGGACTAAAGTGTTTCAACAGCATGACAATTCGCACCGCTTGTTCGTCCGCACTGGTGGCCCTGAATGAGGCCTGCGCCGCAATCAGCAGAGGCGACTGCGAATCTGCTCTGGTCGGCGGTGTCAATTTAATTCTTGCGCCAGGAATGTCAATGGCCATGCAGGAGCAAGGAGTTTTATCCAGTGACGGCTCGTGCAAAACCTTCTCGGCTGATGCCAATGGATACGCTCGCGGAGAAGCCGTCACAGCCATTTTCATCAAGCCACTTGCCGATGCTCTGAGAGACGGCAATCCGGTGCAAGCGGTTGTGAAGGCCACATCCCACAACATGGATGGCAAGACACCGACGCTATCCCAACCCAGCACGGATGCACAGGAGGCACTGATCAGGAGAGCATACGAACTCGGCGGCATCACCGACCTTGCACAAACCGCCATGGTCGAATGCCACGGGACGGGCACACCCATCGGTGACCCCATCGAGACCAGGGCAGTGGCACGAGTTTTTGGAGAAAAGGGTGTTTATATCGGATCAGTCAAGCCCAATCTCGGACATACTGAGGCTGCGTCTGGTCTTGTCTCGCTCCTGAAGATGGTCAAGGCTCTCCAACATCGCACCATTCCACCAAACATCAAGTTTACCAGCCCCAACCCAAACATCCCCTTTGATGATGGCAAGCTCACGGTTCCCACTGAGCCACTTCCTTGGCCAGAGGATAGACTTGAACGCGTCAGTGTGAATTCGTTTGGAATTGGCGGCGCAAATGCTCATGTCATCCTGGAATCTGCCGTCACCCACAACGTGCCTGTTCCTGTTCACGAAACCGAAGAGACGCCGCAACTCGTGTTGATAAATGCAAACTCATCCAAGTCCATGGAGAAACTCATCGACACCTACAAATCCTATATTGAGCAAAACCCAGACAAAGTTGGTGATTTGGCCTATACTCTGGCGAGGAGGAGAGAGCATCTGCCACACCGCGCCTTTTCCATTGTCACCAATGGAGCCATTGAAAGGGTTTCACCCCCCATCCACTCAAAGACGACAGAACCGCCACGGGTGGTCATGGTATTTACTGGCCAGGGCGCACAATGGCCACAAATGGGGCGAGATCTGCTCAGATCCAATAAAGTTTTCAGGTCTAGTATTCGATCTCTCGACCAGCACCTGAAGGCTATTTCCGGGGAGAAACCCGTATACTCAATTGAAGAAGAGCTGAAAAGACCTGGTAAGAAAAGCCGTTTGTCTCTCGCTGAGTTTTCCCAACCAGCCTGCACTGCCCTTCAAATAGCCCTGGTCGATGCTCTGAAATCGGTGGGGGTTATTCCAGATGCAGTCGTCGGCCACTCCAGCGGTGAGATTGCGGCAGCGTACGCCTCTGGGGCTCTTACAGCCAGGGAGGCCATCATCACTGCCCACCACCGCGGAGCGGTAACTGGCCGTCAAATGAGACAAGGAGCCATGGCGGCCATTGGAATGGGCTGGGGAAAGACCGAAAAGTACCTTGTTCCTAATGTTGTCATTGCATGTGACAATTCGCCAGAGAGCGTTACGATTTCGGGAGACATCGATGCCGTCAAATCCGTCATTGCTGCTATCAAGGAATCACAACCACAGGTATTGGCAAGGCAGCTTCAAGTCGACAAGGCTTACCATTCGTTTCACATGACGGAGATCGGAAACGACTACAAATCCTTGATCGCAGAGGAAGTTGCCGGAGGAACACCATCGATACCGTTCTTCTCCAGTGTGACCGGGAGCATTCTGGGTTCAGAGAACCCCATCAGCTCGACATATTGGCAGAATAATTTGGAATCTCCGGTCAGGTTTCGAGAAGCTGTCACTGCTATTTTGAAACACGAAACTGGAAAAAACGCCGTTTTCCTCGAGGTCGGACCTCACAGCGCGCTCGCTGGGCCGCTCAGGCAGATCTTCTCCTCACAGGCTTCTGCCACCTCTGCCTATGTTACGACCATGTCGCGGAACCAAGACTGCACCGCTTCCTTCCTGAACGCAATCGGGACTCTTTATTCGCACCATGTTCATGTTGATGTTGAGTCACTCTATCCTTCGGGTGCTTGTCTTTCGGGACTCCCTCGGTATCCATGGAACCATGAAGGGAGCTACTGGTACGAATCTCGTCTGAGCAAGGAGTGGCGCAATCGCAAATTCCCATACCATGATCTGTTGGGCGTAAGAGTTGTGGAGAGCGCCGACACCGAGCCCGTGTGGCGCAACCTCTTCCATGTTACCAACGTACCATGGATTCGCGACCACAAGGTTGGGGAGAACATTGTCTTCCCATTCTGCGGTTACATAGGCCTGGCAGGCGAAGCCATCCGACAGTTGACTGGCATCAATGAAGGATTTAGCATTCGAAACATCATTGTGAGCACGGCGCTGGTTCTCAGCGAAGGAAAGCCGACTGAGATGATGGCAGCCTTCAGGCCGCACCGCCTAACAAACTCGCTCAATAGCTCATGGTGGCAGTTTACAGTCTCAGCATACAATGGACGCAACTGGACAAAGCATTGCACCGGAGAAGTTAGCGCCCAATCATCGGCACCAGATGAGGCACCTGATGCCGACGCGCTGCCTCGGAAGCTCAATGTTAGAAAGTGGTATGAGAAGATGATCAAGGGTGGCCTTAACCTTGGAGCATCCTTCCAGTCCCTAGAAACGATGACCACTTCCACTTCGGACCAACAGGCCGTTGGAAAAATTAGAAATGGAAGGCAAGGGGATGAAGCCAATTACCACATTCACCCCACCGCACTTGATGGAATCCTTCAGATTTTAGGTGCTGCCGCGGTTAAAGGCTACGCGCGCCAGACCAAAACATGGCTACCAACGAGCATTGATAGGATCACCATCTACAGGTGTTCTTCGAACATGACGACAAATGTTTCCGCTAGGCTTTCAAGCAACTTTTCTGTCGATGGACAAGGTGTTTGCACAGCTGGAGGGGTTAAGGTTGTGGAGGCCGTTGGAGTCCGAATGTCGCTTGCTGATGGTGCCGGTGCAGCCGAAACTCTGGGTTCACATGCAGCATCTAGATGTGAATGGAAGCCTGATATTGACTTCTTGGACGTCAAAGATCTCCTCCACCCGCCTACGGATCGCGTCGACCACTTGCGCATCTTGGAAGAGCTGGGTGATATATGCCTTTTCCTGACCCACAGACACTTTTCCACATCACAAGACAGCTCAGCCTTTCCCCATTTACAAGAATACATTGCTTGGATTGGCTCTCAGTCTGATACGATCCCATTCAGGCTCCCATCGACCTGGACAGGAATTGATTATGAGTCAATTTCAAGTCGAATCGAATCTCTAATGAGCAAGCTGGTGCACACGCCCGCTGGCCCAGTTGCAATGGCCATTCATGAGATCTGCAAGAGCATAGACGTCCTGCTATCTGGAGAACCCCTTTCAACCATTCTCTCAGATACATTACTGTCACAGGTTCACGACTTTATTGGACAGCTAGACCGAAGAGAATTCATACAGGCCTTGAGCCACTCTAAACCCAATCTCCGAATTCTAGAGATTGGTACCGGAGACAATACCTCCTTACACCTAGATGTCATCAACCAACTGACGCGTCCCGATGGAGAAGTTCTCTGTGCCAAGTACACCCTGGCGACCCCGGGTTACGCTGCAAAGCCCAAAGAGACGCTGTTCCCAAACATGGAATTCGCGAGTTTAGACATTAGTCAGGATCCTCTTGAGCAAGGCTTTGCAGAGGCTGATTATGATCTCATCATTGCCGTCAATGCCTTTCACGGGACTAGCAGCGTCGACTTGAGCCTGTCCCACGTGAAAAAGCTGCTCCGGTTTGATGGAAGGTTTATCCTGCAAGAACTGTGCCCGTCATCCAGATGGGTCCGCTATTTGCTCAGTGCCTTGTCCGTGGGAGGCTCTAGCCAAGGCACCGAGTTAATTATGAAACCTTACCCCGACCCAACGGAGTGGTCTCTGAAGATCGCTGCCGCAGGTTTCGCCAACGTAGACACTCCAACCATGGATGCAGAAGCGCCTCATCAGATTTCGGCCACCATGGTTGTAAGGCATGTCATGGAAAAGCCCAAGCAAGCCATAACAGTTCTCTTGGACGGAGAAGGCGCTGCGGTTTCTCAAATCTTGAGTCAGCTCAAACAAAAAGGTTACGAAATCGCGAGGTGCACATTGAATGACACCCCACCGGCTGGACAAGACGTCATCTCGCTTCTGGACGTCGACAAGCCCTTTTTCTGTGAAATTGATGGGGCAAATTTCCAGTCATTCAAAAGATTCCTTCTCAGTCTTCACGATCTTGAAGCTGGAATGCTGTGGGTTACTCACAACATCGACATAGGTTGTCAAGATCCGCGATACGCTCAAGTCCTTGGTCTCGCCAGAACAATTCGTACCGAGCAATTAGCTGATTTGGCAATTTGTCAGGTAGAGTCTTTCGAAAGTCCAAATTCCGTCAACCAACTCATTCAGGTTCTTGCCAAATTCCAAACTCGCCGAGGCGATGAAGAACTGAACCCGGATTTTGAGTTTGCCATTTTCAACGAGAGAATTCAACTCCCGCGCTTCCATCCTTTCGTACTAGAGGATGAACTTTTGGTTTCCGGGAATTCGAATGAGATGTCCACTTTGAATATACGCACTCCAGGACGCATCAACAGTTTACACTACAAACAACGTGAAAGAGTCTGTCTCCAACGCGACGAGGTCGAAATTGAGGTATACTCAGCGGGTTTGAACTTTAGAGTAGGCCACACCACAGGATTAGATATAACTGTATTATTTGCTAACAGAAAACACCCAGGATATCCTAGTCGCAATGGGAATAGTTGAACTTCCAGTTCGTCTCTTCGGAATCGAGGCCGCGGGTATCGTAACTCGTGTTGGAACAGATGTCAGCCCAAACGAGCTTCAGGTTGGTGATCGGGTGGTTTGCTTTTGCAGAAAGGATGCCTTTTCAACGTATACAACAACATTAGCTGCCGTGTGCGTGCGAATCCCCGACCGCCTTACATTCGATCAAGCTGGAACGATGCTTATCCCGTATTTCACGGCTATCCACTCCATGGTCAACGTCGGGCGTGTCACAAAGGGTCAAGTAAGTTGAAATATAACCCCAGATGGTTTTCAGGATAGAAGGAAGATTTTATTGACACGTTAATTTACAGTCCGTCCTGATCCACAGCGCCTGTGGAGGAGTCGGCCTCGCAGCCATCCAGGTCGCCCAAATGCTGGAGGCGGACGTCTATGTCACAGTCGGCAGCGAAGAAAAGGTCGGTTATCTAATGGAGAATTGCAACATTCCAAAGAACAAGATCTTCAACTCTCGTAACCTGTCATTTGTCGATGATGTCATGCGCGAAACAAAGGGTCGTGGCATGGACTTTATTCTAAATTCGCTCTCGGGTGAGCTCTTGCACGCCACATGGAGCTGCGTCGCTGAATTTGGAACACTTCTCGAAATTGGAAAGAGGGATCTAATTGGAGACGGAAAGCTTGATATGAAGCCATTCTTGGCCAACCGAAACTATTGCTGCGTCGACATTGACGGGCTCTGGAAACGGATTCACATCGCCAGAGCATTGATATTCTCCATCTTGGATTTCTACGAAAAGGGTTACATCTCCCCACTGCCCACCAAGATATTTCCCGCCGCTCAGACCCAGGATGCATTCCGATTCATGGAGAAGGGAACCCATATCGGTCGTGTCGGCATATCTTTGAAACAGGCAGATGAGGCCACGGTGCCCTTTGAAACCACCAACAGAGAATTGGTCGCTTCTTTTAACAAGTCGGCTTCGTACCTGATAATTGGTGGATTAGGCGGTATCGGACGTGCCGTGTCTACTTGGATGGTTGATCATGGCGCCCACGAGCTCATTTACATGTCTCGCAGTGCTGGTCTAACCACGAAGGATGACGACTTTGTCGCCGAAATCCAGAGCATGGGGTGTGCGGTCAAGCTGGTGAGCGGAGACATTACAAAACTGGAGGACGTGCAACGAGGGATTGCAGCGGCAACGTATCCGCTCAAAGGTGTTGTTCAAATGTCCATGGTGGTTGCCAACGACAACTTCACCCGTATGAGCTTCGAGGACTGGACAGCGTCAACAGCACCCAAGGTTCAGGGAACGTGGAACCTCCACAACGCTTCCGTCGATGCGGGACTCGATCTGGATTTCTTTGTCATGTTCAGCTCCGTTTCAGGCATTGTGGGCCAGGCGGGCCAAGCTAATTACGCCAGTGGAAACAGCTTCCTGGACGCCTTTGCTCAGTATCGCAACGGCCTGGGGTTAGCGGCTTCCGTGGTCGACATGGGGGCTGTTGAGGACGTTGGCTGGATCTCGGAGCACCAAGGCATGATGGGCAAAATGTCCAGGAGCGGCTTCAAGCCAGTCTTGGAGCAGGAAGTCATTGACGCCATGGCCATATCTATGCTGGTTCACAACAAACCGAACCAAGTCTTGGATGAAGCTCTAAATGTCCATTCCAAGAATGATTTTCGCTTTGTTCACAAAAACACCTTCCTCGTCGGCCTCGCGTTGCTCATTCCATTGCACGACCCCAGCAACTACGTCATATGGAAGAAGGATCGTCGCATGGCTTCTTATCACAATAATTCTACCGCCGCGGCAATCACTGCGTCAACAGATGTTTTGAAGACAAGCCTGACCAACGCCAAAGCAGATCCCTCAATTTTGAAGTCGCCTGAAACTTCAAAGCTATTTGCCGTTGAAATCGGAAAGAAACTGTTTGATTTGCTCCTCAAGCCTCAAGAAGAGGCGAATACCAGTCGGCCACTGCTCGATCTCGGTCTTGACTCGCTAGTGGCTCTCGAACTGCGCGCTTGGATCAAGCAGGTCTTTTCTTTCGATCTTCCCATGTTGGAAATGATGAGTATTGGTTCACTTGATATTCTTGGCCAGTACTTGTCCAATGAGCTTTATACAATGGCGACGAACAGTGGAGAAGGTGTATAGAAGGTCGCATCATTAGACTTTTAATTGATAGTCAGTTTGAGGTTTCTAGAAATAGAATTGCATGACTCTCTAATACCAGTAACCTAATGTGTCGAAATTATTTTATTTTATAACAGGCCTTACGGAGACCAGAGCATCTACTTACTACGGCATGTTTCATCGTGAGAGCAATTTTTTACCTGGTTTGCATCTTAGATACGTGGAGCATTTTCATGCTTAGTGAACGTCTATTCTACAAGTGCCGAAGAGAACTCTGCACCAGGGACATCTTGTTACAAGAATTGAAAATCCAATAACAAATCATTTGCACCGCGTACTGATGTTGATTTGGAAATGTTGTAGGCCTAATGTTGACGGGACTAGGTACCCTGAGTCTAGGCTTGTCACTCGAGCATCCTTCCCAAACCTACACTTCTCAAACGAATCAGTCGTGTGATCGTACGACCACCTTACGATAAAGCACATGGAACCAAATTTTGACACCGTCCTTTTTACGGCAAGGCAACCGGGACCCGGCCACCCGCGGGTTTCGGGGACGGGACCCGCTCTTGATTACTGGGCCAACTGACGCAATGCCGCTTGAAACAAGAACATGATGATCGATCCTTTCATGCGGATATAATCGTGCTATGGTTCTATTATTTAAGATGGAAGTAAATTTGATGATTAGACAAATTCAAACCTTGTATATACCATTGAACCACTACACTACTACAAAATGTGGCGAGTTCCGACAAACATTCCGCAGGTCGCAGTCCCCAACGGACTAAATCTTGCCGAGGTGACGGTTGATACTTCATTGGATGAAGTTTTCAAGCATTGGAAAGCGAGTGGAGGCATCATCCTGAAAGGCATCCTCACTGCCGCAGAGGCCGAACAAATCACGGTAGAGCTCCAGTCACGCCTGGACTCTGTCCAACGAGGTTCTCTTGTCCCTCACCCCGACCTCGCGGCGTTTCACGGCACCAAGACCAAGCGTGCTGGCGACCTCATCAACCACAGCGCTACATTTCGAGAGCGAATCCTCGAAAACGACTTCATTCACGCCATTTGCAAGCGCTGCTTCAGCGAAGGGGGAAACAACGGAGATTATTGGCTCTCTGCTGCCACGACTCTCAACGCATCGGGGCCACAGCCACCACAGGTTCTGCATCGGGATTTGACATCTTACCCCCCCTACGCCCAGCTGGGACCCGAGGCAACCGAGGCGCAAATCAATTTTCTGTTTGCCTTTTCAGACTTTACGGCAGACAATGGCGCAACACGCCTTATTCCGGGCAGCAACAACTGGCCCTTTGACCAGCGGGGGAACATGGGACAAACGATCCCAGCCGAGATGAAGATTGGTGACTGCCTGCTCATCAGCGGCAAAGTCATTCATGCCATGGGCGAAAACAAAACCGACACGGAGAGGAAATGTACTCAGTTGACAGTCATCCCGAGCTTCCTAACTCCGGCTGAAGCACACTCCTTCATTATCAAGTTGGATACAGCAAAGAAGCTGTCGAAGCGTGCGCAGCGGTTTATGGGCTTTAGATCACAGTATCCTCGTGGTTCTCCCGGATTGTGGACCAAGGATTATATTGAATTGGCGTTGCATTTGGGTTTGGATGATATTCAAGGTGCCATGGAAGATTTGCAACATGTTCTCAATCAGCCTAAACAGTGGGATACAATTGATTATAGCAGCCCTTAGGAATTTCATAGTTTATAAATACAGAGCCTCTCATTATTCATATCTAGTCGCAAACATAAAATACTCCACTTATTAGCGAGTTTTTGTGGCATCACTGACGCCACGCGATCGCTTTCGTTCAACGGGTCTTCTGAGTATCCAGCACCATTAGGCTAGGTTGCATGGTCGTAGTATGACCTTTGATGGTTGGAACGACTTTCTACATACAAATTTTGAATAAAAAAGCATTGTTTACTATTCCATACATCCTATACTAGTCCTCAAAACGTTGATTTCCTAGGTCTCGCCCTCCTAAACCAATCTCCTCTACAAACATTGAGGTGAACAGCCCTAGTCCACCAAGCCCAGTCATTGTGTAAAAGATGACCCGAAAACACTCGAGATAAACGCGCAGGATTTTATCTAATGTTTCAGAGGAAACTTGCAGTGATCTCAGTTCATCAATAAACGCAACGGCATTGGATGCATCAGCGAGTGGTTCAAGAGCGCCTGTAAGTTGCACTGTAGTGGAGGATATCGACTTTGAGAAAACGGTGTTGAACACCGTTGAGGCGACGGTGAGGCCCACAAGAGCTCCAATCATGCGAATGGTGAGAAATTGGCCAATCGCCAAACCCGTGTCGTCGACGTTTTTAACACTAGCTTGCACAGGGAGGAGATTTAGGCGGAGCAAAGAAATACCCACGCCCCATAGGACCGGAAGTCCAAAGCGCATGTGAGATGAGGATCCCACGTCAAAGAGGGCCAACAAGCCAGTCCCCAGTGTGAGGATGATCCACGAAAGCTGTAACACGCGCAGGTATCCGCCGAACAGCGGCACCATCATCATGGAGACCGCGGCAACAACCACGCTAACGATGGAAGTTGGCAGTAACGAGACGGCCGACAGGATGGCACTTTCGCGTAGCACAGCCTGGTATAGCAAGGGCAAATATTGCAAAATCGAGATGAGAATCATGCCATGTATGAAGCCGCCCGCCAAGGTCAGGTTAGCAGTTTTGGAGGAGAACAGCCGACGGGGCATGATGGGTGCTTCAGGCTTCCCTTCATAGTAAACGAACGCAGCAATTACTGCTACGCCCAGGAACATGGGAACGAGGGTCTGCCACGAGGCCCATGGGAATAAGGAGCCTGCCCAGCTGAGGGGTAAAACAAAAAGGGTGATTCCGACGACGACCAAGGCTATGCCAACCCAATCGATGCGGTGCAGACTTTTGACAAGGGATGCATCGAGAGGTACTGGCCGTAGCTTAAGAAAGAAGATGACCAAAGGCGTACCGATTCCAAGAAATGGCAGGTTGATCCATCCAATCCACCTCCAGCTTGCATAGGTCGCGAATAGGGCACCAACTGAAGGGCCCATGATATTGCCGACGGCCATTGGGATGCCCATCAAGCCAAGATATTTCGAGCGCTCCTCGAGCGTCGTCATGTCTGCCAGGATAACCTCGGCAAGCACATCAATTCCCCCACCGCCGAATCCCTGCAGCGACCGACCGATGATGAGAGTCTTCATGTTTTGGGCGACAGCAAAAACTATGGATCCAACAAAGAATAGACCCATGCAGACGTATAATGGAGGTTTTCGGCCAAAGGCGTCGGAGATGCTTGCCCAAACAGGCTGCATGACAAGCCCGCATAGGGTGTAGGATAAGTTGGCCCAGAAGGATTCCAGACTCTGGCCATCGAGATCACTGGCTATGGTCTAACTAGAATGTGAGCCCATCAGGAGAGGACAAGGGACTTGTGCCGCGTTGCTTACTGGGAGAGCGATACCAAGAGCTGTGGCGTCGATCTGAAAGACGAATACGCTAGCTGCAAGGCCTATGAAGGCGAGTTTGAAAGCCAATGATTTTTTGGGAGGCGATTCGGCATCTTCGGTCGCGTTTCTGCCTCCAGTTCTTGTCGTGTCCGTATCCGTCTCTATTCTCAGGTCCCCGGTCTTTTCTGGCACGGATCCCAGGTGAGCTTCTCCTTGAGCCGGAGGTTCAGACATATTGGTGCTTTCCGGTTGTGGATGCAATGTCAAGTTCAAGTGGCATCAGAATGCTCACAGGAATGAAAAGCCGCGTTTAGTTAGAACCGTCGCAGTGACGCCAAGTGGTCTAGGAATTCAAATGACGGGATCACCAACCGCAGCAGCCCCTTGTTCTGTGTTTCGGGCCCGGATTACGTGTTCTTCCGACATGTTTGTTGGTTGTGGATCTCTGCAGCACGGCATGACACGGTCAGGCCAAGGGAAGAATGGAAGACATGATGTGACGTGTCGTGACGTGCGAGAGAAGCCGAGACATTTCCCGTTGTGGCTCGACTACGCGCCGAGGGCATGAGGTGGTACCGCGAACGGACCGGGACACCGTCGCCTAGTCGCAAACACGGGTTCCGGCCGCCGATGGTTCGGCCCGTGGTGGGTCGCTCGTGGGCCATGGCGCAGTAGAGCGAAGATGCAAAACGCCTCATTTCGACTCACAATACCTTGCTCGTGGCAACAGCTAGTCCAGATACTTTGATCGCTGCGCCGAATTCGCTATGCGTCTCCTTGGGTTTGCAGAAGCGTCCATCCCTTTCCCCACCGTCCCGACCGACACCATCATCCCCTTCCACTACTGGGATGACGACCACCATACACGCGGCCTCGCCTTCGATGTCACATTCCGCTTCGATGATGTACTGGACCCCGAAAGGCTCCAAAGTGCCCTGTCCCACCTGTTAACACTCGGCGACTGGCGGAAACTAGGTGCCAGAATCCGCAGGAACACCAACGGACAGCTGGAATACCATGTTCCTCAGTCGTTCGACGACGAACGACCCGGCTTCCTCTACTCCACGTCCACATATGATATCAAGCTGAGCGAGCATTCACTCGCATCACAGCTCGCTCAGCCGCACGACCTTGACGCCGCCGGTCGCCCCTGTGTTCTAAGCACGACACATACAGCCACATCCGAGTTCAAATCCTTTATTCGTACGCCGGCCCTCCCCGACCACTTGGAAGGCTGGCTTTGTTCCGATAGTCCTCAGCTGGGCATCCGTGTCATCGTTTTCCAGGATGCCACCCTCGTCACCGTTTCTTTCCTTCATAGTCTGATGGATATGATGGGTCTGAATGCCGTCATGGATGCCTGGACCGCAGTTCTTTGCGGACGATGCGATCAGGTGCAACTTTTTGTAGGATTTATGCATGATCCGTTATCCAGCCTTGCTAAACCCAAGACCAATCCGCTGCCAAAATACATCTTCGCGGACACACTGCTCGTAGGATGGGCGTGGTTTTTGTTTGCGTTGCGCTACGTCCTCGGCGTTGAACTGTTTTGGCGGCAGCGGGAGGAAGAACGCCTCATTTTCCTACCGGCAAAACACTTGCAACGGATGCGAAACGATGCCTTGCAGGAGCTTTCTTTACAAAACGCCAACGGAAATCCCCCCTTCGTCAGCGAGGGCGACGTGATATTTGCCTGGTGGGCTCGCATTCTCCTGCAAGCCGAAAAGCCCAGGCAGAACCTCATGCTCAACTTGCGAAACACATATTGCTGCCGGTCAATTTTGGCTGAGCGTGGCGACATACCATCTGCTACTTGTGCCCTGGTCACCAATGCAGTGTTTGCGACGCTCACATTTCTTTCCGTCGGCCAGGTTGTCCGAGAACCGCTGAGCTTCACTGCATCCGAAATCCGCAAGTCTCTCGTTGAGCAACGAAACGTGGAGCAGCTGGAAGCACTCGATGCCATCCAGAGAAATACCCTCGACAACGCCCATCACCCAGCCCTGTTTGGAAACCCCAACATGTATACGATAATGATTTCGAACTGGGCCAAGGCAAAGCTTTTCGAGGTTGATTTCTCCGCCGCGGTCCAAAGAGTGGGCACGTCGCTCGACAAACGTAGCAACCACCTGGGCAGACCGTCGTGCGTGCAGGGAACCGGGACCAAAACCTACGCAACTCGAAACACGGGCGTAGTGATTGGAAAAGATGGCAGTGGTAATTTTTGGTTATTGTACTCTCTACGCAATGGAGCTTGGTCAAGTGTCCAACAACAGCTAATGATGATGGATGATGAGATGCATATGACATGAGCAGAAGAACAAGTATAAACGTAACTATTCGCTTTGATCCCTAAATAGACCATTCATAAGACATTTTTGAATTGAGGCTCGCTATATTTAACTTCATGCACAACAATGAGAGCTAGATCTTGACTGTCATGGATACCATCGTTAAAAAAACGACTGGCCTCTCTGCTATTCATTATCACCATCCTCTTTACACATCCTCTCCCATCTCCTGCGCAAAATCGGCACAACCAACCACCCCATGACGATGCTTAGAAATGAGTCCACAATTCCAAATCCTCTCTTCGGACTCAGCCCCGCCATATTTGTAAATAAAAGGCTCGCAGCCATCGAGTCCTCGCAAATAATAAAATCACCTTGCTCCACTCGCTTGATGATTCCCAAAGCAACCTCGTGAGACGAAGGGAATTTCTTCTCCAGCTCTTGGAAGGTAGCCACATTGGTTCCCTGTATACGTTTGGTGAGGCTGGGTTTCGTGTACTGCTCCAGGGCGAAGCCAGGAGAGATGAAGTCGGCAGGGAAAGCAATATGAATTTTGTAAGTGACGTTTGACGTGTTGTGACGAAGAAACTCGAAGCGCAAAGTATCGGCCAGAGCTCGGACTGCGCTTTTCGCCGCTGGGTTTTTATGTTGATTAAGAAAGGTACAAACTAGCACAGTATGGGGCGCTATCCGCTTACGAGTATAGGCAACACTGCCAGGCAGACCCAAGAAAGCTGCCGCACTGTTGATGAACACAATTCTTCTCGTGATGTGTGCAGTAGTGCGCGGGGCATTATCAGCACCAGAGTTCTCGTCATCACCAAGCCAAATGTCTAGCATGGCCTTTGATGCGTACGCTGTTGAGTAATAATTGTTTTTCATGCATGAATCGAGCTGCTTGGCTTCGAGGTCTGCGAAAAACCCGTTCTCGGCATGATTTCCTCCGGCGGAACAAAACAGGAAATCAGCTACCCGCGGTTGAGATTTAAATGCTTGCAGAACCTGCTTGTAGGTCAATAATTTAATAATTCCAGAGTTTTTCTTCTTCTTTTTCTGGACTTGCTCATTTATAGAGCCAAGGAATCATACCGCAGAGGCGTCACCCATATCCACGGACACGGTATTGACGTTTTGCCGACTGGCATCCACACAACTGTTGATGATGTCGTTCTTGGCGTCTTCAAGGGGGCCCAATCTCCGTGCAAAAATAGTGACATGCGCACCTTGGCATTTTGTCAGTAAAAGCTCAATTTGACGGATTGAAAGGGCTGCAGACCACGCGCAGCAACTATCATGGAAATCGCTTTCCCCAACCCGCCGGATCCACCCGTCACGAAGACCGTCTGTAAATATGTCAATTTGTGTGTAATCGACTAGGAATCAGACAATGATTACTTTTCCAAAAAGATCTTGATCTGATTTCATTGTAGGCCTATTATTCCCTTGTTTCGGCATTGGTATGAAGTAAAGCCTTCAGAGCGTTTTCAACGCCAAGCCGACTCTCTTTTTCAAGATTAGTGGGCAAATTTCCCAGACAAGGTCCAGAGATGGCTGCTAATAATAGCTCCGCAGCGGACGACCCGTTGACCAATGATGAGGCTGCCCAAGCGGGCACGGCTAACGGAACCCGTCTCCGGACGGGAGGGCCGCCGTAAGCGAGGAGGCTTGTGGACATTTAGTCTAGCGCTCCTGATTCTGCGGGTACATGATAATAGCGTGATGGAAATGACAAGGCTTGATCGTAGGGCAGATTCAGGGGGAATCACAGTAAGCGGCGGCAACACAAATATCCCTGCAACGGCAAAAAAGAATTGGTGTCAGTAACTGCCATCCTTGGAACGTGGGATTGAATCTTTGGCCTTTTGAGATTAGGTTTGAAGAAGGTAAATTGGTTAGTCCAGCTGCAATACCAGTCTTTGATGAAGAGCCCAGTCGCAGCACCAAGATTCCAGATGCATGTAATTTTAATAAACGTTTTTTGGCCCGGTTTTCTAGGCTGCGCGCGAGTATTTTACGCCACGCCCACTTCTGCCCCATTTCACTGATCTCACTTGTGATATCCATATCACTTCTTGTTAAGTCTTGGCGGCTTTGCTGAAAAAGAAGGTGGCTACCCTGTATAGTGTGGAAAAAATCTTTATCCTTGCAAGTGACCCGATTGCAGTCCTACAACTACGGCAGTCAAAGGGATATTATAACCCCTCCCTCTAAGTACATAAATAAGTACGATTCTTACTATATTTGAATACCTCCGATATGGAAAGAATGATGGGCGCGTTGAATAGTTACATACTTGTATTTCATGACCAATACAGGTAATGCTACCACCAATAATGACGGCAAAGAGAAGTTAATTGGCCATTCTAAATTTTACTACAATGCAACCAGCAGCGCGGAAATACATTGCTCACCAATTCTCTAATACAGTAAATTTGGCTAAAATACCATCCTTGGGTGCAATTGTCGGTCCCTCACGCACCTCTAGCGGAGCATCAGGGTATTTTAATTCAAACTCAAAGCTTCCAACCAGGGCGGCGAGAAGACAAGCGAGTTCCGCTTTGGCAAATCCTTGACCTATGCAACTGCGTGGGCCGTGGAGGAAGCTTAGAAAGGCGTAGTTTGTAGTTGCGCCGCCCGTGTTGGCATTGCCAACGCCCATCCATCGGTCTGGATTGAATTGATGCGCGTCCGGCCCCCAAAGCTCTGGCATGTGGTTGACAAGTTCCGGCGAGATGATGATTTGTGTGCCTTTTGGGACGGGTTTTCCCACCAGTGTTGTATCTTTAAGAGCCACCCTGACCGTATTCGGCACTGACGGGTGGAAACGAAGGACCTCATTGCAGACAGCGTGTAAATAAGGGAGGCTATCAATAGTCGTAGCATCGATAGGTTTGGGATTGTGCTCGTTGATGGGTGGCAGATTGGCACGAACCTCCTCACGCAGACGTGTCTGAACCTCGGGGTTGTTGCAGAGAGCATAGACGGCCCACTGAACAGCTCCGGCGGTTGTTTCGTGGCCAGCGCCGAGAAACGTCATTAGTTGATCGGCGAGATTCTCATCATCGAATTTGCCACTTCGCATTGCAACCGAAATAATGTCGACGCACGCTTCTGCCCCCGCATCATCCATGATGGCCTTGTGCTCTCGAATCATTCCGAACGTGGCATCACGAATGGTGCGTCGGCCCTTGTCCATCATTTTGTTCTGTTTGGTGGGTAATTTCTGCAGCAATTTCGTGTCCCCAACCAACAACCCGAGTATAAAAACGGCCTTTGCCACCAAACTTGGAGCACTGAAGATCATTTCGTAAGCTTGGGCGAGACTGTTTTCAGGGTGCCGCAACGAGTCGAAATCCTTGCCCATGCCTGCCAACCCGATGATGTCCAGTGAGCACCGGCTGACCCAACCTCCAACATGGACTGTATTGTCGTTGTTTCCAGATCTACTCTTTTTCTGTAAATCCATCCGTATCAACTTGCACATCTCCGTGCCTTTAGACCAGAAAACTGGATAGAGGTCTTTTACGTGCCGGTATGAGAAGGGCGCCATGAGATTTTTGCGTAAATGCTGCAAGGCAGACGGTGAGACTCGATTTCATGGCAAAGGAAATTAAAACTACAAAGCAAATAATTCTTACCTTGTGCTCATCCCCCTCTACGGTAAGGAGCCCATTGCCAAGTACGCGACGCAGCGCTTGCTGTATTACTGGTGGTTTTGCAAAGTCGTACGCTTTGGTGACTAAAATCTCCCTCAAAGCTGCCGGGCTGGTTATGACCAGCCTCTCCAAGTTCCCTACAATGTAGTAACGAATGATTCCCTCATTGGGAACATTCCGGGCCCATTGCTTCATCTGTGCATGGGGGGTGTCGACAAGAACACTTGTGTTATTGCCCGTCAGCCAATGCCGGCCCTTGAAAGCGTTACACGTCAGCGCTACTGCAATCGGGTGTATCGTGGCTTACAGGTGGCACTGGAAAGTGCTCCAGTGGGGTGAAAAATCGGGGATAGAGAAAAAGTTGGTAGATGAGCTTTGATGTCACGATGACGGCGGATAAAATGACGAGGGTTATAATTCTGGAGCCACATAGGGTGTATTCTGGCCTAAGGTAAAGACTCGTTGCGATGCCGAGGTAGACAACCTGAAAGAGAATGCTGGTATATGTCATGGTGTCTAACAAATTCGGCGTTGACATGCACTGTCGCTTATGGATCGACGTTCACCTTTTGATGCCTCTAAGCGTGATTTCTGCTTTAAATGTGTCAGCAAACCGGAATGAAAATAAGTAGTCGCTCGATGCTCGGCATCTGTCATATCATTATGTTTTCATTGTCTCATGCATTGCCGATCCCTTTATGCCGCCCATCGGAGCTCGGGTGCCGTCTCCGCGCTTCAAGGGACGTGCGGCTAGGTTAAACAGACAAAAATTGACACGACTCATGGGGCTGAGCTGGATATTTCGGGGCTTGTTTGATCATTTGATTATGTGGAGTAGATCCCCTTTTGGTAAGGAGTCAGCAAGTAACTTGGTGATCGCCATCAGCCTAATGACATCACTTATGCAGGCCCAATGTTTGGAACACGAACCTCTCTACCCGCGTTGGAGTAATCAAAAAATCCCTCACTGTTCTAACTAAAGCCCTTCCAAAATTCGGACTCCACCATAGCCTCTATTGTAAGAGAGTTCAAGTTCTCAGCATGAGAACTCGTCTTTCCTAGCCCGCCAAATTGCCTGAACAAATCATCCGAGTCTCGAGTAGACTCCCCTGTCGACTCTATTGCGAGAGGGTTTAAGTTCTCTTGTTGAGAATTCGTCTTTAATAGTCCGCCCAATTGCTTAAACAAACTATCGGAATCTCGAGCAGACTCCTCATTTGTTGATGGAATTGTGTATATCGCAGAAAGCTCACTGTCAGGACTTTGAAAAACAGAACCAACCAACCGTGAATCATATGGTTGCTGGCTTTCTGAGTTAATATAGTTGTAGCCACTCGTTGGAGACGAAAGTCTTTCTGAAATTAGATATGCACCAGTTAACCCTTCTCTGGTTGACTTTTGCCGCTTGTTCTGACCTCTCTTAGCCTTCATTACATCCGTTATAATGACCAAGAGGCAATGCAGACGTCGATTGGAAGAAGTTTGTAAGCGGCTATCGGTAATAGCTTTGAGCACATCAATGAAATCTTGTACCATGTCAAGATCTGCGTTGGATCCCTCACCGCCAAGGATGAATGATGCTATTTCATGGAAACATATTGGTGGAAGAGAGGCAAGAAAGCTGTATCAGATAGAACGTCAGTCATGACTCACCACCATAAATGTAACAAGGAGTTAAACAAGAGCAAAGAAGAAAAGGAAACACCTTCACTCACAATGGAAAGGTCATGCGACTGTCTTGGCTTGGAGGGTAGTGCCAAAGGCGAAGAAGAAGCTTCAAGCATGATTTGGCTATTTCTGGCCCACTCTGAAATAGAGCGTCGGGATGGTGTTTATGGGGCCAAATGAGCATCAACTGCACACAGAGATATCTGATTGCTAGATGAAAATGCGAAGTAACGTTTTCGGAGCATTTCTGTAATTTCTTAAGGTCAACCCCTGATTCAGCTAGGCAGGCTTCGAGTCTGGATAAAGTTCCCATTGCAAATTCCAGAACTTGATGCTCGTCTCTCGGCTTCACCCGAAGAGAGTACACCTCCAAATATATGCTCTCTTCAATTCTGCCCATATCTAATTTTGCGCTTAGATATGATGTAGCGCTCTCTTCGGAAGGGAATGGACATGCGTCAAGGTGGATCTCGGAAGTTCGTATACTCGGAGATAACCCAGCCGTCCAACAAACAACCTTGTCGAGAAAATATAGACAGGAAGAGATTTGTTGTCTTTCCTTGATGTCCTCGTCACAGAGTTGATATTGAAATGAGTGCCACTGGTGGACACCAATGGACTCTGCGCATCTAGCGGCAAGAACAAAAAGAGTCTTAGAGAGTTCAACAGAAAAGTACTCCTGCGCTACCATGTGCTTTGCATTGTCAATAGAAATGATTGGTGAAGCTGAGATGATCAAAGACATACCAGCGATAAAAGTGCTTGCACGTTGACTAAACGAGGTGAAATAAGATGATTAATGTTATTCATTGCTCGTTTCGCATTTGTCAGAAAGCAAGAAATCACTTCAAAGTCAATCGAGAGGGGCTTTTTTGGGCGTGTATTTTGGTTCTCCGGTTGGTCAAAGCTTCGCGAGTCTCCTGCTATGGCCATAAGAATGAGGTTGTTACAGCAAACAATGGAAGCTAGATCCCGTTCAGACGGTGCAGAATGTCGCAATTTTGAAACCATTCGAGTAAAGCTTTTCTTTGTCCAGATGGGGATATGAGGATTGACTGTTGTAAAATATGGCTCCACCATGGCATCTAAAATGGTGAAGGGAGGTGTTGTAGGCAGTGGCTGTTTATCCATCAAGATTTCATCCGATTGGTCAATTAAAATATCGATTTTTCTTTGTGCTTCCAGAATGCATTCGGTCATTTCATGTCCTTCCATATCGGGAGCCCGGGACAGCTCTTCCTTGAGTCTTAGCATCATAGATGTAAGAGTTGTTGGACCAAAACATCGTTCATGGTCGTTTTGACTCCTAAAAAGGCGGCCGCGAGGTGTTGTAAATTCAGTAGTTCTCATAGATACGGAACCATGCTCAAGGCTCAACCGTTGCGAAGGTGCTGATGGACTGAAAGCTGGCCTCGAGGGAGCAGGTGAAGCAAGCGATGACACTTCAAAGAGCCGTTTGAGAGAATTTTGCGTGTCTGCAAGCGAAGTCTTTGAAACAATCTTTAGACATATCTCATGGATATAAATCGCAACGCGTTCAGCTTACCTCTAGATCCTGCAGGCGACTACCCATTCCCAGGATTGTGTGGCTTCTATCAAAGATGAGCGAGATGCAATGGCAATCGTGTGGAAGTGTGATGGGAGACGGCATACAAAAGGGTAGTCTGATTGCACTTTTTGCCTTGGCCAGACCACTCGCACTTCAAGTTAAGACGCATACAATTTCCGCACACGGGCTTTTCCCTGCTGCATCGAATCTTCCTAGCTCGGCATTGATCACACACTGGCAGATTATTAATTCCCGACCCTCCCCAAATTTTGGAACTGTTGGAGCAGGCCGGCTTACCCATATAATCATCCTTATTCAACTCTTTAGTCATTTTTCGGGTCCTTATAAGCGGCTTGTGTTTTCGGCAATGTTTGCAAGACGGCCAATTCAAACAGTTGTGGGATTGCACACTGCAAGGATAGAGAAGTCATCGTAAATCTACGGGTGTAAGCAAAACCAATTTTATATCAGATCAAGCCTCTAGCTCAGCCACAGAAGCCGGTCATCTTGTTTTAAAATTCGGACCGATTAGGAGGAGCAGGGGGAGGGGTGTGGTGCAGCAGTATTAGGTCCACTACTATCCTAATTGAAGTGCCTTCTATAACTTGTTGATTAGAGCTGCAAGCACATTTCATCAATGTGTATCCTTTTCACTCGATTGGATAATGATTAAGGCCATTGATGTCCGTGCGCCAGCTATCGCTTTAGCTTCTTTGATCGCATATCTGTCCTTTTGCATGCTGACATGCATCTCGGGCGGCGAATATGTCCAAGACGACCAAACGGGTAACATCCGACTCAGGGTATATGGAAAAAAGATCCATCAATGGCACGAGAGTTTCGAAAAGAATCTTATATCCGAGGACGCGTACACGGAACGTCAATAAGAGGGGCCGCCTGAATGATGCAGATGGCTGCGCCCCTCCGCATCCAATAGGAGAGCGCGTTGGACCAACATGCATTACAACTGAATCAGGCTGGATAGAAGTTCCAACCAGGTGATCCTCTTGCTCTCAGCTGTATGTAAGCAAACGGCGATCGCTACAAGGGACTTCCAAATTTAGCATAGTCTTTCTCAATAAGTTCCGACACGGGGAAAATGCCTCACTGACTCGAGCCCTTAGTCGCTTGTTCCATTATCCAATATTTTAGCATCATATTGTGCTTCCTGAACATAAAATAAAACCCCTGTAAGTTTGCTCTTCAGTGACTTGCATCAGCGACACACTGCCCACATTTAACATTTACCGCCGAAAATGCAGTAAATACCATAAATTCAACTGGAATATGCCCTGTGGAATTCTTTTGTACAACTGAATGAAGGATGGGCGAACAATGTTGTATGGCAAAGTCCCGGAGCGATAAACATACAAGGACTAATCTATAAGTAAATTATCGATAAGTTTTTTCACAACGAATCTTCTTGTATAACTCCAATTGTATGCCACCTTTGCGGCTTGGTTCCTGGATCACCCGGTTGAGCCTACAGCTTGTTCTTTTTATTCAGAAGTAAAAAATAAAAAAATAAATCTTTTTTTTAATAAATTATTAAGTATATTGATGACTTAATTTTATAGAATTGTAATTAATCTAGTGTTCCTTTGTAGCTGCCACTGAGGTGGAACCTGGGCTGTAACACCTCCAGTGAGAAGTTGTAAGCTTGCATTGTTCCAGTTTAAGGTCGAGCCTTTCGGATCCATCCAGCCAGGAAGTTGGCGGCTTCATCGGCGTTTGCACCATACGACAGGTGCGGCAGAGCGGGGGCAGCAGCTAAGATTCCGTCGCAGACAAGGTCGCGAAAGGGTGGTTGACCGCAAAATATCTTGAGCCTGTTGACGGGGTAGTTGGGAATTCGAGCTTTGTCAGCGACGTTCTGAGTGTCTCCGAAGGTAACGGCGGCCACGATTCGGTCCATCTTGTCCTTGGGAAGCTTTTCGACGGAGCGATGGACGACAGCTGCGCCCTGACTATGAAGGAAATGAGCGTCAACAAGGAATTCAGGGGTCGGCGGGCAAAGGTAGAGTCGGCTTACGAATATCCTCCCGTGACAATGATTGACTTGGGGCATTCGGTCAGGGCCGTGTCGATGACGTTTGACATCTCATCAACATCCCGAGGGTGGGCACCACCAGGAAGGAAGTTGGTTGACAGCAGGGCTGGGTAGTCAACGCCCTGGACAGCAACCTTGTCGGGGAACCGGGTCTGGAGGCTTTCTGCCAGCTTGGGGCCGATAATGAAGCCCTGTTACAGTTAGAATAGAGGTGTTTGATATGACAACCAGGCGCAACAGGGTGAGAGAGAAAAAAGAACATACAAGGTTGCCAGGTTCAGTAGAACCGCGAGCAAAGATGAAGATGATCTCTTTGCAGATACCGTTCTTGACATCGTTTGCAGTGAGGCTGCCGCTTGTCCAAGACGCCTTGGTGGTCGCCTTGGCTGCGACCAGAGAGGTCATAAAGAGGAGTAGAGAGAACTTCATGATGAGGCTTGAGGTGAAATATCGCCAGGAAAAGGTAGAAATAGATGTGCTGTAATGAGCAAAGTCAAAGGAGAATTAATTGTGTGGGGGACTGAAGATGAAGCATCTATTCGAAGATTGAATACAACTCTTATATATCTATTTCCTTACTTATTTGTTGAATCCATATGACCTAAGATTTCCCGCATATCAATCACCTCGGGTAGTTCCCCCCACTCAGAGAACTGTGACTTCACATTGCAATGGTGAACCAACTAGGTTGTGATTAGGAGTTCCCGAAAAGAGGCCCCAAGAGTAATGTTTTGGTGGAAGAACAATAGTCAAGGCCGTGAATAACTCACTTGTTTCCGGAACATGTTCTGTTGTGTTCTTGATTGCAACCTCAATGCCTGGCATGTCTCGCGTCGCTTGGCGGTTGATTCGGTCCGATGGCACTGGGGCATGAGTGCCAAGACTATGTCATACATATTAGGTGTTTTTTTTTTCGGGAGATCGACCAATGAATACAACCTATAATTAAAAATGGTCTCACCTCGAGATTCGGAAAAGGGGGTTGGACCCTGATTCTGAACCTCGATTTATGTGAAGAGGTGGCACGGTCAGCCTCATAGTCAAGCCTTATAAAATTGTAGATTTTATTCCAATCACTCTAGGGTGGCTTTTGTGGTGGTTTAAGTCCGAAGAAGGGTTTTTTTGTTCCTGAACTCCATCTCTACTCTCTTCGAGCTTTCTATTTGATAAGATCACTTAGCACGACGACACTACTACGCGAACGAGTGAACAAAGCCGTCTCCGGTTGATTTCGTTTGAAGCCAGATCTGGGACTGAACCGGGAGCTTGATATTTACTGTAAGCCCTGAATATTCATTGTGAGTTGCGGAACACAAATTCACCATGGGGCCAAGTATTGACTATGGAAGTGATGTGTGATGCACGAGCGAGTGATCCAGAAGGTCCGATCCTGGAAAGGTCCGACCGCCACAACAATGTGATAATATACTGTCACACATGGCCACATATTTTGCACATCCTCTGGGGCTCCACATAGGTGTGCTTTGGCCGGGTCTATGTTCTGTTGAAATGAGCACCGTGCTCTCTGGTGGGCCTTAGACAAATTATCGGGCCACTTTGTTATCACGAGATGGGAGAATACGAGCCGCTCCATCTATCACCCGCTTTCGAGATAGACTGAACCTCGTACAAATGTGACTGGTTAAGATTTATCTGGGATAAAAGAAACCCATACCCGAAAAAGCACCTTTCAACCATTCATAAGCTGGGTTGTGTAAAGTTGTGGTTTTTTACATATCGCGGGACTGGGCTTGGCGTTGGGAATCTTTTCGAGCGTGTTTCAAACGATTTTGCTGATCTCCTGAGGCTGCGGAATTTAAAATTAGAGCTTCACTATCACGGTAAATGGTATTCACACATTCACACTAAGTGGGAAATCACCCCGATACCTTGCGCACTGCAATCGCCCAGCCTTCTCGTATGGATTTTTTTCTTTCTTACTTTTACAAAGTGACAATAACCTTCTGAGCAGATACGCCTTTGGATAATGTCTCAACTCCCAGTTGTATGCTCTCTACCCCATCTCCGACAATGTATGGCTCTGGCACAGCTTTGTACGCTCCAGACTTGAGTGCGGTCGGTAAATAGTCTACAAAAAATTTCCTCCCCTCTTCAGCGACATACTCAGTTGCGCCAACTAAAAGTTTGTTAGCTATTCACAAGCTTTGTTTGTGCAAAATCATGTACACACCCATTTTTGCGGAGACGTTGTCCGGCAGATCATCTGGAACGGCCTTGCTAGTAGAGATGAAGCCCCCTCCTAATCTCGATATGACATCTGCAATGATTTTCACGGTTTCAAAAGTGCTGATTGCTGTCATGACTTAGCACAGCTCAGATTTGTAAGGAGCACGCTTACCAGCGAAAGCACCTGCGACCGAGATCTTCTCCAAATCGTTAATCAATTCTTGCTTTATGCTAGGCGAGTTGCGATCGTAGACTTTTTTCGCACCCAGCCTCAGACATAAATCAAAATTCTTTTTTGAAGCTGTTGTCACAACGTCAAACCCAGACGCAACAGCTAGCTGAATTGCCGCACACCCCACACTTGAGCTCCCTCCCCAGATAAGAATGGTCTTACCAATCTTGGGTACATTCCCCAGCTGAGGGAGGGGCAAGGCCAGTTGGTCTGATTTGTGCAATGCAGCAGCGGCAGTCGCAAGTGCGAGAGGGATTACTGCAGCGTGTTGAAAGGTCATTGCATCGGGGATAGGTGTCACGACATCAGCCCGCACCGTGGAGCATTCCTGAAAGCTGCTGTCCTTTAAACTGAGCTGAAGAGCGCATGCCAATACTCTCTGACCTGGAGAAACATGGTCGACCCCAGCTCCAACTTGAACTACCTCACCCGCAAGGTCATAGCCCAGGATGGTGGGCCACTTCTCGACCCAGCCGCCGGTGAGCTGAAGCAGGCAGTCGGCGGGATTAATTGCTACGGCGCGGTTCTTGATCAAGACTTCCCCAGGGCCAACGTCGCCAAGCTCGTGCACGCCCACCCGGATCGGTTTGCCGGGGCTGTCAACCCATGCAGCTCTGTTGGTTGTCATGGTGCGGGAATATGTAATGCCTCGTCGAGCTCGTTGTGCAGCACAATCGAAATCTAGCCGAAGGGAGAAAAAGGCGCTCGAAATGAAGCGCGAAGTGCGAATGTTTGGTGATTTGGCATAACGCATTTGGGTGGTTGCTTCTCATTCTACCAGGAGCACATGCTTCTTTTCTTCGTGAGTCGGGAATTGCACTATCATGGTGGGTCGAGCGAGCGGTTAAAAGACAGGTGCATTTTCCGATGCTGGCTTGATCTGTAAACGCTATGATGCCCACTTATTCCGATGCACTACAATGTTGATTGCGATATCTAGTAAATTATTCCTAGACCACTGGTATTTTGGCAAACTGCATCATCATGAACAAATTCTGTGAACACAACCTGTGTCTGTCGAGAGACTCTCGAGCATGTCAGCGATAGGCCTTCTCCCCAAGCAGAGGTCCTAAATTGCTAAAATAAACCGCCCACCACTTCTTATGAGGTGTTACAGCATAAGTTAATCCATAGTTGCATTAATTTGTTCTACAATGTGATTGGAACATCCCCGCATGGCTTGGTTGAACCTTACAGGTTTGCGACAGCACTAATCGTCTCAGCTGAAAGCCGTGGCGTCAACCGTTCATTCTCAGCCACCCAGCCCAGAAACATCCCGTGGTATTGAAAACAGAGATAAACGCATGGAATTGGAATATTCTGGGGCGTTCAAGAGTGAACGGGATATGACGAGACCTTGCATCTTTATAGATCGATGCCAGCGTTCAAAGAACGGCGGAATTTACCATTGACACGCCAACTGCTACTCCTGCAGCCGCCTCAAAACTATTCTCGCAGAACCAATAGCAGCTGAGCGTACACCCTCAAACTAGGTGGACTTGTGGCGTGAGCTGAGTCACACAACTTACAGGTCTGGAAGCATCTATGTGGTGATGGGAGGCCTTCAGAAAGTGCCTCGGATAATATATCGCCATGGAGCTTCTCCCCTACCGGTTGGATTGCACAGTATCATAACAGTAACAGTACGACTTGTTGATACGATTTTTTTACTACTATGACTCAAATTGTGAGACTCACCACGGCTGATCTCCAATCCTCCGAAGACTGGATCAAGCGCTACGGCGACCTAGCGGACCAACATGTACAACTCAGCCCTGACATCGTCAAATACAATAAACGCCGCGCATCGCTTCAAGAACGCCTCGTCAGCAACTGCAATACCATGATTGCGTCCAAAGCCAACGACCTGCGCAACAGTAGAACCTACTCCTTCAACAAATACTCGGTCGCGTGTGCAAGCTTGATTCCCACTGGGCAATCCGTCTCCAAATACGTGCCCAGCAAACGCTTTGCCCCGCGTGTCCTTACACAATATGGCATTGGCGACTCAGCCATGGCTGTGGACTTGAACCCTCTGTCAAAAGCAGTTGGGGAAGCGGCATTGGAGCTCACGGGGCAATTTGCAAATGAGCTTCTTGGTGACGTCGTGAGAGACACCGCCGCGGAATTGATTCATGCTGTGCCCATCATGAGGCAACTCATTAGCTGCCTCAACGGATATGAGCGTATGCACCAGAAGCAAATCAAGCTGATTGAGAGAGGTGGCGAAGTGGCCACGCAGTATCATGTCAATGTCATGATCCCCGCTGTGATCAATCAGATCATGTAAGTTTCTCTCACCGCCAGACACTAGCAGCAGAGTACTGATCTTGTACAAGTTCCAACACCCCGGAGCCGGAGCCGGAGCCATGTGGGGAAATATTATGCGGACAAATAGCATACGGATAATCATGGTCAAAATTTTGGGTGCCTACTCTTGTGGTCGCGGCTGGTCTGCTGGTCTACGTTATCTTCCATCATGTCTAATGAATGAGCGAATTTTTCTTTGGAAGAGGACATTAAGGTATTTGTTCTATTAGTTAAAGCAATAAGTTTTCACAACCAACCCATTTGTATAACTCTAATTGTATGCCACCTTTGTGGCTTGGTTCCTGGATCGCCCGGTTGAGCCTGCAGCTTGTTTTTTATTCAGAAGTAAATGTCTAATGAATTGACCTCGCCGCATTGATCTATCACTTGGACATAGCAGATTGACCAACCCAGCGGCAAAGAATTAGACTTTAGTTCTCCTTGTGTACAATATCAGGCGTCGCGATTGATTTTTGATACTGTCACTAGCTATATCATTTCCCTCGTGTGCTTGACCCTCTAAAGCATGGTTCATCCATGCTTACCCCGAGAGTCAATTTATCAAGGTGCTTTTAAAAGAAATGCGGCTCCTTGGTTCTTCTCAAAATACTACTGTTTTGCAAAACAATCTGTTAAAAATGGAATCTGGAACGAAGCTAATTCCTTCCATTTTCTCAATTAGGCAAACAAGGAGATCAGTATGTCATAATTTTTCCAAGTTTATTGTTGAGTTGTTTTCGCCCAGGCCAAACTTGAAGCTGGATCTTTCATGTATCCCTCAGCAACACATTGTATTATTCATCCGTGATGAGAGAATTCATATCTGCTTTGATCAAAAACTCCGTCGCTGCGAAGTATACAATGCATTTATACGGCAAAAGTTCACAATTTACACCACTAACCTCCACTGCGCTTTCTCCCAGCCTTACCTCCTTTGTATTGTGCAAAATGATTCTCTTCTTCTGTAAAGGGGCTTCACGACGGCATCACCAAGAGCGTAATTTGGTATCATTTTGCTTTTCTCTGAAAATTTTAAAGTTTGATGTACGAATGTGGCTTTCTTCTGCTTGTCTCTTCTCTCCAACTTTACAAATCGGCTCGCGTCTAAGTGGCTGCATTTTCTCCGCATGGATCAGCTGACACGTGCAACAATCTTGCGGTCCACATGACAGGCACATCCTTCAAAAAAAAAAATATGACCTATTGTTGCTGTCCGTGACCGTGACGTCATCTAAAGGATAGCGTATACCCAAGAACTCGTTGCCCAGTCAGATGGCCTCGTGCCAGCAACTGATCAGAAGAGAGCAGTTGGTTTCATTCATAGAATAGACACGTAGCTCGGTCAAGCCGTCTCTTCTATTCGCGAGAGACTCCAGTTCCTGTCTGATTTATTGATCAAATTTACATGTTGCAAGATATTGGCGATGATCCAGAAGATAGTCGGTGCCGAATCCGTTGTTAATACAAACATGAAGCTCGTCTCCATCCGGCCAATTTTCTCAACTAAAGCTGCCGCCTTGTGCAGTATCTCGGCGCGGGTTCGGATAAAAGGTATTGCATCATCATTAAGTTCAAACTGGGCACGGTAGAAGTTTTCATGGCTACCTGAACCTTTTTCTGCCCATAAAAGGCACTTGGAGCGAGCAGTTTGCCGGGAAAAAGATGTGCAAAGTCGCCCTCAAAGTCCCATAACACCTGGATCATATCCGGATCCCCTGTGAAGGATCTTTGGCACCATATAAAATCCCGAATAGCTTCAACAAGGCACTGCTGCACTCGACGTTCGACTGATTCATCCGAGCTGCAGGGTGGCACGTTCGACATCGTGCTTCAGGCCGTTGCTTTGTGTCTGCCTTCGTGGAATCTCAATTGCTAGAAATAGGACCCTACTGGAGTTGGATGAAATATTCGCCTTGTCTTTCAATAAAGCCCACACTGATGCTTCCTGCCTCAACGCTTCCTGGCTCGTTGAGCGCTTCACAAATGGCATCTCTAAGTGTAAATATACACCCAGCATTCCACTCATATAACAAACAAGCTTCCGTTCCGATCAACGGCATCTCCCTTACATGGCAATTGGAATGGTCATGGGCAGCCCTATAGACGGATGGCCGGATAGAAGCGGGCCCGGCTCGTATTTTGCCCCAGCTGACCGCTCGGCAAGATCGGAAAGATCGGGACGCGAGCCCCATCTCGCAGGCTGGCGATGGGATTTAGCTGCGTCTCGATTGGCTCGCCAGCCCGGAAGCTTGACCTCTTTCGCCGCGTGCACAATGCGAGATGCAAAAGGTTCGAGCCTTGTGGTCAGCCTTCTATTTAAGAAAGCCACGTCACCGCGCGAGCACACGGTGCGCGCAGCCGAGCACAACTTTTTTTTCCTGTCATAATTCCTACAGAGAACAAAGAGTGCACCGCCATACGCTACGCTACAGACCAGCCAGTCAGTCATGGCCATGTCCGCGCCACCGTTTTGGGGCGCCCAGACCTCTTATCTAAAGTAAGGCCTTCTCTCTCTCTCTTTTCTGACTCTTTTGGCCCTTTTGCCGTTTTCTTGGTTGCCCGCTTACTAACCATTTCCCCCCCACCAGCTTTTGTGAAGAGGTACCTTGACCCGGCCCAATTACCAATCGGGCCAGACAATCTCACGACGCCGCGTCGCAAAAACAATAGGACTATGTCGTCACACGCTACGTTGCCGAGTTCGTCAACACGCTCAGCAGCCTGGTCTATGGTGTGTTATAAAATTCATCACCATGCCGCGCAAATGAAATCAGATTAACTCGTCCCAAGTTGCTTTCGGCTGCTATGGAATCATCACCACCCGTCACAAGCCCGACACCGGGCCGCGGCTGGTCTTGTACTGCGGCTTGATTGGCGTGGGCCTCTGCTCGGGCGCATACCACATGACGCTCAAGTACCACACCCAAATGTGTATGTTTTCTACGCATGACCCCTTCATCACCGTCAATTACGACGCTGCTAAACACTGGAATCCGCAGCCGATGAGTTATCCATGCACCTTCTGACTACGCCGTTAATGTACCGCGTGCTCGCATTCAAGGCCACCCCGCAGCGGACCACCGTCTTGAAGATTGTCCTCTCATTGCTCTTTACCGTCGTCATGGTCACTCACATGGTCATGGACGAGTTTCTCCTTCACGCAACCACCTTTGGCTTGGCCGTCGCCACCATTGCCACCAAGGTGACGACCATGATTCCCGCGCAAATCCCTGATCTCGTTGTAAGAAAAAAAGTCCAGTACGTTGCGAGACTTGGTTGCGGCAAGTAACCCCATTATTTACCAACTGTATCACACTTGTAACTAATTCCCCCCATTAGGCAGCTTCGCTTTTGGCTACATTGTCTGGCTAATTGATGACTGGGCATGTCACATTTTAATAGAAGCAAGGCATACCGTTGGTGTTCCCCTTGCATTCTTCTTGGAATTACACGGATGGTACGTGTCGCATGTTTCCACTCTGCCTGTCTTTTTATAGGCTGAAATTAACAAAAATAGGTGGCACATTTTCACCGCCATTGGTGGCTATGTTGCTGTTGCCGTTGTCGACCTTATAACCTCGGGCGAGGTGCTGGAAGACCCCACAGATCTCTTTGCCTGGCCCATGCCCCCTGTCGCAAGATTCACAGAAAGAATTATATCCGGAGACTCGAAATCAACAAAGAAGGCCTAGACGTGACCGGAACGAATCAAGCTTCATGACGAACAATCAGATGAATTTTTCTGTATAGAATTTATGATAGAACTGGAGGTTGCATTGATTTAGCCAAATACACGGGACAACACTTACGAGGAGAATATGGTTACCATCCGATTAACAATCATCTAGACAACGTTTGAATTCATTGTTTTTGTTTATCAATATTTCAATCAATATGATATGGAATCCGTCGTGGGGACTTGGTCATTTTCGGGTTTGGTTTAGACCACATGTTGAACTTGTTCAAAGCCTGGTGGAACACCCTACAAGAATCAAAGTCGAGAGCGTGCAAAGACTGAAGCGCAGACGATGACACTTTTCACATTTAAAAAAGGATGCCTGAAGTCTCCAAGTTGACCGCTCCCTTTCTCACCCTCTCTTCAAGCTTCAGCCCAAAATCAGCGTCTGGCCCCCACGATGTGCTAAGCGCCGGTTTTTCACATCCCTAATCCAAATTTGGACTAATGGATGCAGCCTACACACAGCCTCACCACGTCCCAACGCACTTGGTCCAATGGTGCTATCTCGGCGTATTGGCTTGAGCGCTTCAAGAATGGATCACATTGGATAGGAAAGTTGAAGATATGCAAATTATTGACATACGAAAAGTCCTGTGAGTCTACCAGAAAAATTCGGGATAGGCATTCGGCAAAACATTTCTCTATCAGGCTGAAACTGTATGCAATTGACCAGATTGAATCTTTAAAAGTAGACGGCTTCCTCTCCACTTAGTATTCTTGGCATAGTCTTGGCTGTCAGCGTGCCCTGAATTCGTGCTGAGGCTGTAATATCAAAGGCGCCTTACGCTCCACCAAACTAGCAGCTCACTACGGCAGCCACAATAACCCCCTACCCGTCTCCCGCATCACGTGTAGAGCGGCAGAGATATTTCGCTTGTTGATCGTCTCATTTATCTGCGAAGATCCCCTCTTGGACGCACTTCTCGCCCACGCTCACAATGACTTCGACGCGAAGCAATCTCGGCCCCCTAACGACGCCGTTCACGTATCCGACGACGTGCCGGAACATTGTCCAGCAATGCACCGGCTGCGATGTTGGATGGCAGGGGCAGACGTGTAGCAGCAACGGGTTCAACACGCTGGGCGTTCAGGACAACACCGAGTGCTGGCCGGAGCGCCATGGCCAAGGCGAGTCCATTTCTGCCGGCGTAGCTCTTGGAGGCTGGGGATTCTACTCGCCCGGCCTCTCATGCCCCGTCGGCTACGCGACATCTTGCGTTGCAACCGCGACTGCGGGTGGAGGGTTTCAATTTCAGTTCGCGCTCACTGGAAAAGAGACGGCCGTTGGATGCTGCCCGACGTGAGTTTAGATTTTCAACCCCCCCCCCCCCCCCCCTTTCCCCCAACAAGTTAGGCTGACGTTTGTTCAGCGGTTATCACTGCAAGTACAATCCAGGAATCGACAAGGCTCAAACATGCTACAGCGTTGTCACCGAGGACTCTATCCCAACAGTTCAGTGTTCTGCAGGAGAGAGTCACGGGCTGGGCGCTCTGGAAATTCCAGCGGCGTACACACAGACGGTTTCTGGTGAGACGACAATATCAACCCTCACCGCCATGACAGTCTACGCGCCTCTATTCCAGCTCAACTTCCAGTCGACAGACTTGCCATCGTCAGAGGCCGGCTCCATGTCGATTGCTGGCGCGTCCAGCACTCCTTCGGCGTCTGCTTCGTCTTTTAACCATTCAGGCCTTTCTCACGGTGCCAAGGCTGGAATAGGAGCGGGGGTAGGGGTTGTCAGCCTTGCGCTTATCAGCGCCGCCATTTTTCTGTTTCTTCGGAGGCGGCATAACGCCCCTCCGGCGACGGCGCAGCCAAAAGGAGAACTTCCAGGGAACTCGGTGTATCCCACTGAACTACAAGGGTCTTCAAGGAATGAACTTGCTTGAAAGCACAATATTTTGCTGTTAATCGACGCCCCATAATGAATCGGGGATGAGATCCTATGTGGGGGTTTGTAATTCACGGTCTTGACAGAATTAGCATGCACGTGTTGTTGTTCTCTTTTTCTCGATAATGAATTTGAATAATATTGACCTTCTATTTAAGGAATTGGTTAATTAGCCAAATTACTTCTTCCATCGCTTCTCAATCATCTCCTTGGCAGTGACGGGCTTGATTTCAGGAAACAAGTTATTGAGCGACTCCTTGGATTGGAAATCAAAAAGTCCCGACTCGAAAAGGCGACCAAACTGTGCATGCATGCCCTGCAATAATTCCTTGGGGAAGAAAGGATAGGCTGCGACGTGGCCTGGTAGTTCGGTGACTCTGCCAGACTCCAACACTTCAATCGAGTCGTGCACAATCTCGAACTTTTCACCTACTGGGGGTCAGAATTTGAACTCGACAGGGCAGAATGACGCTGCTGCGTATATAAAAACTCACCTCTAACTTCTTCGGCAAGCTTTGCAAACTCATTCCAGGTGAGCTTGTCTCCAGTAATCTGCGACTCCCTCTCCCAGTTCGCCACAGTAAGAAGCTTAGCTGTAAACTTGGCAACGTCGCCGGAATAGGTAAAGGTTACGGGCACGTTGCCTGTGCCGGGAATGGCTGCTTTCTTGCCATCGATATCAATGACAAAGGTCATCGGTGCGAGGTAGGACTTGATTTCAGGAATGCCCCAGTAGTCGAGGAACAAGCCATTGCTGACCGACGTCCACTCGAGGCTCGTCTTCTCGAGGGCGTCGAATGCAGCCAGTCTTGCTTGGGCAATGGGGAACCATGAGTGCTCAGGCCTGTATCGAACGCCCCACACGCTGGTGATGTAGCGCTTGGTGGTTGAGGACTGGTCTGCGGCCTTGATGAGGTTGAGCTCGTTGTCGAGCGGCGACATGGCGCCAAGCGCAGACACGACTGTTCCGACCTTGTTGTCCTGGAGCAGTGCAACCAGGGCATCGACGCTTGAATAATCGACAGCCACGATGCGCGCGCCAATCGCCTTCTCAAGCTCTGCGTCGACCTATCAAAAGAGAAAGAAAGAATCAGTGGTCAATTCGTTGGCCAAAAGACGTTTTCTTGACAAACCTTTCGGCCCAGGACAATCACTTCCAGCTCTCCATTGGCCACAATCTGCTCGACAATGGTGCGGCCAATGCTTCCAGTACCTCCGGCAACTGCAACGACAGACATGATGATTGACTGGTCTTGAGGGAAGTAAATTGAGTAGTAGATGTTTTTGATTAATGGTGTCTGAGATGCTCTGTAGAATCGTCATAGATTGGCCAGCAAGCCTCAACTATATATACATGCGAAAAACGACATTCCTCTCCACACCATCGTCAGTTACCAACGCTGACAAATTTTAGGTTTCGGGAGAACCTAATAAGCCCACATAGCGTCACAGCTCACCGAGATATCCCACATGGTCTGTATGATTTGAATCCGAACCCCGCATGAAGGGCATTCGGGTGCAATTTGCATCCCCGATTGTCCGATTATGTCATCACTCTTGTGAAAGCGCCTGGGCTTTTCTTTGGCTATAAATATTTCACAAACCGAGCGGGATGCTTGCATTTGTAATTCTCTTAAATCAATTCATCGTTCAACGTTTGCTTTGTTGATATTGTTTCTAGTTCTTTTACATGTAAAAATAGATTCGGTCGGATTCTCCGTATCAGATCGGGATAACTCTCATCCGGCTGTCGGGTTAGATAACAGCCGAGACTCATGCCCATCGAAAAATCCCAGGCAACCAAGGATGATAATACGTTGGACCTGATCGGGGTCCCCTTGATTTCTAACATGCTGGAAATTGTTTGTCTTTTGTCGTCATGGTTGCCAGCCGCCACGAGGGTCATATCAGTGGACAATGCAGTGTTTGGGACTATCACATCCAGCAACTCAAGTGCGAAGTAATCAGCACGCTTGAATTGAGGAAATTTAGTCTCCATCAGGCTGCTTCCATGGAGGTAGACTTTGAAATGTAACAGAGCAAGCCTTGATAGATTATCAGTGAAAAAATGCACTCATGACAAAGCTAGCGTGGGGTATTACCGTTGGTATCCCTCAATGTCAGCCTGGTCGGAACATTCAGCCTCGATTATCTTTTGCGAATAAAAACCGCCGCGGTGGAGAATTGTAAAAAGGTTCTTGGTGCTCATCATGAAGGATCCGAAGTTTTCCTCTCCTCTATATGTTGACAGGATGAATGTGAGCAGAATGGCTTGAAATATTGGAAGCTGCTCATGACAAGGCTGGGCCCAATGGGCACTCTCCCTGACATATCCAAGCTGGGTGTAGATATTAACATCATGCAACATATATTTTCTCAACGGCCCGATTGGGAGGCGCGATGGGACATACTACTACATTGCCAACCTCACTGAGAATTTCATCGTGTTTGGCTTTGGCCTCTTGTCTCGTTTCAGGCGAGTTTTGCACCCACAACCCCGCGACGAGAACCACTCGAATAAGCCAGTCTAGCTGTGCAGTTTTCATGAAGGTCTTTTCGTCGAGCAGCGGCCAGTGAGGATGAATGTAGCGAAAGTAAAGGCCAATTTGCTCTCGCTGCCCCGGATGCGTAATGGTGTCGACTTGTGTTTTGGACATTGAACATGACTTATCATGAGAAGTGTGCTGGGGTTGAGTTGAGCCTTGTTTTGGATGGCGATCGGATAGAACTTCCGCATCGGATCCCCGGCTAAATGAAGCTTTTTCCCTTTCGTTACTGTTCATTATGGGAGGCTCACAAGGTTGAGCGTCAGAAAATGGATGACTCCGGGCTACATGTCGATTGCATACATCCCTAGAAAACGACCATGAGTGAGCTCAAAAAGTATGAGGCCGCGAGCATTCCCACCTTCTTCGAAAAGTTGCGGAGCACAAGTGGCATTGGAACGGACGCGAATTGTTGTGTTCCTTTTCATGGCGCGAGAGGTGTTCCTTCCGTTGGTATGAGCGGTGGCATCCTTCATGACGACATTGGAATCTTTTGGGTGCATCGTTGCTCATGGCGTCACCGTGGGTCAGCTCAGCCAGCAGGCTCGCTCGTGCTGTATAGGATTCCGAAAAATCTGGAGATGGAGAATTGTGGCGCGACGGATGCGGGAGACGAATCAGATGATGGAGCGCGCTCTAAAAATACACGCTAAGCAGGCCACTTGGTGCACTAGGTGCTTATCACCGCCTTTTCCGCCAAAAGAAAGGAAGGCCTGGTCGGAATTTCCCGACTCGTAGGATTTTCGTCAACAAAACGAAGCACAGCCATCCATATTCGAATAGCACAACGAGAAGGCAAAAATTTGTGCTCATGCCCCGTACTGGAATCGAACCAGTGATCTTGTCATTTCGTGTTGCTTATATAAGCTACTAGTGACACGCTTTACCACTGAGCCAACGGGGCTTGGATAGGCTAGTTATGACCCTGGCAACGCAAATGGTGACTATCTGCTTGGGGTAAGCATGCGCTCTCATAAGAGCGGGCTATATGACAATGAAATTTTGTATTACGGTTTGAAATATCTAGAAAGCAAGAACTTGATACTCCTAACGATTTAGAATGCAAAATTCTCAATTCGGTGGGTTTTCCCGGATTAAACGTAACGTTTCGTGTTCTAACTAAACTCACATAGAATGCTAACCATGTCATCGTGCATCTAGCTGGGTTTTGTAGGGGTTTTCCAAAAACTTTTTTAAAGCTAGTGGTAGTTTAAGTTAAAATAAAACCTTGTTCTGTGAGTGCATAACATTTAGGTATACCTAGAGTTGATTGTATAAAAAATAATACCCATACCGGCATCATACCCTACATCACTCATGACACTTCCGTATCCAATCGATGTTCGGATCGGTCCTATCATCCCTGAATTCGGGATACAAAAATTCAACACAATTAATTCACTGATAAACTGCCAATGTTGCAAGCCATTATGGCATCAATTTACTTTGGAACCCTCACTCGATTTCTGGCAGAATTTAATCCCAATACTAAGTAATCATTTTCTACACATTCACAGAAACATAATTTTCAGTCATGCATCAATGCTTGTAAAAGTGGTGATTTGATTAGAACATTAACATCCGCTTGCATGTAGCTCAGGCGAAAGAACGTCCTTTTGACAATTACAAATTGAATAACCGCCCCTCTACCCTCGACCGCACAAACCATCTTTACCCTAAACCATCGAGACCGGAGGGAAACCCGGGGCAGTTCCGTTGGGAGGACCGCCAGGACCTCCAGGACCACCGGGACCACCGGGGCCAGAGCCTTCGTTTTCCTGGCCTCCACCCTCGTAGTAAGTGGCAGCCGCGCTGACTTCCCTGATCAAGGTCTGATTGATACCAAAGCTGAACCAACCGAGAAGACCGTCACTGACCGAGTCGCCGAGGAGAACATATTCGACAAATGGGTCGCTGGTCTTGGCAACTTCAGACAGGATGCCATCTTGAGCATTAGTAGTGAGGCTCTGGGTGTTGGTGGTGTAGGGGCTGAGCTTCTCGACCTCGGTGATGAGATCCTGGTCGAAGAAGATCTGGCCAACGTGGCTGGCGGTGGTGGATCGCATGGTTCCGTTAGCGAGCGGCGTGGCGTTGACGTGCAAGAGAACGTGGATATGGGTGGTGCGTCCAGAGTAGTGGCCGGGGAAGAGGGTCTCGTACTGCGCAACACCCTCGTCGTCGGTGGGCTGAACACCTCGCAGGAAGGTGCTGTTGAGATTCTCAGGAGCGCTCTGGTAGTCGCCGCCAGAGCTGACACCAGAGTAGACGCCAGTAGAGTTGCAGTCTATCGAATTCATTAAACTTTACTCTTTCAAGGAACTTTCATCTTTGACTTACGCCAGATCTCAAGGTACGCGTTGGGCACGGGCTCACAGGTCTCGACGTCGAGGACTTGCAAGTCGAGTGCCAGATCCACACCGGTCTGAACCTCGACAATGTTCTCACGGACGTACTCTCCGGAGACATCTGCATAATAAATCATTAGCAACTGAAGGATGGAGCACCACCGCGGTTTGGCTTACAGTATGGCCCCTCAGTAGTCTCGGGAGCCAAGACACACGAGTTGTTGGTGGCGAAGAGGGTCGACTCGGGAGTGTTGAGAGTGAATTCCTCATCCGAATGGTGGGAGATGGTAAGAAGGTCACTCAGGTCACGGCCTGGTTCAACATTAGCAGCCGAATCGATAAAATGTCGTAGAAAGCGGTTGCTCATACCTTTAAGATGGCTTCTCTTGTTCAACATCTTGGTGGCCATGGCAGAACGACGCTCAATTGAGCGCTTCTCAATGCCACGAGCACGCATCTTCTCCGCGCAGTGGCTCAAATCCTTTTTGGAGTACAGGAGAGCGGCATTGCGCTCATCCAGCTCCTGCTGGTGGTTGTGGCCGGGATGCGCAGAGACGGTGGATGCTGCAATAGCACCTGCAATAAGGAGATCGAAACGCATGGTTACAAGGAGTAAAAGACAGAAGCTTCTTGAAAGAGAGTTGAATGAGGGATCTGGTGGTTGGTGCAGAAAAAAAAAACCCAACTCTTGGGCAACTTCAGGAGGCTTTATATATTTAATTTTCAGCACGCCATGAAACTTGGATCGCCAAGTTGAAGTCGCAATCGGTTCTCTCTACATCATAGAATTCTCGCAACGGCATGTAAATGAACGGAGTTTCGTAGGATTCCGCAAAACCACCGACGAATTACCTGTTGGGTACAGATGCCCCGTGCTTCCCCTTTCGTGCTGCAACGCTATGATCCGCGCCAAGTCCTTGGCCAAGGCACAACCCCCCGAACTAATCTTCTGATTGCCTCGTTGGGATCGATCAAAAATAACTAGCATACAAAAGTACACACAAGCAAGGGGCAGGAACATTAATGCCGTTGCCGCAATTGGTCCACCGGCACTACAATATGCAAATCCCGACCGGGTTGTGGGGGCCACTTACCCTGGTCGGATGCGTGACCGAGACGGGAATGGTGTCGTAAGGTTGCACCAGGCGAGCGCAGCTTGGTACGGCCCTTGAGTAGGCAGGTGACAGGTCGATCAGGGAATTTTTGCTAATGTGTAACTGGAAACAACCCTCCCACTTTCCGTTTGTCCCTTGACTGATGACGCGGCTCTTCGGACATAAAACAGCAACAGGGGTTTGCATGATGTTTGTTTGCACCAATCACGGCGTTTGCAATCCAACAACTCTTGATGAATTTGAGAAAGGGATCAAGATGAATGGATATGGAGAATGGCTAAAAGCAAAGGTGTTTGTTCTTTAGCTTTTCTAAAACGCGCTAGAATTTTTAAAACGCTTTGTGAGGATGAGAATTGACACGGGATTGGAAGTATGACATTGTTCTGCCCTCAAACAATTGGAAATGATCACGAAAAAAATAGCACTCGAGAATGCCGAGCAGCCCTCGGCTTTCATGTGAAAAATGTTAAACTAACTGCCAAATCTGGCCTCAACGGCATAGGTCATTGTCATGTAGCAAGAAAATCATGGAGTGTTGTTACCATTAAGGTTTCATCTACCCGATCGTTTAACTATAAATTAGTTTATTTTCAAGTCACTGGCAAGGGTGTGGTTTTTGATAAGTGAATTATGGAGATGTGTGTTGCTTTTGGCAATTCGTCTTGTAGCCAACACTCCTTCCCCAATCAGAATTCATGTTGCATTAGGAGGCTCCCTCAGTAGCATTAAGAGCGGGAACAGTGTGGAATCTCCTCGGAATTTTGCTCCGTGCCCCAGTATCTAAGCCCTTGTCGTGATCAAAGCCGCGGACCGAGTACCGAGACGAAACCTTGCTGTTTGGCGTTGACTAATCCCATTTCGCGTCCGCGGCATCCGTAGCCATGGTTCTATGGACATCAGATTCGATGACGTACTCTCGTTTTGTGAAATTATTCCATGTTTGCAGTAGTGATTGATGGAACTGTGTATAATTTTGTTGTTTGAATTTCGCACGATGCTTAGTTTAGTTTTATATACCAGGGGCCCTTTAGGCAATTCAGCATGGAACCATGCTTCTTTTATTTTTATTTTTCTAACCAAAGTTCCGGTTCCACAAGGGGATCGCAGCCCTGCTTACATCCACCCAACCACAACGTGCATCTGCCATCGCTTAACATGGTTGGCTACCACCTCCCAATCTCGGTGGTGGAAAAAAACCACTCCCGGTAGCCGAGTTCTCAAATTAGATAAGCGCATGGCTTGTGACTTTCAACATGCCAGCTTCTGAACAGCGTCATATCTAGACGTCTCCTACGCTGCAATGTACACCAACATTTACTCTAGGTGCCCTCTAAAAGGGCGAGAAATCCGAGTACTCACAATCCGTCCTGATAGCTGGTCTGCCTCAATCACATGTGATCTGAGCACCATCTCTCTCGACACCAGACCTCAGTTTGCAGCCCTTTCATATGTCTGGGGACCGCAAACACCTGCCTGTTGCATCCGAATCAATGGCCATGACTTCACCGCCGGGCGTAGCTTGGAGACAGCTCTCCGCTATTATCGGCAGGCTGGATGGCACATGCCCATATGGGCCGATGCTGTCTGCATCAATCAGAGCGACACCACGGAACGATCTTCTCAGGTGAATATGATGGATCTCATATATTCTTCGGCTGCTGGTGTATTTATTTTCCTAGGCTCGGGATTCGATCTCACTGTCGATGACGAGTTTCTGAAGATGAAGTCATTGCATGATTTTCAATTCAAGGTTCGAGGCAAAAGCTGGACACGTCATCTGATCGCCCCGACCTGGGAAGAGAACCAAGGCTCTGATGCTGTCCCAGATAAGCCAATGTCAATTCTTTTCAACTTTTTGGAGGGAGCCGCTAATCTAAAAATAAATGATCACTTGGATAAAGTTCATCTTTGGGGGGTGGGGCCGGTTCCCTGCTTGGAGTCGGAGTATCCATGGGATGACTTGATCAATGCATTCGAGGCCTTTACCCTCGAAGCTTGGTGGTCACGTTCATGGACCGTCCAGGAGAGTGTAGTTGGGGCAGAGCCAACGATAGTGTATGGAACAACCGCTGCTCCTTGGTCACTGATAAAAGAGGCTGCCGAGACGATGAATATCCATATTTCAGAGTGCTGCAACAAGTATTTGACCAACGATGCACCGCAGCGATTCGCTTCCGCACTGAGTCGACTGATCTCCCAGGTAGATTCTATTGAGAGGGCACGTGGGGCATTCCCCAAAGATGAGTCCGATCTCAGTCGTGCGCTTGGACTCAAGGATCAATTCAGCTCGTCCTTGAGTATCGAAATCAATAACACTTTGCCTATGAGGTTCTTGTATGAGTACCTCTGGCTGTACCACGACAGGAAAGCTACAAATCCATGTGACAAGGTCTACTCTCTCTTGTCACTAGCAAAAATGGAGAGTTTCCCTTTGAACATCTATCCGGATTATACGATCGATAAAGAAGATGTCTACATCAGCACGGCCCGAGAGATGGCCCAATGCACAGGCTCGCTTGACATACTAAGAGCTGCCAGCGTTTTCAAAAATCTCAACCTGCCGTCTTGGGTACCTGATTGGTCAATGCATCATGACGACAACAATCTCTGGATCCAAACAAAATTTCTAGGGGCCTATGATGCAAGCTTTGGCACAAGAGCCGAGGTCAAGATTGACAACACCAACGGGCCATTGCTCAAAACACCTGGCATTGTCCTTGGCCGTGTCAAGGCTGTGGGGGAAAATGCTTCAGCACAAGACAATTTCTGGCAAACAATATTTGAGTGGATCAAAGTTACTATGACACATGCCCCTTCAACAAAATGGGTTGACTTTTGTAGAACAGTGGCTGGTGATATGATTATTTGGCCTAAGGATCGAGTGTTTCGGAGGATGAAACATGTCACAACAAAAAGAGCACAGAATAACTGGAGGAGACACTATCGGACAGGAAACTATGAGTTGTGCATCCCTCCACAAGAGCTCACGCAAGTGTCTGTTGAAGATACAGAACTATACTTCGAGCTATGGTGGACTCTTCTTTCCGGCAGCGCGGTAGAAGGGATGACTCGTCTCGCTGCATCGCCGCGAATGGAAGATCAGCTCAAGGCACTTACCGCCCAACGGAGCCTTTTAGTCCTTGATTCTGGCGGGCTTGGACTCGGAACAGGCCTTGCCAAAGAAGGGGACCTGGTTGTTATTTTCAAGGGATGTCGATTTCCTTGCGTCATCAGGCTGCATGGAAACCAAGGATTCCATCACGAGTTGGTTGGGGATGCATATGTGCATAACATGATGGATGGGCAAATAAGAAATCGCCCCGAAGAAAAGGTCGAAAGGGAAGGAATACCAGGGGAAGCCGATGGAAATGTCCCATGGGAGATGATCACGCTGTGTTGATTGCTGGAGTATACTGGTCATACGTCTTGAGAGGACCCACAGTCGTTGGTTGGCCATAAAGGCAGGAATGATGTGGGAGCTTTGAAAGAAGCAATGCGCGTATTGATAAACATGAGGTCTGTTGAATCTTGGGGTAGCCACGAAAGATGGTTGCTCGCAAAACTGTTCAAGCTGATTTGCGTCCTGTTTATAATATTACGGAATCAATGTCTATGTTGTTGTGTTCATCCTAGCAATCCCAAGCTCATCACATAGTATATACAAAGGGCCCTCTGCAGAGAAAATTTTACATTGCGTCCATTAAAAACAAAATATGTCATCAGTCATCTTGGACGAGGCTCCAGGCTGCTTGAAGCCAAGATTCACCAAGGACTTTTTAGCGGCATTCACCATGCCTGGTGGACCGCAAAGCATGACCTTGGAACCTGGGCTAGGGGTAGGAAACTTCTCTTGCATCAACTCCTGCGTCACGTACCCAGTGCCGTAGGCCCAATCGCTCGGGGCATTATCGAGGAGGTAATACAACTTGAAGTTTTGAGGGTACTGGCGGGAGAATTTCTCGAGCTCGTTTCGGAGAAGAATGTCTTGTTCTGATCTGTTGGCGTAAATGAGGCTGATCTCGGTCAGGTCTCGGTCATCCTCGCAAACGGCGCGAATGATCTGGAACATTGGCGTGATGCCGGTACCGCCAGCAAGCATTCCGATTCTTTTGCAAAGACCGCGCTGGTATCGCATCGCGCCCTTGGGTCCTCGGAATAGCACCTCGTCTCCAACCTGCAGGTTTGCGAGGTACTTGCCAGTGAGAAGACCATCTGGGTAGCATCTGATGACCAGCTCCAATGTACCAACATCGGCATTGTTAGAAACTGGTGTGTATGACCTGTTGATGGACTTGCCGTCAATTTCGGCCTTGATTGCTAGGTGCTGGCCAATGGGCAGGCCGAGCACGGTTGCAGGAGTAGGCAGGGCAAAGACGAATCGATACACGTCGGGTGCGATAAGCTCCTTCTGAGTAAGGGGGAGAGCCTTGTATGTTGATGGATCGAGCCATCCTCTGCTGACCAGAGGGTTGGTTTTCACAACCTTGGGCATCTTCTTGTGGGGAGCGTAGCTCATGAAGTTGTTCTCCTCAAAGTGAAGTCGCTTGGAGAGCTTCTGAAACACCATTGTCCCGGACACGGTGAACAAGGCTGAGGCAAGGAGGAATCCCTCCAGGAATCCCATGCCAGAGCCAGATCTCAATGACCGGATGCTGAAAGGCGGCAGCACAGGCAGAAGCTGAGGGCTGACGAATCGGCTGATTTGGTACAAAGCCACAGCACTGGCTGATGAAGCTGTTACAGCGGCGATCAGGGTTGAATTTACGCTCCCACTTGAGCTGCTGCTCTTTCCTGGGATGGATGTCGTTTGAAGAGTGACAGGCTTTTGTGTGTCCTTGGGAACTCCGCTGTACTTGCCAACGAGGTAGTCGGCCATGATTTCAACTGCATCATCAGAGTGGCCTGCATGGTCAAATTCTACTGTTGCATCCTGACCGGCGGCATCGATGAGAACGTCGGCGCCACCAGGATGATCATGGACGTATTTGGTGATATCGTAGACTGCCGCTGTTAGTTTCTTTGACCTGCTTGGGTATGACTTGATGCTACGTACCTTGTCCATGAATGACCATCCAGCAGTCGTCGCGGGTGTTGTGGGCTGCCACCTCCTTTTCACTAAACGTTGATGGTTCCGTTGATGCCATCGTGACGGATGTTGTTGGTCCAATTCCAATTTTTTTTTTGGCGACGGAATCAACTCCCAGTGGTGTCCAAAACGATCCTGCCGGGCAGTATAACGGAGGCAAAGACACGAGCAGTCATCATCTGGCAGCTGTAAGATAGTCTAATATCATGGCCGAAAGCTTTGACCATTGAGATCATTGCCAATTCGAGCTGTGCCGAGGTTCAAAGGTGCTTTCTCGGCCGACATTGTGAGAGGGCGGGGCCGAATTGGCTGGGGCTCTTGGCGGAAGTCATGCTGGATTGCACGTTTTGATGCGAGCTTCGTCATTCAGCGGATTTTTAGTTTCCCATGTGTCTGTGTCTTATCAATGCGAGAATTTGCACGGCGCGAAATTGACGTGGCGGTGTCTCCGTCTTGCTCCTGGGCCGAGGCATCTAGGTTTGGAGACCCCTTGCTCTCTTTAATGCGCAATCTGTGAGTGGACAAAGGCTTCACTGTCTTGCTTGCACGGCCCCTCTGAGGAAATTTGTTGCTGCTCGACCCGCTTATATGAACGAGCATGACGGCCTCCTTTTCCCTTCCAAGCTAGCGCCCAAGCTCGGTATCTCTCCCAAACAACAGGGCACATCCACTGCCGGCACTAAGAACCCCTGAATATGCATTTTTCCAACGGCGAGAAGCCGTTGCGGCGCCGAAAACCGTGCTAGAGCGGCCCAAGAACGGACATGCCACTTGCAAATGGCTCCACACTTTTGCAATCATCTGTCTGGTATGATGGCGATCATCTCGAGTCCGACGTTTTTAATCAATGAATGCCTTTTGCCATCCCTGTCGTGCCTCGGCTCATGTATACGAACAGGCATCCGCTTTAAATGCCCACCAATGCTATCGCGTGCTGGGCAGCGCAGGCTTTTGATATATTTAAGACGATGAGCATCTGAGTCAACGCCGGGACTTGGTGGTTTTTGAGAAATATTGCATCGTCAAACAAATGTTTTTGCACCATGGCAACAAAAACATTCCATCTTTTGGGTGAAGACCCTTCAACGGCCAAAGAAATTGAACTGCCAGCGTCTTTGGATCTGCAGGGCCTTCAACAGCTCATCGCTTCCCATTTCGCTATTGTCGATCCCAATGGTGAGTAGATGCAGTGAAAAGCCGGATGTCTTTTTGTGAGATGTCCACTGACGCAACGATATAGGCATTGGCTTCGTGACTCAATCCGAGGCCCTAACCACGGTCGCGGAAGTCCTTGCAGCTGAGGATATGCTTGCCATCAGCATTGACGGCAAGCCTGTTCGCGAGGTTCCTGGCCCCACGGGCTTTCCTTGGATTGGCAACTATTTTGAGATCTACCCAGACCATCTTGGTAACCACCAGCGGCTGTTTGAAAAATACGGCCCCATTTTTCGAACCACCAACATGGGCAGCACCGTGTACCACACAAACGACCCAACCCTGGCCAACATTGTGTTCAGCGAGACAGATTTCTTCTCCAAGCGCATCATTGAAGGCCACCCGCTTTTCCCCATTAAAAACAAGGAAGCCGGCGTCTTCCTTGGCGACACCAACACGGCGGAGTGGAAAGAAGCTCACAAGTTCCTGCCACCAGCTTTTGGACCTAAGGCTGTGAGGCACTACGCCCCGACCATGCAAGGAACGGTTGAGGATGCCTTTAACGTATTTGATGAACTTGATGAGCGTGACGAAGCGTGGAACGTGTATCCATACATGCTCAAGCTGGGGTCACAGGCTGTTGGCAAGCTGGTTCTGGGAATGGATTTCAAGCACTTCACCTCTGTTGACGCGCGCCCCCACGAGATGGTGATGAGAATCGCCCAATCGCTCGAGCTCAACAAGAAAATCTCGTCGGTGGGAAGCTGGTATCGCCACCTGCCATTCGGAGACCCCCAGCGACTCCGGGAGGCGCGAGACCGCATCGAGGCAATGATGGAGGTGTCTGTGGCCGCTGCTTCCAAGGGAGTGCAAGACCTGGAGCTGCAGGAGGCCGCTCTCCAAGCCGAGAACATGGTCGACTACGTTCTCCGTGCTCGCGACAGCAAGGGCGCCAAAATCCCCCGCAACCGCATCATGGAGCCTCTCGTCGTGGCCACCGGTGCAGGGTTTACCACGACCAGCTCGCTTCTCTCATGGCTCATCTACGGCATCGTCGTGTACCCCGGGATGCAGGAGAGACTTTTGCAAGAACTGGTCGATAACGGATTCGAGCAAGACACCCAAGTCACGGCCGACTTGACCAACAAGTTGACCTTTCTCGACAAGTACATCAAGGAGACGCAGCGCCGACATAACCCGTCCTACCAGCCCGCTCGTACCTCATCGGTAGACATGATTCTGCCCGGTGGCTACAAGCTTCCCGCCGACTCCATTGTCATTCCCGCTATCCATCACATTCACAACAACACCAAAGTCTGGGACAACCCCACCCTCTTCGATCCTGACAGGTGGGACACGGACCGTGTCAAGAACCGACCAAACGCCTCGTTTGTCCCGTTCGCTGCAGGACAGCGAATGTGTTTCGGATTCAACTTTGCCTTGCAAGAGGTCAAGATTTTCTTGACAAAACTTGTGTATCGCTACAACTTCAGTCTCGCCCAGGACGGGCCTGTGGATTACGATCCCATGTTCCAGCTGATTCGACCGAACAACCTGTATGTGAGAGCTGAGAGGAGAGTAAAATGGCCTCCGAAGAGTGAATGAGTCTTTTGTTTGTTTACATAATGATCTTTGGAATGTTTCATAGCGGGGGTTTAGAAGAGTGAGACATGGATAGATATAGATTTGTACTTGCACGATAGAAACGGATACGCAGCATGGGGACGTGTAAGTTAAGTAGATTTATGACTATTATTATAGATGAATAATTCAAAATATCCATGTCAATGGGTTTCTCGGCGCATCAACTCGCCCTTGAGGTCAGTTAACGCCTTGTTTCCGAGAATTGATACAATTTCCAGAAGCACACAATCTTGCCATGGTTTGATAATTTTTTTGTCATTACTATCTCATAATAGTGGTATCTTATATCCAAGGTACATTATATGCTTGATCTGTTCTCCGACCTATTCGACTCAACGTCTCCAAAGAACGCACGCACACAGCAATTTGGTGCAATCGGGCAAGAATCAAGTCCAATCCACTTCTCTAACCTCTCAACGCATATGTTCAGGGTTTGCAGCCATTTCGTGAACCGAGTTCGAATAGCCCGGAGGCTGTGCGCTGAGTTCAGCAGTGGGAAACGAGGTTGGAGCTGTGGTCGACTGCGGCGACATGACAGAGGAGCCTCGCCAATCGGATTGAGCGGGCGACATGACAGATGGGGAATGGATGGTTGACGAGTGGATGGTGGAGGGAACCGGCGATCCCACATATGGAGGCTTTTGATCCACCATGCTGACTGGAGGCTGATTCTGATATGGAGGTTGGGCGGGCGGCTGCGTGGTAGCTTCGTTGGTTGGCGCAACTGGCTCGGACTTTCGCTTGCGGCGAAGAATGTAAATGGCGCCCAAGACAATGAAGCCGATGACAGCAACGCCACCAACCACACCGCCAACAATGGCACCCACAGGAGGCTTCGAGTCTGAGCCGCTGCTGGTGTCCGTGTTGGTCGCTGTTGCTGATGTGACAGTAATGGTGCTTGGACCGGTGACGGTGTCAGAATTGGCCGCAGACGTTGTTTCAGTAACGCCTAAGACGGTGGTGGTGAATCCAGGGTTGTCTTGTCCGCTGTACGTCCAGTCGACGCTTGAAACTCTGCTCTGGGACGAAGCCACACATCGGAAGTCGCGAGCACCGCTGGGGTACGCATAGGTGCGACAGAATGGCGCCGAGCTCGCAGTGCTGCAAGTTTTTTTTTATTAGCATTGCAACTTGAAAGTGTCTGGATGCTTTTGTTTTTGTTTCGCCTTACCATAGGAGATAGAACGAGTTGCTCTGGCAAATATCATTGCAAACGTCTGGGTCTACGGCTCTGGACGAGGCGAGACACGTAACGTAGCCAATGGCCGTGGTGGCATCGTAGCAGAGAAAGCCGGCATCAACATTCCACTCGCAGGAGCGGTCCTGCTCGCAAGTGATTGCGTTTCCAGGAGATCCAGACAAGTATCCGCACGTTGAACCCGAAGCCATGGTCCAAGTGGCCGCGCTCTCCGTCGTCGATGTTGCCTGTCGCCTGCCGAGCTCCTTCAGGTCCGCCTCCATGCCCATGAGGGCTCGGGGATCCGCCGTTCGCGGCGCGAATTCATGTTGTCGTTTTGCCTGGACCGGAATCAAGGCGTTTGCGGTTGACGACAGGGCTGCTAGAGCCAGCAAGGCTATTCGGGAGGGCGCCATGGCGATGCTTGATTCGACTTCAGCAGCAGCAGCGTAGAAGGTGAGGTTAGAAACGAGAAACACGGGAATGCAGGTCTCTCAACAACTTTGAATACATAGTTGCGACTGATAGCAGCAAACCTCTTACAGCCCCTGCCGGTGCCAAGAGCGGCCGTTGGCTTGGCGGGCGGTCAAGCGATCAGCGCCAAGTATGCATCTAGCCTAGCATCTTGCTCCAAGCCAATCCGCGCCGTTGTGGCTTGCAGGAGCTGAAGCGCAGTGCTGGCCCCGACACAGCCTCGTTGCCAGATTCAACCTTGGACTGCCAGGGTGCGCCATTTAGCCCTTCAGCTCTGCGAAGCCGCTCGCATGATTCTGTCTGCGCTGGCCGCGACCCCTCTCGTCGCCATGAGCTCGAGCTGATAAGGTGCTGATCCATGGCGCAGCGGCCAATTGGGCGGGCCACTAGGAATGTGATCAGCCTGGGCGCTGCTGCACGTCTCTCTCGGATGTTGGTCACGACGCTACCTTCAGGCCGACTTGCTGCGTCAATAGACTGCTGCACGAAAGCACGGGACGAATGCGGGGTTGCTGTGAGAGGTTGACCGCATCTCGGGATTGTCGGACCATGTGAGATATTTGGATTTATTGTTTTGCAATACCCACAATATGGCCTTCTTGATTTATTGATTTATTGATTTATTTTAGTAGCATTGATACCCCAATTCTTCCGTCTGCCATTCCGTGTAACGGTAGCAATCTGCCGTCTCATGGTGTCGTTACCCAGGTTGTTCAGCCACAAATACCCTTGTCCCAGCTGAGATGCTGAGATGGAAACCCCCAAAGTGATGAATTCCATAACAAGCTTCATGAAGAAGCAGGGGATCAGTAGAGTTCAAGAAATTCGAACCCCGCAAGACCGCGGAGATCCCATGGAAACTTGGTTTGGTTAGCAGTGCGAGTGGCTTTGCCACGGCTAGTTCGCGACCCGCAAATCGCCTTATCGACGTGCTAGCTTAAGCGAGTAAGACGGGCTAATCCGGGGCCGCATCCGAACGCTGAGGCGCTTCAATTCCGCACCTGCAAGGGACTGGTTGGATGGCCAAGAAGCAGCCAAGTCCATGGATCCATGATGCCAATGGCGGCTCGGGACCTTGCATCATTTATGCCACCCTTCGTCGCATTAAATAACAATGCATGCCGCTGTCTAGTGTACGCCATTGTGTCCATTGTGTTTGATCAGGGCATCAGCCGAAACTATTAATATTTTGTTACACCCTGCTTTCTCAGCCACATAATGTCCCGAAAAAGCACTTCGCTCTTAGCGCATCTGACTGAATCATTGAGAAAACGAACCGACCAAAAACATCATCGATTTGTGATGTTTATATTTACGAATTAGCTAATAATATAGGCTTAAATTAGGGTTATTTCCTCCATCGTCAGCTCCGTCTCCTTCCTCCAGCGCTGCTCCTTGGCGTCCCAGCCGTGGCTTTTCAGATTCCCTCTCGAATACACCACTCCCAGCCGCCTGTACCGCCCGTTTGGCCCGATTTTCATTATCCCAAGCCCATAGGCATAGTAGTTCGAAACAGCGACGACGAGAACATATACATTTTCCATATTCATTTGCCGGGCCAAAAGATCTGGGCGCCAGCCAGCATGCTTCTTCGAGGGATGATCGAGAGCGCCACGGAGCCACTCTTGCCACAGATGCGACCGGGGAGTGATGATGCCTGCCCTGACCCGTATCCACCCCGAGAGCCGAGGCTGACAGAGGGCGGTCAGCTCTGAAGGGGTTTCCACGTCGAGAATTTCAACGCAGGGTACCAAAAAGTCTTCGTCATCGCGGCCCGGGAGCCCGTACGAAATAGAGCCATTGAGCGAAGCCCAGGACCAACTGGGCGCCACGAAACCAATAGGCCGGCTGGTGCTGTCCGGATCTTTAGCCCACCACAAAAGATCTCTCCACAGCGTCTTCTTCCACAGACCCAGCACAAAGTCATCGTTGAGTATCTTCACCACTTCCTTGGCTAATCCGGCGAGCGCCGCGAGCTTGTCGGTTCCCAGTGTTAGCCTACGAGCGGAATACTCTTCGACAATGTTGTGCCACAATTTGTAAATCCGAGCAGGTTTGGGTTCTGACCCAGACCAGTCGTCATTCCGCAGGAGAATCGCTTCTTTGAACAATCGAAAGTCTACAGCCTTGAGGTCTGTATCGTAAAAGGCAGGGATTCCGCCTGGAAAAGATTCAGAAGCATTTAGGGACACGCAATCCCAGAACAACTCGCCATCAGCGTAGGTCAAAACACGCGGAGAAAGCAATTGCTCCTGCAGGACCCATCCTCGAGTGTCCAAGACACTTTGTGGGCGCGAGCCGTCTTTGGTCAACGTCCTATCAGCAAAGATGTATTTAGCCGTGCCATCTTGCCAAGTGTTTTGACACCTAAAAGGCCGAATGTGCGACTTTGATCTCGTCTTGAAGCAACCCGCAGACCCATCGCCATCTATGACGTCCACAGCTGCTGCCAGCGTGATGGTGGAGTTTTTGTAAATGCTGGCCATGTCTGCCGCTTCGGCCTGCCAATCATCATGGGAATCTTGAATGATGCAGAGGGCGTCAATCCACAGGTACCACAGACCAAGTTTTCGAGTGATGTGAACAGCGTCTTGCATGATCTGTGGGAGACTCTCAAGGTCGATGCTTTGCCTGTGAGCTGCGAGATTTCCCTGAACAGTCTTTGCAGTAGCTACACTGTCCTCATTCCACCTGTAGCTAAGGGTGAGGTAGAAACCTCGTTTGTTTTCCCCATCGCACAGCCTCGGTACTTTTGGTGATTCCGATGTGCCAACGTCTATTACTCTCTTTGGAAGATTCGGAGGTTCCCCATGACCGACTCTCTGGCACCTACGATGGGCATTGAGGCAGCTGTGCATCCACGCACCCGCAAGTTGAAATGCGCACTCCGAGTCGGTCCGGCTATCGTTCCACAAAGTTGTTGTGGCCAACACCTTGTCCATGAATTCTATTTCCACCATTAGAAACCAATAAATCAATGAGACTTGCCATACTTACCATCAAGCTTCCCAACCTCTAAGCGAGGATTGGGACCTGACGAGTCGCTTTCGGAAGTCGTCTCATTGTTATCCTCTGCAGAGGGTAAAGCTTTTGAACTATCGCCAATTATTTGACATAGTGGGCAATTTGGCATTGACCCAGAACCTCGTAGTTTCCAGCCCAGCTGTTTTGGGGAACGGGAATTTGCCTCGTCGGATGCCAACAGCCCATCACATTGCGAACAAAGCGCCAAGGGCTGACCTTGAGATTGCTGTGGTGGCAACATGGGGAATGCCAGGTCGCTAAGCGTCAAAAGAAGTTTTCCAAAGTCGGACTGCTTCGCCACCACCCTTGAGTTCCTCGGCACAAGCTCAGCCTTTCCTCTTTCCCTGTCCCTTGAGCCGCGTTCTTTATTTTGCAAGTCGGAGGAGTCAGAGGACACGCGGTGGTTCACTTTCTTAACCAGAGATCCGTTTTGTATATGCTGTTCTTCATTTGGAGACTTGCCACGTCCCTGATCAAGGTCTAGGCTTTGTTTGGACAATTCGGGCGAATCGTTCACGTTTTCTTGGTCATGTGTTGAATTATATGGACCACGGGAACTGGTGGAAGACGATGATTCTTTGGTTGCATCAGATGGTTCTGGGACCAAACCATTGCGTCCCTCAGACTTGTGTGTGGATTTGGGGATTTTGCCTGGTCAACACTTCATCAGCAACCACTTCCAATTATCCCAATAAGAGTTCATGGTACCCACGTGGGGGGTTGCCCATTCTCTCGTCGATTATACCCAAAGCAATAGCCTCAAGATCCACTGGCGTTCGTTTCGCTGCGCCTATGAAATCATCGTGTTTCTGGCAATACTTCATAAGCGCATGCACGTAGACAAGAGCAGTCCTTACTTACCAGAAATGTCTCAACTTTTGGACGACTTTTGCAATCTTTTAAGAGACATTGTTCAATCATCAGGCGAAGGCATAGAGGAAAGGCGTCACTCGATGGAAGATGTGGTACTGGTCCGTTCACGATCTGGCTCAGTAGGTTGAAGAGATCATCGTTGTCCCAATACGGGCACCGTCCCGTCGCAAGTTCCATGATTGTGATTCCAAAACTCCAAACATCGGCCTTGGCCGTCCACGGTGATCCAGACAGGCACTCTGGGGCTGTGTAATAGTGGGTTGGAGTAGCGACAAGGCTCGATGCAACCGAGTTTTCAACAACAGCAGACAAACCTAATCCACCAAGCTTGACATCTCCTCGAGAATTCATAAGGATATGAGCTGGCCTAACATCTCGATGCAACATTCTGTGCTCCTTGAGCAAATAGTCGAGAGCCGATAGAACGGCCAGAGCTACCTTTCCCAGAAAATCGATCCGAAGTGGGCCACAGTCTTCTGAAATTTCTTTGAAGGACCTATGGGACTGTTAGGGAAGTAATTGGCAATCGGAGTCATGGTAGGTGGTACCCAACGTCCATATATTGCATCCATATAGACAGCGTATCATTGGCTGCATCTATATGCACCCCGTAGTAAGGCAGGATTTGGTTGGGGGGATCTCGTCTCACAGCCAAAAGTTCCTGGCGTATGGTTTTGCGAAGCTTACTTGAATGGCCGCCAACATTATAAACCTGCACCAAGGTGATTAGTACATTAGTCGATACGTGTGTTATGCATATTGAGCTGACAGACTCTTTGGGCCATCAAAATATTGCTTCCCATGTGTTTGACAACTTTTACGTTGCCATTTTTGCCGAGATAGCCTCGTACGGCTGAGGTGTCGGATTTCGGGTCAAAGCGGAAGTTGACGGATTTTCGAGGGCGTTTCTTCTTCTTCTGATCCTGGTCGGCAGGAGACTCCTTATCTCCCACAATTCTGTCCCTTGTAAATCAGCTCCAAAAGCCATATTTTTGCCAGGAATAAGTTTGTGACATACCCCTCGATCGGTTGCAGTGGGATAGAGTCGGTGGAGCTGTTGCCCGCTTGGTTAAGGCTCTTGGCGGTGTTCCACTCTACTGGCTCCGCCGTAGATATGACGACCTCCTCTACCTGTGACATTGTTTAATAAAATTTGACAGAAAATGCTACCCAACTTTTCAAGAAGTTGGAAAAGGTTGAAGATGGGCGGCCGATATGTAGACGCGACTAAACCATGGACAGGCCTACCTGACACAGCCCCACTTAACTGCCTGACCTATGGAAGGCATTAGGCTGACCCGAAGCGCCGAAGCTGAAACGAGGCGCCAAATGGTTTCACAAAAGCTATTCTTGATGTTGGATATAATATAATTGCTTTGTTTACTCATCTTGGGCGTTTTAGATGCAAGATATTAATGCATTATTCATTTGCTCATCACTGTCATTCTCTGCCTTACTGTATAAAGAATTGTGGAGGGCTTACCCTCGGATTTTCCACAAAACCAGCGATAATCCACCGGAAGATCACTTGCCCAATTGCGCTGAAGACTGTGGCTACACTAAAATCCTGTAAGCCTCCCGGGAGGCCTCGTAACGGCTGGGGCTGTGCTGGCCGCTCTGCGTCGGTCCTGCCCATAATATTTCCAAACAATAAATCCAATAGCGGTCACAACTACAGTAGAAACAACAAATATGTAAATCTGATCCGAAGTGGATATGGCTTTGTCGCCGTAGTCGAAAAAGTTCATGCCGAAAAAACTCTGTCGTGGCCAGTCAGCTGAATGCACTTGATTTGAGAAATGGGCCAACTCACAGAGACAAATGAACCAGGCAAGAAAAGCAACGTGGCAGTCGATACCAGCCGGGTCAATTGTTTGCCATCTTTCTGGTCTTCTGCAGCCACGAGATTGTAAGCCTGGAAGAAGATTAGCGTTCGCTTCTGAATTGGGTTTGCGCCAGAGTGAGGTTGAATTACCAGCGTGATTTCGCTCTGTAGCCGCTTTTCAAAAGCCGAGGCGCGATATCGTAAATTTTCCAAAAGTCTCTGATAAAAGCTAAATCCTAGGGTTCCGTTGGTTGCGGCTGAGCATGCGTCGCGGTTGCACAGCTGGTGATGCTCAGAAATCAACGCAATTGTCCTGGCCGAAATTTCAAGGGTCTCCACCTCGTGAATGACGTGTCGCGAGAGCTCATGCATTTGAATGTATCGATCTCGCAATGCATTCGCAGGAGCTTCTTGGTGTATATTGTGGTTGCGTTCCTGCAGCGCAAGGTTCGTTAGCGATTGCGAAAGGAGACATCATGCACTCGGGTTAGGTCACTTGCTTGCTCAATCTCTCTAACGGGCTCTTTAAACTTCCACAAAGATTCATCAAATCTGTCAGTGATTACGGGAATGACAACAGAATATAAACCCAACGAACAACGGCTCCAGTTAGCAGGGTTTGATTTCTCGAATGCATCACGAATGGGTTCCTCTATCTCTGCGGAGACATCAAAGCACAGCAATATCTGCGTTCCATCGGCATTTGTGTGATCGTCAGAATACCAGAGAGTCACGAAGCTGATGTATTGCCACTTGTAACCGTATTCTCTGGATCCAGGCGTGTATTGAATCTCCTTGATTAGGAATCGCGACATGGTGCCTTTCCGCATGCTTAACACATAATCATAATGATGGAGTCGAAGTCGACGGCTCTTGAAACAATATGAAATAAGGGGGGTTACAAACATTTGCTGTTTTTACCGGGTATCGGGGAGCCATTATTGTTGAAAAAGCCGTTCGCCTTGTGTCCAGTGTTCGTCCAGAAGAACTCGGGGACGCCGAACTCCGAAGAGATGTCCTTCTTCATCGCTTGCACCTCTTCGGAATCAACCGGAGGCAAAAACCTGATTATCCTTGAGTATATTTTTTTAAGCGCAGATAGCAGATACGAACATGACTTCTATTCCAGGCCGTCGGTTCGCCTGACAATTTTAATCAGCTCGATGTTTCAAACAATATAGTACGAGGCAACAACATACCACTGTGTCGGTGAGACGCCCTGGAAGCTGAAACTGTTCCGATTTCCATGTGCTAGTGGTGTCAATCGTGGGTGGCATACTCCAGGGTGAAGGTAGGAACGTACCCATTACTGTAGAATAATCTATTTGCAACCTTTCGCGTCTCGTCTGATCCTTTTGCGGGCGGGTCAATGGAAATACCCTGCAAAGAAATGCTCTGGAGCGATGCACTGGACATATTCGCCTTGGTGCAAGCAGTATTTGGAAGGTATCCCAGCTTGGCGACTGTTTTACTATGGAATGCACAAGAATTCCGATAAGGAAAACTGAGATGATGGGAGAGCATATTTATGGGGATATGGGCTGTAAGCATCAATGAGGCTGTGACCCTTGAAAATTAGCAGCAAAGAGGCGGAGGCGATGCACAACGGCCCACACCATTTGCCGGCCCCCATTGGGCCAAAACACCGCGAGGCGTATCCAAAGCGTTGAACTCGACCGTTTAATCGCTCCTCTTTATTGGTCATCTGGCCATGACTGTCACTGCTTGGTCCTGAATGGCGTCGTTGCCTAATGAATTCACCATCCGACTTTGCCGTGGCGCGCAACCAATCCTGAGGCTTAGCCGCCGAGAGTGGAGCGCTGTTCGAGATGTTCCTTTTGCTGCTGATTTTTGTCAAAGCAAGATGAAAAATAAAATAGTACGGTAAATTAGTTCTTTAAAAGAATCTAAAGCGAGAACGGCCATATCGGAGACCTCCTCGGACGTGCAAAAGCCATCCTGCCGCAGCCAGTACGCCCAGTGCCGTGCCAGCAATCAAAGTCCGAGTCCCAATGACGGTCTCTTCTACAACTCGGCCGATGTATGTCTCACCACTGGGAATATCATCTGTTTTTTCCCCTTCAATCTCAAAGTCCGACCAGTCCACCCTGGAAAGCATCTCTTGATACTCTATCACCGTACCGCTCCAGTTGTTAGTGACAAATCCATCCTTGGTCTTGTACCAGCTGTTGCACCTGGGGTCGGCAAACGACGACGCTGCCAAGGCTTCCTGCAATTTTTTGTTCCATTCCTTGATTTTACCCGCCTTTGGCTTGATCGAGAGCGGCTGGCCCATTTCATCGGCTGCAATGACCTTCCTGACGAGGGACACAATGTACCTAGCTTGTGACTCAATCATGAGGATAATCGAGTTGTGGCCAAGGTTTGTGTTGGGCCCATAGAGCATGCTAAAGTTCGGCAAGCTTTCCACTGTTACTCCGTACAGAGCATAGGGGCCCTTTGCCCAGATCTCATCCAGGGATTTCTCACCCACGCCATGGATTTCAATTCCGTGCAAGAAGCTTTGGGTTTGAAATCCAGTAGCAAAGATGATGAGATCGAAATCTAGTGCCGCTTCAGTCACTTCATCTGTATTCTCCTGGACAATGATCCCATTCTCGCTGATACGATTGATGCTCCTGGTCTCAAGCGTTACGTTAGGAAGGAGCAATGATGAGAAGTAGTCATCACTGAGAATTATCCTCTTGCATCCTGGGGGATAATCTGGAGTCAATGTCTTCCACAAATCGGGCCGGTCAGGTAGCTCGGATTTCATAAAATCTTCGCAAAACTGCCTCATTTCAGTGGACTCAACCGAGTTTCGTTGAACCAGGGCTTGGTAGTAGGCTTCTCGGTAGTCCATTATGCTTGCTCTTTCCCGGCTGAGCAGAAATGGCACATTTTTGAGCAAGCCTTTCTTCCATTCGGGAACGTCATCGTTTAGTTTCGGGATGACCCAGTTAGGTGTACGCTGGAAAATGGTCAAACTGGAGGCAACCTTGGCCACTTCTGGCAATATTTGGGCTGCTGTTGCACCTAGTACCATACATTAGCGGCCATTCCCATCGCGTAAGACGTTGCTCACCGTTCCCAATAATTCCGATGCGCTTTCCACGAAGATCATAGCTCCAATCCCATCGAGCAGAGTGCATCGTCTTCCCCTTAAAATCACCTTGGCCGGTGATGTTGGGAAAAGAGGGTTGATTGAGCTGTCCAACGCCAGAGACAAGGAAGTTTGTCTCGACAGTGTATTCTTCGCATGATTCAGCTTCCTTGCCAGCCAGAACCCTGACGCTAACTCTCCATAACTTTAGAGCATGGTCCCATTGTGCCGACTTGACTTCCGAACTGAACCGAACAAACCTGTACAGATCGTACTTCCTGGCAATACTTCCCATGTATCTCTATATCCAAATTCATCAAGCCAACATTAGCGACTCACGCTACTATAGTTGAATACTTATCGAAGCAATGAGCTTACAAGAATTTCCTGCTGTTCAGGGTAGAGCTTGGACCATTCAGGATTCTGCTCGAACGAGAAACAATATAACATTGATAAAACTTAGATGGGAAGAGCTAGGTTAGCATCATGTTCATGTCGACGGACTCGACTCAGTGGCCTACCATCGCAGCATGATCCTGGATACGCATTATCCTTCCATGTCCCACCAAAACCAGTGCTCTTTTCAAGGATGATAAAGTCTTTCATGCCATTTTTGAGGAGATTAATGGCCGTGCACATTCCTGTGACCAGTCAGGTAAGCGACGTTCCCTTCAAGACTGCCACAATACTTTATGTCGATATGCGGGGTCGAGGGCCTCACCAGAGAATCCTCCACCAATGATTACCAGACCTGATTTGGTAAAATCATGTTGTTGCGCGAGGTTGGCTGCACCATTACTCATGGATACCATCTTGCTAGTAGGAGGAAATTTGATCAAAACCACAGGCGGTCTTTGGCTCTTTTACAAATAATAGTCACGAATAATTTAGATTTGCTCCATATAAAGCTGTCAATTATCATCCTAAAATGTAGACGAGGATGGGAAGTGCATGTGAACTCGTGAGGTCATGGTTTGAGCGGGGATTTCGGATCAATTTTTCCTTTCTCCAACGACCTCGGCATGGCACCGTCGCATGCCAATCAAGTCAAGATCACCAAATCCAGTCAGGTTTTTCTTCGCTTAAATTTCATGACGCGAATCATTGAAACCTAGTTTCAATACAAGTACCCCATCCGCGGGCTGCCCCATAATTTTCGCGCAGAGTGCCTCCCTGGAAGCTAAATCGCAAGAGACATAGTTTGTCCGAACAGCAACTCAAATTTTCCCAATCACTTCATAACAAAGTTTTATAAAACGTGAGGCCGACATGTTGCTTTATTATTAATAAAAGACATCATAACTACACCCGAAACGAAATAATATAGGTTTATAATAGTAATTCTCAACGTGCGATCTGTTACGTTGGCTCTTCCACGGCTATCGCGCGGGGCGAACATGCCTTCGTAAATGCAAAGTCGTCACCCGTGGCCCAAGAACATCTCCTTTTTATTCTTGTGGTTGGCCTTCTAGGTACCGTATCTAAGTTCCTTGAATACGAATCCTCTTTTGTGTCCTCGTAGAAGGAATTTCCAACCCACTCCGATGAACTCGCATCATGTTCTTGTCGTAAATCTGACATGGAGAACTCACTTGAAGAGCTAATAATTTGAGACCAAGGCAAGTCACTAGGAGTATACAGGCTGATGTCATACAAGACGGAAGCTGCCCTCAAGTGATTGACATCACTGGTGGCATAGTTGGAAGGAACGAGCCCTGAGCTCATACTGACTTCTTCGGATATTATACCAATCGTTTCTCGGCTATCACAATGACTTGTATCAAACCACCTTACCCTTTTGCTGCATGACGCTTGTTCTCGGACTAGATTGTAGGAAATAGCCATTCTCTCACTTGAGATAGATCCCATGCTTGAGCCTTCACTGGGTAACTGGTTTGCGGGATGATATCGACTTTCATGAGCTGTTGCGATACTCCTTGCGGGATTCAAGGTCCCATAGTCCTCAAGGCAAATTTGTTTCAAGCTTCCACTGTGCCGGACAGGAGAGATTGCACCGCACATTCCCTCCTCAGGATTGTCAAGTTGGCTCATGGGATGCTCAGTAGATAAATGGCTATATGGCTCAGAAGAGCTATTAATGCCACCCAACATGACACGAGAAGAATCAGTGCATTGTCTTCGGACTAACGATTTAGAAAGATCAGGTCCAAGGTTGATGGTTGCCACTCCTGTCTCGTGACTACTCTGCGAGGGATTGTCATCATTTTGGTTGTAGAAAGGCTCGCAATCTTGGCCATCCCTTGTTGAATGACTCATGACCGACTCTGAAGTTGACGAGTCAAAATTTTCAGGGTGCTTTGAGATGATCGTGGAAATGTCATGAAGCTCAACCAGCGGGGACGTGTCCGCTAACTCTGCGAGTGCCGTATCCCAAAGTTCAGCCATGGGCGGCTTTTCATGTACGGCCCTTGATACATTGAAGGATGACCAGGGCTCGCAGTCGCCGTCATAGCTTTGTTGATCAACATGATTCTCAGTAGAGACCCAGTCGGTAATTATAGAGGAATCCGTGCTTGCCGCTACCGATCGTGTATCCCACCCTAGCCCCTGCATCCATGAGATGATTCTCATACCGCTATCATCAATTTCCAGGTCGGAAGACTGGGAGTTCTTGATGATATTCCTCAGCCAGAACAAGCCAAACCAACCTCTGTCACCACAAGATGGAGATGAACCTTGAATAATTGATTTCGGCCTCTTCTTCAGGCGTCTCTCAGACTTATGAATCTTGAACCATTCTTGGCCAGAATTCGGCTTCGTATCGGGACTAATGTATCGGAGTGTACCGGCCCTGAGAATGCGAGAAAACTTTTGAGTCAACCGGCGCTTCATATATGAAGAATTTGGTTGCTCTGCCAAATCTGTTGCCTGGTCTTTAGGGTCTTCATTGTAAGGAGACTGTGTCTCCATGATGATAACCTCCTTGTTAGTGTCTATTTCCAGCATCTCTATTCGATGTAGCTGTGCTTTCACCTGGCCCTCGCGGCTATGGGTAGGATTACCCCGGTTCTCAACTTCCTTCTCGGAGACGGCTTGTGTGCCTCCATCATCCAGCTCGGCAATCACAGCGATTTCTCCAGCGTTGTATTGAAACCCAGCAGGAAGCAACAGTGTATGGGCCACGAGAAACTCCAGCTCATCCCGTGGGTGTAAATACTCAAACTCTTGGGGAATCAGCCGCCTTGTCGCTTCTTGATAAACAAGGTTGCCGCTCATGTCGTAGATAGTGGCCAAAAGCCCCATGGACTCTAAAGTCTCCGGATGTGTCTTTCCAAATAGCCTGTGTTTCGCATGGATTACTCTCATACACTCATCTCTTGCTCTCTCAAACGAGTACTCGGCTAAGTGAGCTAACGCCAGCGTGTGCATGAGGTTGCAAACTTCTAGGTCAAGCTCCCGATTACATTCAGTCAGAATATTAACGACCGATTCAGCCTTTCCCCTATTGTGTTGGAAGAGGTAGCATAAAGCTAGTCGAATCTGAAGCCGTTTCACAACATCATCAGCTCTGTGAACTCCTTGATTTTTGGAAATGGCGTCCTCGAGGAACCTTGTTGCCTCTCCAAAGTCTCGTCGTTTCATGTTCTCCAAAGCAAACTCCTCCAGCACCTCAACAACCGGTATCAAGAAATCAGCATCTTTCTCACTTCCAGTGTTGGCATTGGGCTCATCAGAGTGCTTTTCGGGTTCGATAACCACTGATGGAGTGGCTTCAGGCTCTAATTGAGATGAATAAGGTTGGCCTGCGGGTAGTTTTGCTGTCTGACACGGGATTGGGAGTGAGTCGTACGCTTCATGAGCGCCGTGGATGAAGCTGTGAAGCCGCTCCCTCTTGATAGGACTCAATTCGCTCGCCTCACTTGACCAAGCCTCTCGTTGTTCAGTGAATACATCAACGCTAGATTCGTCTCGGATTGTACCCGCCGTGGAGCTCGCGACGGAGTGGAATCTGTGCGCAGCTTTTGCGAGATCTCGCAGATTGCGCGCGACCCGGGTGCCGGAACGATCGCCTAATTCACGAGTGAAATAGCCCGAAGATTGCAGAGATGCCTTAATGGCATCGTCAATTGATGACTTGAGCCTGTCTAGTTCAAACAGTATGAGATCCTGGGAGATATTGCTCCGAAGGGATAGAGACCTGGGTGGAAGAATAAATAAATACTGTTAGCGTGTGTTCAAGATTTCAAGCGAGACAGAAGCAGTATGACCAACACTGTAATAGTATGAAAGATGGTTTGAAGCGCAGAATTGGATTTATTTATCTCCGCTCGGAATGACTCTAGCTCTCTGGCATGAATGCTGAGATCGATGGCGACCTTTGCCCTCCAGATTACCTTTGAGGGTCTGACAACATTGATGCGATCCACCAAAGATTTCAATCCATTCAAAGTGATCTGGCAGTTCATGACCGCCAGCTCACACTGGTGCCAAAAGTCGTCGTCGACCGAGGCCAGAAGACGAGATTGACATTTGCATTCCTTCAAAGTATTCTCGACAGATGACAGAAAACCCGTGAGTGTCGTAATCTCCGTGCAGAGGGCGGAAATCTGAGACTCGGTATTGAGGGCGATTTTTCCGAGTCCGTGCAACGATTTTGCTATCTTCACACTGAGCGCTGGTGGCCGTAATCATTGTCATAGGTGAGCCACAAACTTACTGTCGCAGCGAACTGGGTCAGAGTAACAACCGACGTGCAAATCGACAGTGGATCCATCGTCACCTCGACATCGATGTTCTCACGCTTCAGAATTTGAATAATTTTATCTCATTAAGTCGGTGCCGAACAGAAACAGAACTGGAAAAGTGGCATCCACGTATCCCCTCGGCGTCAACCCGTATCTCCGGACAAATGGTATGGCACTGTGTACACGGGAAATTATGCAAGGCGCACACCTAAAATGTATCAGAGGCGCACTCAAGGTGAGAAATATATAAATAATGTACACTTTGTGCGCATTTTATTATGGGATCGACATGCGCGGACAGTACGATCGCGGCCAGAATAGTGGAGCCAGTGCTGTGCCTTGCGCATTGTGTCGCAAACCCTGAGCTCAGACGATACCAATAAGAGTTCAACCGGTGTGAAGATGGCTGGAAGATGCCTCGTAAGGCATAATGGAAATTCAAGATCTGAATCATGCCATGATTAGAAAGAATTCCTTGTAATTGTAACCCTGCGTGGATGAATCTGGGTGTCTGCGAAGGTCTGTGAAGCATTTTTCCATGCTTCAGAGATGTGTCGGTAGTAGTGGTTTATGCAGGAACGAGTACCCAGACATAAAGCGGGCGAACTACGGGCATACAGCAATGCTTGTGTTGGATGCCTCATCAATCTCCAAGGGTGGGGACTTCTGCCTAGCAGACTTACATTGCACAAGTCATTGTGCACTTGATGGCCACACTACGGTCAAGGACCAGAATTTCCCTCATACTATCAATGGCTTCCAGCCGTTGGCTGCCACAGAGTCGGTGGCACCAGGAATCACTCCGCGTTTCCAACTCAACTGCTAGTGCTAAGCCACTGAAACACCAGTACTCGACCCAACTCCTCCGCCTCGCACATGTTGGAGTTTGCAATCTACCTACCAATGGGATTTGAAAGATCGCACAACTACCAATTTCATTCGAGGGTTTCCTATATTTCCCTTAAATAACGGCATATAATATAATTCCATACATATATAGTAAGCTAATTCAAGCGAGGCGGTCTGTTGAGCAACAAGTCCACAGAGGCGATCGGGCTGTAGATGATGATAATGTGATAATCGGAATGTGAGGGACAACGAAGAAAATTTTCAAAATTAGTTTTCCAGAAATGACTTATTGGAATTAAACCCTAGTTCAGTCACAAAATATGGCGGGGCGTTCGGCGCTTTGGGGTATAGATAGTGTGGTAATAATATTGTGATTCGTGGCCGGCATTCCACAAGACCGCACTACCCGGGATAAGCGTATGTGTTTTTTCCGTGCCGCTCACCATGTATCCTCAATAGATGGAATGGGTATTTGTGAATTATTTGGCGAATAAAGGACCGATATCCTGCTACTGACCGCCCACTCCTGACATCGGATTGACCTAGCCGACAACCAATCATCACGCCCATTGTTCATTGGATCTCGGCGAACGCTGCGCCCTTTTCCTCCTGGCTAAGTAGAGGCCCAAGCTCATATTCCCGTTCTTGGTGTGCCAGCCACTCTTCTTCTGGCATTATCTAGAGGTGATCCACTGAACCGTGATCCACCATCATTTTTTGTCTGCTGCCAATGGGTTATCAAACGGATTCCATGCGGCTAGAATGTTGGTGCGCAGCCCAACGAGCCAACGGTGCACAGCTGAGAGGTAGTCGTGAACTGTGACATAAGGCTGCGAGGAGGCTTTGACAACGAGGGGTGGCATTTCGGCTGGTCGATCCCAGTAATTGAGCTGCCTAGAGTTGGTGCATGTTGCGTGGGTGGCTGCAACGCGGGATGAAAGACGACATCGTTTTTCACACCACGCTTTACAGGCCGTTATTTGGCAAAGGAACAGCCCGACGCAACTGCAACACCTTTTTTAAATCACTCGGTCATTTTGCGGGGCAATTCAACCAGAGTTTGCCCTGATGGCCACCGCTTGGTGTCGAGTTGAGTAACCAATGGTAGCTTGAGGTTTAAGCAAGCGGGGGCATGTGCAGACACTATGCTCTGACTAAAAGCAGAGAGGAGCATAGTTATGTTTGTGCTTTATTTTAATGTTTGCATATAGTTCCATAATATGCCATTCCTCTACCTTTTGTTGGGATGGCTAGACATCCACGGTAACACAAATACTTAAAAACGGATACTAGGAGGATGAATGTGCTGAGTTCAACGTCAATACCCATGCCGTCATGATCATTTCGCAAGGAGTGTGCGGCTCAAGTGTAGTTGTTGAAAGTATGTTCCCGGTTAACAAAACTCCAGTCCCGAACGTCGCGGTGATCCAATACCCTAGATTCAAATAAGGTACACTATGATGATACTAACAAATACGCCATCCATGTTGCTGCATTCTCATGTTTGCGAGGATCAACCCACAGGGGATTTACGGTTATAATTTGTTTCACCACAAGGCTGCTGATATCCTCTGGTACCCCCATGCAGCCTAATAATCTCGATAAGCCTTGTGAAACTTCTTTGGCGATACCCCTAACCAAGAAAAGGTGAGAGTTCTCATGTCGACTCGAAAGTGGCAGCCCGTGATCACACCCGAAACAAGGAACCTTCACTGGCTGAGATTCAGACTGGAGACTACGTGAACAACTTGACAACGTTCAGTCAACCTCGCCCTGTAGGTGATGGCACGTGCGTCTAGGATGGCGTTTGGGCGGAAAACTGCAGCATGCAATTGACTCTTGTCAATATTACAGTGTATTTGCTCAATTAGCCATCGAGCCGGACAAGTTCAACAATGACAACGGAAAAATCTTCTCGGCTCATGGCGAATGGGTGGCCATGAGAGGGCAAGTCAAGATCTGGACCGGGGTGGTGGGTAAGTGAGTCAAATACACCAAAATCACTGCTGAGCTGAGTTGCCAGCTCATCACGTGGGCCGGAATATCAGATAGCGCCATTGATAACATGATTAAACGGTCTGCTTTTCATGAATTCCACTGCTGGCATCCGTATATCTATAGCAATCGCGAGCATCTCGCACGGAGTACTACAAAGCCCAGGGCTGGAATGAAGTCCTCGTTCAGCACACCTCCGTGCGAGAGTCTGAAGCAATCATATCCGAGAATAGACGCACATTCGGACGTCGTTATGCATGCATTGACGCTTATCTTGATGCAAAAACTCAACCAATCTACTTCACATAGCATTAGGTTTGAAAATCCGGCTATTCGGCACCGATACAAGTGGTGCCCCTACCATCGTACAATTCTAGAAAACGGGGTCGCCCGCGTGCAAAAAATCTCTTCTCCGCTACGGACTGCCATGAGTTGCAGTCCATGAAAGTCTAGACCACTAGCATGCATGGCAGCTGAGTCCCCTTGCCCTTCCATTCGGGCGTTTAAGCATGTCTTCGAGTCCAAAACGATGAGCTCCATGGACCCCTTGACCCTGGCAAACAGGCCAGCGGTAGGAACCTCTACAATTTGCCACTTTTTGATTGGCTAACCCCCCTGCAAGTTGCATGCAAGCAGTAATGGCTTTGTCAGAGTCTTACTTTCGCTACCTCGAAACTGCACCTTCCGCATTGGGCTATAAAGATAGGGCAAAATACAGCTAGCTGAACCAGCTTCTAGCCGGATACGAGAATAGTCCGAGGCACCATTTCTCATCTTGGCCAGGGAGCGGCCCGGTAGCTTCCGAACTAACCGCCTAGACGACGGAATTTTATATCCTCAAGCGTGCTGAGCGGCAACATCATCAATGAGTAAGCCTGATGAATGCTTTGGCATGCAATTACTACTCACCATTTGCGAGCCCACTATGTATCGCTTGGCTTTATTCGGCAGGTCAAACCAAGAGAAGGTGTCGAAACAGTCGTACGGTTTTGGAGTTGAAGCGATTTAGTGAGGTTGTGAATCTATATCGGATATCTTGCCTTCGTAGAAATCATGGGAAAGGAAACATAAATAATGGGAGGCTCTCCAGTTTGTATAATGAGACTTTCAACATCATCCTCAGAAATATATTTCCAACTTTATTATCTGTCCTCTGACTACCATCTTTTCCCATCATGTTCCTGAGCTCCTTGATCCTGTCCTTTGCGACAGCCGGCCTTTGCACCCCGATCGTTTTGAGATCGGAGCCCCCAGCAAATGCTACTTTTATCCCGTGTGTTGAAGGATCCAAGGACCCGATCTGCCAACGCATCGCCAAGCCATCCTCAGATGTCATCACAGAAATCGTGCACGCAAACGGGACCGTGGAGATCCAACGGAACAAGTACACTCGTGAACAACTGAAGCAAATCCGTCAAAAGAACAACGTGGCCAGCACCGAATACGGGCCCGGAGATGTCGTCCCTGATGGATCTGCAGAGTTCATCGGCAACTTGACCAAGCGAGAGTCGGCACCCGCGGTTTGCTGGACCGAGACGCAGAGGTGGTACGACCAGAACGATTGGGGATACTGGTACCAAGCATGGCACCAGGTGGGTAACTGCTTCTACTGTAACCAGTGCACCGAGGCCATCTCGACGAGCTTTGCTGTAGCTCAAACCTGGACCTATGGACTGAGCGCGGATTTTGGAGAAGTCATCCAGGCCACCTTCAGCTTCTCCTGGGGTGAGACCTTCACCTTGACCGATACCCGCACCTGCCAGTGGAACAATGTTGAATACGACTGCCACTCAATCTGGTATCAGCCCCTGATGTCCTATCACAACGGGTACGCAAACTACCAGTCTCACACCCACTGCGGTGCCGCCCAGGGCAATCCCGCCACAGACTCTTACTACAACCACAACTGGGCCTATGCCAATGTGAACCAGGCAGGCAACAACAACGGCGTCAACCAGGGAAATCTCGGCTGCAACAGCGGTTGCCAAGGAAGCGACCACAGACAATGCCAGTATGGAAACAACGGTGGCTCTCTCTGGCCTTATGCCAACTAGACAAGTCGTCCATCTATGAGGTTGCCTGGAAGTGCGAATGCTTTTGCTAGTGTCTCAATCTACAGGCTTGAGATTTTCATGTACAAACTTCACGTTGTCTTCGGGAGTTGCTGCGTTGTTGCTTGGTAGCTCTTAGATTTCTAACTCATAGGTACTCCTAGATAGAACTTCAGGCAGTTATATACCTCTTCCCAGCCTTTATTCTCCGAGGTAAAAAACTTTATCTATATGCTGACCATCCTCTCCGACCCCCATTTCCCCATTTGTCGTACATTTTCGTTGCTCATGGCGCACATCGCTGTCGTCAGTCGTCGTTCAATGGCTCGGAAACGCAGTCCCGCTGGAGAATGTACTCTGCCTTAGATTTACTTCAATTTAGCGACATGAAGGAACAGCTGAGTCGCCTACGACAGTGCCCTCTCACCAGAGCAGTAGATTTTCGTTGGAGCTGAGGTCAATGGAATTCTTTTGTAAGAGCAATACCAGTATTAGTGTTGCTGGAAACTTTGGGTCTAAGATGATTGATTATGATTCCTGCCTTCCTGCCCCATGATTTGACGCAAAGCCATTAACCGTTTGAAAGGGGTTCTCGAACCTTGGTTTCTCTACAGCTTCTTACAGTTTGCTGGTGCCTGAAATGACGGTCAAGAGCGCAAACCTAATCTTGACATCCATTTGCACTGCGAGGGAGAGAACGAGTACTCTCCAGAAACATAAAGCCAATCTTTGGAGCATCCAATAAAGCCCATCGAGACGATTTATACAAGCCATCCATTTCTAAGACAAATAATATGTAGATGTATCATGAATAAACGCCCAAAGAGTATCTAGAATGCTTTGCACAGTGGGGTAGTCGGTAAGCACAGAGTTCGCCATACCGCTCTCCCCAAAACCTTCTTTAACTTGCTGGCACCAAGGAACACAGTATAAAGAGGTCAACGTAGTATGATTCAGAACAAGCCTGCTGTCTTCCACACCAATCCCATAAGTTACCTCCCAAAACGCCAAGATGAGAATCATGCTATTTGGCCTTCTAATTATTTGCATGGCCCAAGCTACTTTCGCGCTCCTCCCTCGGAGAATTCCAATCTATTTCAGCGCAAGCCGCCACCGTCATCACGTATGCGGCCACGGTGGTCTATATTGTCGCGACAATGCTGAAGACTTTCCACGTAGGTTTATTACACCAGAAATAATAATCAGTCTAAATAAATAATTCGGCGGTCTCGAGGTGGTCGACAAACTTAAACAAGAAGGGGCAGGCAAAGAGATCAAGAATTATCTATACTATTGTCGCCACGACGTCTTCAAAGTGGCAAAGTATTGTGAATATGGTTGCATCAAACAAAACATGTCGAACGACCATTGTGCGATGAATGAGTTCTCATGGGGGCCGCCTGGCGAGTTTCAAGGGGATGAAGATGAAGGACGGGAGAATTAAGCAGGCATGGCATTTTCTCAGAATGTGTACTCATTTTTTGAATCTTCCATTAATTGACCATCTCATCTAAATTACTAAAACTAGTCTGGCAGAATGCGAAATCAAAATTTGATGATACGAAATAAAAAGTCAAAGGAAACCAAAAAATAAAATAAAATAAGATAAAAATAAAATAGTGCTAAACAAGGCCAAAGCTAAACTAAACTGAACTGAACTAAGCTAAACTAAGACACTAGGCTAAATAATATGGATTAAAGGGTCGGGTCCGACTGGATTTCAGCGTCGCGAGAGTCCATTTTCTAACCTACTCGAACCAAAAGAAGAACAAAAAGAACAAAAGAACAAAACACTAGCAAAAACCACCGACGCAGTATACATGACGGTAAATCCGTCACATTTCACTAAGACCAAAAAAAACAAAAAAACAAAGGCAGCCATACACAGTAGGTTACTCAGCATTGCCATCCATCTTGCCTAAAAACCTCTGGCTTCGACAGACGATGGCGGGGAACGCGATGGGGAACATGGCTGGGAGCCTGGGGTATTAACGGTAGCGGACATTGTTGTTTGGTGGTGAAGTCGGTGCAGGAAAGGGGGCACGTGATGTGACTGATTCAGTGATGCGACAGCGACAGCGACAGCGACAGCGACAGCGATGGCAAAGTCGGAAAACGACACGCGCAACGGCGATTAGAGATGGACGGACAGCGTATGGTTTTTCTTGGGGCGAATGCGCTTTATCTACGACACACTTTGCATGCATCCTCCCCAAAGATGCCATTCTCCAAAGCAACAAACTCGGCTGCCCCAAGCCACAGGCCCACCACGCGCGACGCGACGAGGGAGTCACAGTTCGGCCATCACCATCCACCTTTAGCGGGCCTTCCTTCTCTTGCGCTGCACTGTAATGGAACCCACTGACCGCAATACCGCGCACCAGCCCTTGCCAACAAAATGGCTGCCTACCAACCCTCGCTGCGGTGACCGACGCCGCACAATAGCCGGGTGTTAATCGCAAATTCACCACCACCAAATAGCCAAATCTTTTGCCCAAAAATAATGTTTCGTGCACGAGGCGTATTTATACCATGTGATTTTTTATATTTAATTGCTACATGGCTCGGATCCAGGCTTGTCGACTCATTAATAGAGTCACGATACATGAAAACCGTTTGTGGTGTTCGTGAAGACAATGCCAAACAAAGAGTTAGGATAGTGAAACCAGCACACTGGCCAGTGGGTGTACAACACAATCAGAGGCACTGACGTCAGTGAGGTCAACTCGCGAACGCAAATCAAATCAATGCTGTCGTTCAAGTATTTTCGGCCCCTCATCAATACACCGGAGCACGTCGATCCTGATTGCTTCTCAAGCTGCGTCAACTAATTGAGGCTCTGGAGGCTATTGCAGCCCACTATTTTCTGCAGAAACGGTTGCCAACGCAGGCGCCATCTGTGAAATCAAAGTCTGTTTGCAGGTCCGCAATTGCTAGGATAAACCCTTGCCGGGTCACAAACATTCCATCTTTCTATCCCTGAGGCTTTTGACAAGTGCTTGGACCCCCTTGTTGGTTGTTGGTGAAGTAAGGACAGCCACTTGGCCCCGCACTTGTGGACCCATTTTGGACCTGTCACTAACAAATTCTGATTGAGGTTGATCACTCTCTGTTCATCATCCCACTTGATCTTGTGTGATAATCCACATCCGTCAACACGTTCACTCTCTCTGATCCAGCCTGCTCCAATCCATTTCCTATCTCTGCACCAGAAATTCTTCCTTTCAAAGATTCGAGTTACCCAAGACAGCCTCTTGTTGGCGAAGTAGCTTCACGCTCGCGAGAATGCTGAGTCACGATAATCGATTCTTCGCCTCGAGCGGCGCAATCTACCCTGGCGGCCCAAGTACTTGGTATGTCGTCGACTGGGATCAGCGACGTCTCATCGCTGTAACCTTGGACGAGGAGCTTGAAAGTGAGGACCTTGCTGTGGAGCAACTCGCCAAACATATCGACGATCTACCACCTGATGTATACGAAATCCACGTGTCGCCCCAAGGCGACTTAATTTCATGCTTCACCGATCCACTCAAAGACAAAACAGGTTGTGTTTATTACCCCATTCTTCAAACGATCCAGTATTCCCAGCATGTTGATATAACGTTGCGATCCAATCTTGAGGAACTTGAAAGGCTTGGTCCGAACGTTGATCTTGTCACCCACATCATGCAACCAACAAAGAAAGTGAGTTGATACCTGCACTTTATTTCAGCATCTAACAAGGTCCCAGCTGGTATTCAAATATCATTTCATTCTTCAAAACATCTTCATGTCATGGCATGAAATGAACCTTTGGATGCGTCTCCCGAAGCATCCAAATATTGTTCCATTCAATGGAATGGTCCTGGATGAAATGGAAAACAGGTGTGTTGGATTCACAACAAAGTATATTCCTGGAGGCACCCTAGAAGAAAACAAAACACGCATATTCAAGTTGAAATGGCTCCGTCAGTTAACCAATGTTATCGACGAGCTCAACTTAAATCTTGGCATTTCGCACCAAGATGTCGCGCCGCGGAACTTGCTCATAGATCATGAAACAGATAATTTGATGCTGTTTGATTTCAATTTTTCGGCTCGCATTGGAAAAGTCGACGAATATGTGGCCTCGCGAGACGATGTGAAAGGCGTTTTGTTCACCATGCATGAGATCATCACTCGCGATGAAAAATTGCGCGCAGTTCGACACGAAGAACAAGACGCCTCAGTTATTGAAAAATCTGATTGGATCAAGCACGATGATGTTTCACTTGATCACCCCGTGTCGGATTTCAGAGAGGTGCTGAGGCAATGGTGTGACAAGAGGCGGACAGGCAAGCAAATTGCTGTATACACAGATGCCCCCAATTTCATCGACTGGTCGCCAATTCCTGAGCCACCCAAGGAGGCCAACCCTTGGGATAAAAATGGTACTTCGCAGCCTCGGCTCGTTTTCGAATCGCCCAAGCAAAAACTTCTCAAGGAAGGCAAAAAGATTCTCAATTGGCAACGCCCTCCTCAGCGGAAACTAAAACCAGGGTATCGCATTTTGGAAACTGGGGAATATGTTTAGCAGATTGCACGTTTTCTTATTGATAGTAATTAATTGATTGTATTGTGAGATGACATGTGCAATACTTGTAAAATTTACATTTTAAGAATGCACTTGTGGTGGTTGAAATGGCGTCATCAAACTCATGTGCGTGCCGTTGAGACTTCGTACTCATTCTTCAAGCAAGGCGAATGAATGTCCGCGTGCTATGAAAATAGCGGGACCAAACAGTCGCCACAGGACTATGGTCATTAGAGTAAATGATTATTTTATATTTTTTTCTGCTATAAATGCCTTTGGGTGATGTTTCATGCTGCTTTTTGGCGAAGTTGAATCAAGACCGTTACCTTAAGTATTAAGTCAGTCGCTGTACTATTGGATTTGAAAGTATATATCCAAGCAGCCCGGCCCTTCTTTTCTGACCTTATTGGGCTCCTTTTCCCACCAGCGCAACGGCCTTTACAAATGACTTCAAAAAAAAGTATCAAGTCAGTGATTAATGCTCGAGGAACGAGAGTTTCTCTCTTACCAGCCTGCTCTTTTTTTGGAACCCCTCCCGCCTTGGTTTTTTGCCTGTCCTGGCCGAGCTTCTGTCTGCATGCACGTTTCTTCTTCTTCTTCTTCATTGACTTAGGATCACCTGATATCATGTAGATTACAGGGATTTATCTGTGTATGTGTGTGTGTGTGTTATTCCTAGTTTTTCTTGTTTTCTCGTCTCCTTCGATTTTTTCTTGATCTTTTTTAAGGTAGCTTTTTGAGTTGGTTGTTGCTCTATGCTTAAGTTGCTTTAGCTCCACCACCTCCTCGCTACAAGGCTGCCTTTGGCAACCCTCAATAACAATGCCTATCTCATCCCTAAATAAACGATAAAAATATTTGTTGGAACTCACAACGAGCTACCTTAGTCAGCAGCCCTTAGGGTCAAGTAACCCGCGCAAACACACCAACACAAGAACAACAGTCATTAGCTTAGTTGGGAAGAATCGAGAAAGTTCATATCTCCAATAAAAACCCCGGCACTAGTGCTACACCCTGTTCCCTTTGGAGGCTATCAATATCATTTTTCTTTTAGATCGTTGGGGTAGAACCAAGTGACTGTGCCCCAAGGCCATTATTGGTTGAGAGGACAGGTTCAAGCAATAACTGCAAAAGCCGCACTCATTGACCTTGTGACATCTAATTACACCCGCGCTTCAAAGAACCGATGTGATAACTCGCGAGGCCCAGTTATTAACTGGATGGAGGAGGCTGCAATTGCGCCATATGACAGGGGTTTGGCGTGATTACAATACTACCTCAAGTCCAAATTAACTGGGGCAGCATATGGGTTTTAATGGGCTTTTCAGGTTGCCTAGTTATTCTCTCTTGCAATGATTGGTGTACAATTGCCTCATCGGAATTACGCATCACGACATAAACGCTAACTGGATACATTGTCATTTCATCTTCCAAATGAAATACGCCAATGCGCTCCCTTATGACATGCCTTCGCTTGCATTTATCGAAGCTTGGAAATTTGATTGGTAATTGCAAGTGCATCTGAGCAAAACTTATATTTGAGACGCATCTTGAAGACACTCTCCGTCAAGTTCTAAGTGATTTGCAAACGGATCTAGTATCAACATGCAGCAAAATAAGACGATAATTGCACCTGCTGCTACTGCTGACTCATCCGTGGCGGAGACGGAGCCAATCTCACGATTTACTCGGTGGTATCGAAGTCCACTCTTCAATGTTATTCTTGTGGGACTTATTTCATTTACTCAACCTGGCATATGGAATGCTCTCAATAGTACGATTATTCCCAGAATGGTGGCAGCATTTCCTCGCAAAAAATGGTTCTAACACGCAGCAATTAGACACGGGAGCTGGCGGTCAGCAAGAACCATACCTGGTTAACGGCGCAAACTCATTGACATTTGGGCAAGTAAGGACTGAGTGATTTGAAAAGTATAACCGCTAACACCAACAGAATCATGGTGTTTGGATGCCTCTTTTTTGCAGTCATGGCAAATAAGTTTGGTCTCAAGCCCACGCTAATAATTGGAACACTGGGCTATGCTCCTTATTCGGCCTCCCTTTATACTAACAATCGTTATGGAGTTGAATGGTTTGTCCTCTTTGGCGGTGCAACTTGTGGAATTGCAGCCTCGGCTCTGTGGGCTTCTGAAGGCGCTATTGCGTTGGGTTACGCTGATGTCAAAGACCGCGGGAAATTCAGTAGGTCACACAGGAGAATTAAGAAGTCAATCATGTTTACAAACATTAAACAGCTGGTATTTGGTTGGGCCTTCGAGAATTGGGCCAACTGATTGGCTCTTCAATCCAACTGTCACTCAATGTCAAAGACGGCGATCGAGGTAAAGTATCATACACCACTTACCTCGTACTCATCGGATTACAATGCCTGGGCCTTCCGTTAGCCTTGATGCTTTCAAGTCCCGAAAAGATCATCAAAGCAAATGGCCAATCGCTCCCGGATCCAACCAAAAACAAAGCCGTGTTGGGAGAAGTACGTCGGCTTTGGGAACTGCTAAAAAAGAAGCAAATGTATTTGCTGATTCCCGTTTTGATTGGTTTCAATTGGAACGGGACATACCTGGGAATTTATCAAACCAACTAGTAAGACAAAATGCGGTGGCTGCATTGAATTATGGATGCTGATAAATATTGCTTAGTTTTTCTGTCAGAGCAAGGACCCTATCATCTCTGAGCTCTGGCATCGTTGCCTCTATTGCTAACATTTTTTGGGGCTGGTTCTATGATCTTAAGGCATTTAGCCGCCCAACTCTGGCAAAGATGACCTGGGCCTTCTTCTCGATTTCGATGCTCGGCGTACTCAGCTGGCAAATTGCCAATGAACATTTATATGCAAATGCATCTCCAGCAATCACTCTTGATTGGGACAAGCCTGGATTCGGTCGTGGGTTTGCTAGTGTAGTATTGATTCGGTATGCGTCCTTCTTCTTATAATTCTTCTTCAACCCGCTTAGAATGACTAACAATAATAAAAACTCAGATTTTTCAATGAATCACACTACATGTTTGTTTATTGGATAATTGGCGCGTTTTTTGATGATTTAGAAACGTTGACTCTCGCTGTGGGCGTTGTTAGATCCTTCGAATCTGTTGGCTCTTGTCTCTCATATGGTGTTGGGGCGGCAAAGGTCAAGGGAATGGTCAATTTGATCTTGGCATTTGTTATGTTTTGTATTACTATCCCGGCAACCACACTTGCTGTGTTATTGGTTCCTGAGAGGCCAGCCAGTGATCTCAAGGCAAGCGAGGATAATCTGAGTTAGTACCAGGACTCTACTTGGGACCCGGATCACTGAGGCACAACTGCGTCAAGTGATAGAATCAAGGTGTCTTATAGGTCTTGGTCAGACGAAAACATCATAATTGCTTTAAGAGAGAATGTGCCTCTGTTGTTGGCTGCGTCGGTTATTGACTGTTACTATTTTACATGAAGTAATTAGACTACCAGCTCTGGATCTCTAACAGTTGTCTCTAGTTCTGCACTTCCATCAAAACCATTAGAGCTGGCATGAAGGAATCTAGTCAAGTGAGTTGAGGGGGAAACCCTCGGCTGGTTGTTCACTGTTCTGCCTAGCTGATTGGGGAGGCTCGGAGTCCTAGCAGGACCCCCTACTACAGTCAAAAGACTAGAGTTCGGGTAGTATTCCAGCCTGGGCTGCTCTCCTTGACAGAAAGGCAGCAAAATGCTTCGCTGGCTAGGGGCTAAATGCATTGTGGCCGATGTAGACATATTTCGATGAGGACGTGTCCGCGATCAGGGCAAAAGATAGAACTAGGATAACCTTTCCAGCTATTATTGACCTATGGGACTCGTCGCGCAGGTGATCTGGGTTGAGGCAGGCCCTTTCGGTACATAGATAACTGACCCGTAGGCCTGGGCCTGGGTTGGCGTTCTGCGAGGCAACAAAAGATACGACGTGAAGGAGGAAGGCCTTTTGCGACAATCTTCTGCGCCTGTTTGCGGCTATGTCGGCGTTTGTCTTTGCGAAGCTCTGGGATGTGGTTGATAATTGCCTTGCTTTCGGGGGATAATAGTTCAATCAATCTCGCGCCCCACTTACACCTATTCTATCAGGTCATTCATTGGACAGGCCTTATTCTGTATTCCCACGCGAACGGATTAAAAATAATACAAAACTCTTTTCTATCTGCTCAGTTGCTTGAAAGCCTCGATTGTGTTCTGCATGTGGATTATCGCTTTGCACATTTCTGAATTTCGGCGCGAGCACACTGGGTCTGAAAAAATTCCACCAGTCCTCACATACTTGACACCTACCCTATACATGCTGATTTTTATACCTGGTGCCAGAAAAGTATTTTCATAGCCAAAACTTTAAGTAAAATCTCAAATTATACCCTAACATATGGTTTGTTTTTCTGAATCTTTTTGTATCAGCTGTGCGCATTGTAACAAATTTATCCATCAATATGATTGGGGCCAAAGGGTCCGTTGACACCTTTAAGTGTCCGCCCCACATCGTTACACGGTACCTGTTGTGACTACTTGCATGGCTAAATTTAGCCGACTGTGAAAGTCCATAAAGACATGGTTGGACTGTAGGCGATGCAATGTCACCATACGTATAGTACACAGTAGATTAGGTGGGAACCGAAGTACCGAAAGGATTTAGCTCTCCTTATTGGCCCAAAAATTGGCGTGATACCTCCGCATATTGAAGTGGTTACTATGAGGGATTTAAGTTGTCACTGGATTGTGCATATTCTTTGCTTGATCTCTACTATGCCATGAGAAGTTTAGGATTTTTGCCAAGATTAAAACAAAGAGCAATGGATGTCTTCAGTACCACTGAGCAGGGGTTCAAGCTAGTCATAGAGCTGCTGAACAAAGCGTCAGTAGCGGGCAAGGCCGAAAAAACGGTGCGAACTTTGGTATGTGCAGCAAGCTTATCGACAAGGGAAAAGAGACTTTACAAGGCAGTTCAATTAAATGTTAACGGCTGTTGAATAGGCTGTGATACTAGAGGATTCTCGAGAGCGGGTCGCGGAAATAAAACGCTTATTTTGCACACTGTCTCCTAACGAGAATGTCCAGGCTCTGGTAAACCGTACTCGCACCAAAGTCCCAGAAGTTCTCCAGGAATACGATCGCATATTGGATGAATTGAAAAAATACATGACCAATAAAAAGCTGGACCGCTCAATTCAACGTGGGTTCGATCGGAGTTGGAAGGGGCTCAAATGGGTTGTGGACGAGCCATGGATTCACGGTCGGATAGCAGAGATTCAAAATCAAAAGGACCGACTGGATGAGTGAGTTCACGGTTTCCATTGTTTTTCCATACCAGGACTAATCAATTTATTTTAGGTCTCTGCGCATATTCAATACGTACCAAGGTTTGATGACGGCAGAGATCCAGCAGAATATTCTTGAGGGCCTCGAGAAAATAGGTGACAAAATGGGCGTGACTCGATTCCTGGCAGCTGTCTCGCAACTACCAATTCAAGATGAATCATCAGCCGAAGAAAAGCTCCATAATATGAGAGACAGTCCACCTGGATGGATCCTTGACGAACAATCATTCCACGTTTGGCAAGATGCAGCCCTGGGAGATAACAACCCATGGCTATGGATACTCGGGGAAGCTGGAGCTGGAAAGTCACACGCAGCAACATTTCTAGCCCAGCACCTTCTGAGCTCTGATCAAGAAAATTTGATCCATCTTGACGACGACGACGAATACGATCGCACCCCCTTGATTGGCGTCGGCATTTACTACTGTTCGTTCAAGGCCGGTGATAACCAAAAGTCGGATCAAATTTTGGGATGTTTACTGCGACAGCTCCTATATCAGTTATGGGAAGTGGCTCCGCAGCGGGCAATTAAGCACATGGAAGTAGTGGAGCTCCTTACAAATTCAATAAGAAAAAATATGAAAAGGGAGTCTATTCACTCCGTTCTGGGAGCTGTATCAAGAAGCTTTGATGTGGTATACATTTTTATTGACGGGCTCGATGAGCTTCCGGAAATGGTATACCGCGATTTGATCCCCAAAATGCGCAAGCTCAACTCTCCAGAAGCCCGAATTATCTTAACTTCGAGAGATGGCCTGCGCAAACATGCAGAACATCTCCGGGCCAGTATTATCAACGCAAACAATAATACTGCCTCAATCACAGCTTTCGTCCGCAACAAGCTGAAAAGGATTGCTGCTGGAGACGAGGACGACATCTTTATAGGCTCTTATGAGCTCTGTCAAAGACTGAATGTCGAAACGGAGCTCCAGCAGCTCAGCGAAAGAATCGTTCACGTTGCTAATCAAAATTTCCTCTGCGCAGATCTGCTCATCAAGCAATTTTATAGCCTTGATCCAGAAGGCATAGATGATGCCTTGAACAATCTCGTAGATGGTCTCGATGAGCTCATCAGCAATATCATGGAGCGTATTGGCGACGATAGAACCGGCCAGCAAGCTCTGCTTTGGACTATCCACACGGTTGGCTCCGGGTTGAAGCTTGTACAGCTGCAGCATGCACTTGCATTCTCCACATACTCGAACAATTCCAATCTTACGGCCTTTAGGAACGAAAGGCTGATAAAATCAACATGCTACTTTTTGAAAATTGGTGCCGACTTGGACTTTGTGACGATTCACAAAGCTGTCAAGGACTACTTTGCTGATGCTTGGAATGCCAGAACCCACTTTGAGGATGCACATGGCATCATTGCCAAGACATCCCTGGGATGCATAGAACAGTCTCGAGAAGATGCTGGATCCTTGGACCAATGGAAGATCGCAGTTGAAGCATCCCCATTCTTGGAGTACGCGGCGACAAATTGGGGATGGCATTTGAAGAAGGCTGACGAAAAGCTACCAAGTGAGCCGTTTCCACGGCTGAGCATTTTCAAGTTACTTGATCGAAATCGATTCTTGGACACCATCACAATCGCCATCCATAACAAACTTCAAGAGCTCGGATTTTGGAAAGATGCAATGTGGAGCACTTTGGATACTGAGATACCTCCCCTATCTGCGCTTCATATCCTCGCTTACTTTAATCTCCCCGTAACCGCTGAGAAGTGGATTGAGCTGGGGCATTCTGTCAATGGATTTGAGAGTCCCTCTTTGGATCAGGCAGAACACACGCCCTTGTACCTAGCATCCAAATTGGGAAATCGCGAAGTCGTCGAGATCTTACTATCCAAAGGAGCTGACCCGGAGAAACCTAATGGCTCTGAGGAACTCTCTGCATTTCGTATTGCAGTCATTATGGGCCATGAAGACGTGGTGGACACAATTTTGGAAGCTGTACCATTGAAAAAAAAACAAGATTTAGTTTCGAAAGCAGACAGGCAAAGTGGGACTGCGTTGACGGATGCTTGTGGCGATAGAAACCATCAAGGCAACCTAAAAATTGTCCAGAGAATCTTGAAGGTCATGAGATCAATGTCGAATGGCCATGAGGTGCTGCTTGCGGCGCGCGGTGCCTTTAATCATACAGCACTCCATCTAGCCGCTGAGGCCAATGAGCCCGAAATCATTCGTGCGCTGCTCAGTTTCCCGGGCGGACGAGGCTTATTGAATGCTCGCAGTGGTGGACAGCACGATACCGCATTGATTGTGGCCGGGTGGGCCTGTTGGAAAGGAGCCTCGAATTCTGTGCGCTGTCTTCTCGATGAAGGAGCCGATACTTCCGACAAGAACTTGTTCGGCGATACCGCCATTCACCTCGCTGCCGCGGCTGAAGGTCATATTGTTTTAAACAGAACGGAAGGTTTCAGATTTCTTCTCGAGAAGTCTGATATATCTATTAAAAACAACGCCGGCGAGACTCCACTCCATATTGCATGCCGGAAGGGACGTCCTTATCATGTAGCAGCCATGCTTCCATATCTAAATGAGAAGCCTCATCTACGATTTGTCACAGACAACAATGGAAACACTCCTATAGCTGTCGCAGCCACATTTCCTGATCCAAAGGAGCCTGAACACGACTGGGACAGAATCTTGCAAGCAAAGATTCAATGCATCAAGGAGCTGTTGCCAGCTATTGCTGACGGTATTTCTATAGATGAAGCTGAAAAGATCCTAGAGTTAGGGACAAAATATACCCAGGCCAAAGCTCTTATTACCCTGTTGAAATATTTCACAAGGCCAAGAGAACTGCTTTTCCCCGACTCTTCAACCGTCTCGGATGCCACTACCACTGGCGACTCTGCCCTCATGGAGGCGGCCCTAGACGCTGCTGGAAAAGACGAGCCGGAATGTTCCGAGGCCCAAAACGAGTATAGGGGCCTTATAGCCGAGACTGCACGGCTACGTCTTTATGAAGTCTCCAAAGTACTGATCGAACACGGTGCTGTCATACAGGAGGATCACCCTGAAGAGGTAGTACAATGCTGTTTAGAGCTGTGCAACGCCAAAGCTGCGGAGGAAGTCTGGGCTCGAGAACCAAATCTTTTGCTACCACCAACGAACAACCAAGCTCTTCTAAATCTTCCGTCAGCCCGAAACCCAGTGCGCGAGATTTGGTGCAAAAGCCGCCTAGTCCCGTACTATGAGACTCCTACAAAAGAGATTGAATGCCTCCGGGCGGAACGGACTGGCTCTGCCCTGGTGGTTGGAGATGAAGGAACTGCAGCATCTGCCCGAGCCGATTCGAGTTCGCATTCTGTATTTTTGGGTGTCCGCCAGGGAGTTTATCTAGAATCAGGGCCCATCCCAGTGACTGCGAAAAGTGCGTTACAATTTCTTATTTCATATCTTTCCCTCCGATCCTGGACTTCTGTTCATGATGAAGTTAAGGGGCTATTTTTTATGACTAACTTTATCTGTGAAAGTCCCAATGTCAAAACTCCAAATTTCCATAACTGGCAAGGATCAGGGGTGGTCAGATCATATGAACAAGTATCCTCACGACCAGGGATCTTTCAATGCGAGTGAAACCTGGTTTCAGATTGCTATCAAAAGGGGTATAGTCTTTCTCTACCTGTTCAGATTTGGGACATTCATCAAAATACTAATCGATATATTCAGCGGACAATATCTTCATGGAGCTTCAAGTGACCAAGAACGTGCTCAACGCAAATGACTGGACTGTTTATGACACGGTCTGGGATGTTGATGAAGGGTAAGTGAGAGACACAGTCAAATTAGATCCCAACCTAACATTCCCTTAGTCCTCTTCTAGCTTCCGGAGAACGCACAACACCCATGTGGGATGTCCCGCCCGATGAAGCGAAAGCATTTGTCAACGCGATACGTAGGGGAGATAAATTGTGCATAATACCCAGAGCTCAGTACCAAGGTTGGCGATGCTATATCCTAGATGCATCAATACGGGTTTATTATGAAGATTAGAAGGGTTAGGATTGTATAATGTCTCCGGCTTTGCGTTTGCCTCGGGCTGGGCATGAGGCCTGGAATTGGGCTAGTCTTATTATTTATTAGTGTGAGGAGATTTAGCAATGGGTTTATTTTTTATAAGCTCAGAGCGCTGGAATTTATACAAACCTACAATCTATAGCGGGAAGGCCAACCACTGTGGGAGTGGGATTGGCTTCAACTTTATTTAAACGAAGCCCTTGCTCATACCACAGCCTTCTTTTCTCCCCCATTTCTCCGAATACTCCTGGGAAAGGCTCTGAAATGAGCGTCTCGCCATAATCCTCTCTGCCCTCTCGCATATCGCGTAGCACAGCGTGTGTTTCCATCTTTTCAGTGCGAACTTCAACCACAATGAGCCCTGCGACCAAAAGTGTGGAATGCTTCACGGGAACATCAACATTGAATCCCTCCGTGCTGGACGCGGCCCGTCGTTGGAAAGGGCCAATGTACGGACCGCGAAACAACAGTGGATTGTGAAATTCCTGGTGAAGCAAAGACAAGAGAACCGCTTGCTCCTTAACGCGGGAAGCAACCCTCAGCTCCGATACACTCCGGCAGACAATCTGGCCTCTCAGGAAATCATGCCAGGGCCAGCTTTCAACATACCTGCTTTTGGCTCCGACCAGGAACGAACCGGCGAGGAGCCATCCAAATGTGACAAATTGGAAAGGGTCTACCCCAGTGATTCGCTCGCCAACAACAAATGGCACGCACAGAGATCCTCCAATGATGCCCATGGCAATCATGAGAACCGTACTGGAATAATTTGTGGTGTTGACCAGTACGGTATCTTCTGTCATAACCCAACTCTTGATCTCTCCACTTCGAGCCTCATAGTTGGTGAAGGTCTTCAGTGCTTCAGCTTTGAGTGCGTATTCCAGTGGACTATTGACATGGTTCTCGCGCTCCTTCTGCTCCTGCTCAACCTCTTAACTGGGATTAGTTATTTGATATGCTATGTTGGGTTGTTCATCTCTTACCTTTCATTGATGCAATAAGCGGGCTCATTGACACCGGTAAAATATTCGACCCAGCACTTTGCGGACCTCTCGGCCCTTTCCTTGTGCTCAATGAAAATTCGACTCTGGAAAATGGTTCAAAAGATGGTTGCAGATTCGTTGGAATAGCATCTTCATATTCGCCGAACCAAAAAGACCATTTTCTCAATGACCTAACTTCAGAAGAACTTCCTATCATACCCAATGGAACTAGTAGTGAAATCATGTCATCTATGCGCGCTGTCTGGACCGAATCAGGGTGTGTATCTGGTTCGCTCCTCAGCTTGATGTGACATGAAATATTTACAGCCTCCATAGTGCTGGCATCCATATCTGCTCTGGAAATTCTTTCCGTATTCGAAAATAGTAGCTGAAGTGCACGGTAGCTATATCTCAATCTCGTAACGTCTGAGGATGTCGTAATGCTTCCGTACTGGCGGACAGTAAGCTGGCGCAATGTACGATCTAAATGATCCCTATATAGTATCGTGCGGACCTCGTATGCTGTAGAACCCTTTCTATTTGATAGATCGGGAATTAGATTGTCCAAAATATCCATAATAATATTATCGAGATGATTTCTGATATGTAGCTTTGAGAAGTAATAATGAAAGTCAGGATCATCGTTTTGGAAAGGATCGGTGCCTATTTTATCGTCTTCACTTGGCTGGTCGGTGTCAAACTTGATGTTTCTATTCTCCTTCTGCTCCTCCAAGATTTGCCGCATCATGCTTTCTTCCCGAGCTAAGGACTCTTCGGCCCAGCGAACGGGATTGAGTGCGATAAGTTTGAGTTTGACTGACCATACAGCTAGTACGGCGATGATGGGCGAGACCCAGGAGTTCTGCTCTTCTATATGCATCAGCCACCAAGCCATAGAATGAAAAATATAATCTATCAAGGCATGATAGGCTTTCATATTCTCTGTATCGTCGTTCAGCACGATGGGGTTGTGTCCAACTATCCCTTGTGGCTCCCTGAGATAGCGATTCCTAAGTTGACGTCTGGCGCGTCGAATTAGTTTGTAGAATTCCTCTTGCTGGTAGTGTTGAAAGGCTAGGCAACTATTGCCGTGATGGATGATGTGAAGATTGCATTTTATCTGGTCAATAACATTGAACAAATCATAATACCCCGCGATGCTTGTATGATTTAATGCCCCGTAACTGTCGAAAAGCGGTGGTTTTTCGGCATTCAGGAACTGGATAAACTTCTCGATTTCTTCACGTATGTGGAAATTCTCTTCGGATTCAGTGATTCCGAATATAGCAGATCGGTCGAAGGCTGGAACGTTCTTGAGAGTAAAGATCCCATACTTCCAACAGCGATGATCGTTTGCTTCTGCAAAAATTTGTTCCTTATCCAAATGGAGGGGAGTTTTAGGAAGAGTGATCCGGCTGTGGGATGCAAGAGGCCCGCTTTGAATCGAGTCCACGCCTATCTGCCCTTCCTCATCGCTAATTCATTTATCAGTATCTCTAGTAACAGCGTTCGAAGACTGTATGACATACTCTGCTTTGAAGTCTTTGTCACGCATTCTCATTGGCTAAAAGGCAGAGAATAATTGGTTCAGTAGTGATACCGCCCTTTTATCTTTCCATGCAAGCGTGAGCGGAACTTGATTGCAGCTAGTAAGGGTTCTCTTTTATTGATTGAAAAAAGGTTAAAGTTCAAATCAAGGTCTGTAATTACCTCAAAATTGCGAACTTGAACCAGTGGCCTTATCTGGTCATGCAGGCTGACAGAACTGGTCTGATGACACATGCGAGGGATTTACAGCCCACCATATATCTACGCTGACATAGTACTATTGGTCAGTTGGATGATTTTGAACTTCAGCCAATCAACGATGAATGGATGCCTAATGTAACCGCACAGGCTTGAGACAGTTAAAGATTTAAACCAGCGGTAATAGACTACTTTGTCTCCGTCACCTAAAACCTTGAATACAGAGGCAATCGTTTCGGGCATCGTGCTTGCGTCTTCCTCCAAGTTACGAAGCTCACACCATGGACTTTGAGCGGTATATGAACTTCAGGGCTCGAATCGGGTTCGCAAAACATGGGAGGTCAGGTATGGACGCATTGATGATACAGTTTTCAATATGTACTAATATATGACAGACGTAAGATATCCTTTTGCTGATATTATTGAAAAGGAAGGGAAGGATGGAAACCCCTCCCTCATTAGACACAAAGGAGCTTTATTTCATGCAAATAATGAGAGAATATTTGGCGAATATGCAATGGTGACTCGAGATCGGATCAACTCCAAAGGCGAGAACGAAAGCTCAGAAGTCGAAATTCAGTCTACAGTAATGAAAAAGGCCTTGCGTACAATTATTGGGAACCGTTCGCAAGCAGGAATCGACGCTGATCCGATTATCTTTCGGAAGCCTTATTACTCATTGTTTCATTGTCGGAATGAGATCAAAGAGTATGCAGCCAAGCAATGTCACACTCCAGAGGAAAGGCAACACCTTGAATGGATGACAAAGTACATATCGGAGAGGCTTACTGGCCTCGACATAATTCAGGAAAGCCAAGTAGAAAATGGGCTTATCGAATTCAACCATTTGCCAATCATCTTTGAGGCCGGGTGCTTGGTGATTGGGCAGGTCAATAAGAACATAGAAACGTCAGAAGATGTGAGAAGGACGGAAAAGATCGAGTCAACGGAGGACCCAGAATGTTTCTTGTTTCACGAAATCATTGAAGAGACAGAAGACAAGGCTTCGAGTGGGAAGCATGTGAAAATCAAAGTCTTTAGATGGGGATATAATGGATCCAAGTTTGGACTCACAGCTGAGACAATTCAGATTGCGGAGTTTCCAGGTCTCAGGAAGATTACGGAACTTCAATGCTTCCCTTGGAAGTATATGAAGGAGGAAGAAAAGGAACCAGCGTATCAAAGGCTGGTTGCTCGTGGCAAAAAATGGCGCGACTATTTGGAATCCAAATTATTTTGCTATCATGGTTTGTCATGGCACTTGGAGCAAGGTCTTTCAAAGGCTGGCACTGATTGTAGCCCTAGGGATCGCTCAAGTACCGAGACGAGGCACCTGGACGTGGGGGCTAAATGTGGTCACAAAAATGGTACAAACCTTGACTGTCTAATCCCATCAAATTGCTTACACCTTTCAGCTACAGGGCCGAGTTATTCTAGACCATTCAGCATTCATGGGGGCATTTCCAGAATTGAACAGTCCACTTCATAACAAGTCTCGTGAGATTTCCAAAAACGGTTCATATCTTACTGAAGACTCAGTTCATGCAACTGAAACCTGGACGGTCTCTTCCAAGACACGACTATCAAAAGGAGATCTCTGGGGACTGTTTGAACAAGACGGATATAGCCAAAGTGATGCACAGGCATTATTGTGTCCAGCCTACTCCCTCGGATACAGTTTAGAGCAGAGGGACTGGGGGTATTTTGACATCGATCGACTGACCAAGGTGGACTGGGTTGCTAATGCGATCACGGAACTTCAAATGAACGCCAAACAGAAAAGTATTATCCACGACCTTGTTGCTGAGCATCACTCCAAACCGTGGTCTAACAATCTCGTCCCTGGGAAAGGAGAAGGGCTGATATTTCTTCTCTCTGGGCCACCCGGATGTGGAAAAACACTCACCGCTGGTAATTTCATGTTATTCAACTTATTCTAACGTGTCATGCGTCTAACCTTGAGTAGAGCTGTTGGCGGAGCAAGAAAGGCGTCCACTCCTGCGAATCTCTTGTGGTGATATTGGACAATGGCCCCATGAAATTGACAGAAAGCTCGAAACACTTCTCAAACTCGCATCACGGAGCGCCGCAATTGTGCTCATTGATGAGGCAGATACGTTCCTTGCCAAAAGATGCATCACCAACAATACCACGGTATCCATCTTTCTGAAGCACATGGAATATTTCCCGGGTGTAATATTCTTGACAACGAACCAAAAAACAGAATTTGATGAGGCAGTTAGTTCCAGGGTAGTTAACCTCCGGTATGACAGTTTGGATTTCAGCAGCAGGGCAAATATTTGGAAGATCCACCTGATGAAAGATTGTCTCGGGGCAGAGAGGACCGAAATCGAATCAATGTGTGACGAACTAGGGTCTAAGTATAAGTTGGATGGGCGAGAAATCAAGACCTTGGCGGAAATTTCGCTGTCAGTGTGCCGGCGGAGACAACAGCACGTTTCGAAAGAGGTACTTCAGCAGCTGTATGAAATGACCCATCAAGACGAGGAAGACGAGAGAATCCAGAATTGCGAGGTATGAGGGCAATCCAACCTCTACACTTTTATTTGACCTGGGGATATCTTCACCTTGATCCTAGTCAAGATGAGTGCTGACTTGGAACTGTTTCAGTTTCAAGGCATTTGAACTAGTTGGTGATGAAACCAAACCAAAGACTAACAAGGCAAAAACCGAAAATTAATTTAATAAATCCCCTGAGTAGTTTTAACGCAGGTTGGTTAGACTGGACGAGAGAATCTCCTAGAAAACCCCGAACTTTCCAACCTATCATTCTGCCATATTCGGTCCTCTCCCAAGGAAACCTCGCATTCCTCCCCAAGCATTATGGTTTGGTTACTTGGACAGAGTCGACATTGACATAACACAAGACCCAGCCAAATTGCACAGGGTTGGTGCTGATTAGAGCTGGCTTAGTGCTTGTGAACTGGGCACTGCCGGGTTGGATGCCGTATTTGTCTTTGTACATCTGGCAGGTGATCTTGCCCACGTTTGGAGCAGTGGTACTTGGAACTGAGACAGAAACGCTCTTGAGGTCAAGCTCCGTAATTTCGAGGTCAACGTGTGTGAGCTTGCCGAAGGGGACCTTGACAGGAGTTTTGGTCTCCTTGATGCCAAACCCGTTCTTAATAGCGACGACATTGGCAACTGCAGACCCTGTGTCTCGAATCGAGGACATAGCAGTAGCCACGGAGGCGAGGGCAGCAGTGACAACAATGGTGGGGCGCATAGTGGTTGTTATGTAGAATAGTGCGGAAGATGTTGGTTTGATAAGGTCAACAATACGAAAGGGCTGACAGCGGTTTATTATACCTCGAATTCTCAGAGGCATCTGGTGCCGACATCCGACACGTTCGTATTCCTCTAGTCTAATTTTGGTATATGACGAATTTGTCAACTATGTGTAGGTCAGTAGAGCCAGATTGTGGCGATGATAGTAAGCGCTTGTTGGCTCGATCTCTCTTCTCAAACCATGGATTTATGCCGATCGCTGAACTTTGCGCACTGTTGGACCTTTAGAGCGAGCCGGATCTAAATATTGTCTCCATAAGTTCGTCTCAGGAGGCTTCTCATTTGTCACTATTCCTTAGCTTGGAGGCTAACGCACACACGAGACAAGCACTGTGGGCCGTGTGCAGAGTCATCAATGACCGGAATCTTGCGATAAAAATATCTTTTGCTACTTTACTTTAGCGAATGATTTTGAAATCAAATTTATCCCACCCGAAAATGATGAAATGGTGCGCCTTTTAGCGGAGTGATGAGCTTTTGTGGAGAGAATCGCCCCTGTTGGCTCTATCCCATAAGTGCAATAACACCTGTTCATTTATCAAATGTATTATTGGGTGCTTCTCACAGCATCTACGTGATCTGGGATGAATGCCCTGCAATATTGGAAGTCATGGCCGTGATGAGCTTACCAGATACCAGAATCCATTGTGGGAGTTCCAATATCTCCGGGCTGACCAAAAGACAGTTACGATTGCAATGATCTAATGACAGTTGATGTAGAGCATTCTAGCAGGTTGATATCAATGACTGTTTTCAGCGTCATCCCAGCCATGCTGAGAAAAAAACATCTCTCCGGTCGTCTGACTCATGGTCACCGTATTTCACAACTTCTGTCTGTGGTGTGTTTGGGTATTCCTGTCCCGCGACATCGGAGCCTGATTGAAACCAGGCCTCAGTTCTGATTCGCTTAATATTCTCAGCATTGGGATCTACGACGTTGAAATTACTGGCAGTGTCGGGTAGTGAGCCAATAGCTGTCACAGACTTGCAGCGCATCCTTGAGGGTTGATCTCCCATAGCCGCCACATTGAACAACATCGTATGCGCACAATAACTTAAATCTGGCTAATTTTACTGCGTCCAGGTGCGCTTAAGTTCTTAAGCTATGGAGAGGCTGTCTGGGCTCAAAGCAATATTGCCCTTATAGCTCAGTGGTAGAGCGTTGCACTTGTAATGCAAAGGTCCATAGTTCAATCCTGTGTGGGGGCAGTTGGATTTCATAGGTTATGGGACATATCACTGGACCCGTCGTACCTTTTTTGTCATTGACTTGGTGCTTGAGAGGCCGAGGTCAAGTTGCCTCCTTGGGGATATAACTTGCATGCAAATACATTACTTACCCCGTTAGAGTGAATAGCACAATGATTATGCCACGATTGAGTTTCTTTTTAGGGGGTTGGAGAAGCTTACTTCAACGAAATATAATAGAAGGAATGACCTCTAACATGGCCTGTAGGTCCAAAAAGATATAAAAACCATGGTAGGATCGTAATCTAGATCACCTATCAGAAAGTTAAATTAAATTTCAAACAAATAAAGATAGAAGATTTTTCATTGGAAAAACTAGAACTATCTCATTCAACTTCAATGCGGGCCTCTCCTTCAGAATTAGTCCCAATAAGTTTATATCGGGCATTAAAATCTGCTACCCTCCTGTCTCGCTCTTTTGTACTCAACTCAGACAATGAATGAAGGGATTCCATAAGGCGGGATGAGTTATTAATTGTGTGTAAAATGTACTGAAGAGGACTTTTTTCTTCTCCCTTTGTAGAAACAAAACGGCTCTGAGGTTGAAACAGGAGAATACTGATTATCGCGAGAAGCGTGATGATTAAAGTAGCAATTAGCACCACAGATACCCATGTGGACGCCTCGTACGAGTCCCAAGTGTTTGTCCGGTCGAAGGGAATATTGGCCAATGTGAGCGGGAGGAAATCGCTGAATATAGTACTGAGACAAACGCCAACCGCTAGAAATCGAAAAGATTTGATGCTGGTGACCAGGTATGTGTATGAATCAGATGCATAAGGCAAGGCGATTGATTGGCAGGACATGCTGGATCCCCGGATGAGTTCGAGATAGGGTGCAAATAGAATATACTCTGCTCATCGTTAATTAATGACATTCGGGGGATTTAGAATAGTTGGAAGTGATATACTTGTGAAAATAGAAACCCAGAAAAAGTTGATTATAACACCCACCATCGAAAATACGAATCGAGGTCCGAAAGATTGACTGCTAAGAAATCGACCCAGAGCTTGAGTGTCCGGGGTGAGTCTATAATAAATGATAATAGCGAGAAGGATTATTAGACCCAGGGTGAAGAAGGACAAGATTATGACGATTTTGAACGGAAATTGGTGAGTGTGAGGAGGATAAAATCCTTGTTCACCTGTGTCGTGTGCTGACTTTTCTGCTCTGCGGGCAGTAGTTGATCTACTAATGTTGAGGTTACCAGCAACAAGGATACCATAATTTCGTTGACCTGTTGAATTGTCCATAGAGTAACCATAGTGTAATGTTATCTGACTTTGTTCACTCTTTTTCCACCACTGCCACCACTTGGCTTTCTTTGGACGTAAATTAAATGAGCCCAAGAAATGCGGACAGTGAGATAGACTAGCGACCCCAAGGATACTTCTTGGGTCTGCTTGGAGTCCAGTTGACCAGTGGTTCAGGGCCGCAAAGACACAGACTGCAAGAACAATATTGAGTGCTAGAAGTACTTCAAGAACTCGAGCGACGGCTGTGGCCACCACCACCACCGGGGTGCATCCCTTGCTATTAGATTCGTCGCAATTTCCTTCTAGTTTCACCTTCCACGCTTCCACAGCAAGCGGCGCAATGGCTGCGGTGGTGTAGGTCATAACTTGGCAAATTCCTGGGAGCGGAGCAAAAAGAGCCCCTATATTTTGATATGGGCGAAGAAATGAAGACATGCGAGTTCCTTGAGGCCTGGATAACTGATGAAAAGGTTCAAGTGAGGCGGCATGGATCGCCAAAATCTTCCACGGGATGGCAAAGAGAGCAGCTGAGAGAGGGGCAAGGACAGTGCCAATGAAATAGCCTGCCTTGAAAGTTGGGTCGGTGTCATCAAGAAAATCGTCAGGGTTAGGAGCGGTGGGAGGCTGATAGCATGTTGGCAGTTCGACTATCTGGCCTTCTGTACGGCAAACCGTTGTAGGCTCGACTCCAGCGCTGACCGGCACGATGGTTGACTCTCTGACTGCTGATCCGTGATCCCTATTTAACTGATGCATTAGAGGTTTGCCAGAGTATAACAAGAAAATATGTATCCACATACTGTGTAGTAACGTATGAGAAGGTATAATCACCCTCAATACTGCACGTCATGGTATAATCCCCAGTCGAATTTGATTCAGCACGCTTCACAGTAACTTGGGAAATGTAGACCTTCGTCACGCTTCGAGCCGACAAGGATTTCACGTCCCACACATCTTCGCTTCGAGGGAGCAAATGGCAGGAGATTTCCACGAGCAGAAGAGCGGAAGTCAGCAAGCCAATGAGAATGATGATAGCTCTCCTCCTCAGAATCCATGGCCTGAAAAGGTTTCCAGACTGTGCTGAAGTTTCATTCTTTTGTCTCAAGCGTAGAATAATGAAGGCTCCTAAGACGCCAGCAAGCGCCAGGAGTAGTGGAATCAAGGCAAGCACGAGGCCGACGTGATCCATTGTCTCCAGAGTGGGCAAGACTCGGTGGCCAGTGGATGCGACATGAGAATTAAGCGTCAAACCTGGGGTCAAGGGGTGTGTCGCAAGAGAGGAGAGATCTGATGAGGCCCACCGAATCTGTACGGCTGGTCGCGACATGAGAAGTCCGATAGAGTAACTGGAGCCCAGTGAAAGAAGCGAAGTTGAGACGCAAGCGCCTTCGCCACAACCAGAACCCAATGCTGAATTCATACCACTATAGCAGTATAGTCAGCCCAAGCGCTGAATTAATGAAGGAGAGAATTGCATCGCAAACATACCTCGGACAGCAATACATTGCCGTTTCGTCTGCCTCAACAGGCGGCCCATTTCCGCCAAGCACATCCCGAGTGTATGCAGCCGTCCATCCATCAGGACAGATTGCTGGCGAATAATAATCACCAGTTAATGGTTGGCATGTGGTTTCGGTCCCCTCAAACCAGGTACTAGTTGAAGAGGAACAGTCCGACGGAAAATAGTACACGCCAAGCAGGGCGCCGTCCGGATCCCAACCGGAATGACGGCGAGATGAGAGTGCATTAGAGGTTAATGGAGGTGTTTCTAGCAGAGATAGGTCAGATTCCTGCCATCTAACCTGCACGTAAACGGCCCCAAATGTGGTTGAATCGGGGCCCTTAGAGCTTGAAACGCATTGGAGTGGGTTATCTGGCGCACACCGGAAAGAACTGTACCAACGGATTAACCATCCAGTGGCAGAGCTGGGAAGTCAGCAAGCCTTTTTACCTTGGGCAACATATTGCAGCAGTCTCCCCGCTCCGTAAGGACGGCCCTTGAAGGTCATCGAATCGCGTACAGTCAATCGTGTAGCCGGACGGACAGATGCCCGGGGAATAGTAAACTGAGTGGATTAGTCCTTCGAGTGAAGGCAAGCCAGGGAAGCATGATGACAAGTGGGATTCGGTGAGTGAAGAGATCCAACTGCTGGCGTCAACATAAGGGGTACAGAAGCCAGGCGGCGTGAAGATTGTCGTGAGTGCGGCCTGAGCGGGCGGGTAGGTTGATGTGGGGGCAACCATAGTTGAGTTGTCTCAACCTGGACAGGACGATAATGAGGCTCTCCAATCTATAATAACGGCACGATAGTTCAAGAATCGGAGCTGGACATGTCCAACGCTGGGCCTCTATGACGCCGGTGAGCGACAGGCGGGATCAGATGAGATAAGGTGAGAAATAAAATTCTCGTTCGAGGAGGCTAGCAATTTTAAGTGATTCAGTAGCGTAATGGTGGCGGACCGGAGGTAAGCGCCTAATGCTTTTTACTGGTGTATGCGATCGCCTATTACCACTAGTGTCGGTCTTGAACAGTTGTGGCTTTGGCGTGGACAAACAAGGTCGCGCCCTAGACCAATTGAGAACTGATTGTCAAGAAAAGACATTCCGCTTTTCAAAACACCATTCACGTGATGATACCGTAGAAACCCGGATGAACGTTTGATGTGCGAACGCCCCTTCGCGTTGTTGGCCTGCTTGCTTCTTGCTTCAGAGACGCGAGCTCATTCCGCAATACGAATTAAGGGAAAGCGTCAATAAAGGTGTGAGGCGCTGATAGCCTCGAAGGCGGGTGAACACAACACCGCATCACATGACACCACGATTCCTATTTGGAAAAACGATCACTATTGTCACACAGCAGCTGCCCTTATTGTGACCTTGACTGTGTCATCTTCGAATCTCAGAGCCCGCTCGCATCTCCTTTGCAAACACAATTTCAGAACAATAGCGCAGAAATCTCAGGTCAACCTTGAGGTCGGAAGGAATAACTGGGCTCCGTTCACTAGAAGCAAGTGGGTCAGAATATACCACGTGACATGTTCCTCGTAGCTAATGTGCCTAGCGAGCCAACTCGTCTGGTCTCACTTTCATTTCAGCTGTTTTTATACGAAATTTGCATCATAGCCAATCAAACTTCAGTTGTTGAAACTCTTCCAGCTTCCTACCGCCAACTACGGCACAGAATCTCAACACAAAGTCCGCCAACTTCTTGGCATATCGCACGTTCAAGTGGACAGGGACCCATGAGACGAGGCCTTTCGGAAGTCTTGCCCTTTTTGGTTAAGCTGGCGCACAACCGCATCTCAGAGGTTGGCCTGGCATCGTTTATGTTATCTTGCGAAGAACTCTTCGATCTCCAAAACCGGCTCAAAGAGAATGTGATTTTGCACAATATTGTGGAAGACAAAGTGCGGTATGTGATCGAACGCGAGGGTTGTTGTCGCTACCATACTAATGACCTGCAGTTACGATTACGATCCAAGTGCGCAGTTGCTTACGTTCCGGATGTCTACAGCCGTTCATGACTTCATGGCAACACTCCTCGCACAACGCATCAGCAACCTTCTTGTGCAAATTGTGGGAGGCGAAGCCGGCCCTTTCGCGGGTGAAATTACAAGTGGAGGCTCCGCCCGAATTCTTTTGGAGAAGAATGAATCCGAAGGAGATGTTGGGTCCTCACTTCTAGTGTGGCGTGAGCCAGACGGTCAGTTTCAACACCAAAATGCAAAATATCCAGGAGTAGTTCTTAAGATATCATATTTACAAGATGGCAAGAACCTAAAGCGCCTGGCCAGGGACTACATTCAGCTTTCAAATGGCGATATCAAATTAATTATCGGCCTTTATATAAATTATAAGGGAGAAGAACCAATAGTGTCAGTGTGGTGCCCGGATTATACTTGAGATGAAGGTGATGAGCTTAATACTTTGGATATTGTCTCAATGATTAAGTCCAAGGCATATATAACATCTCTTTACAATATATATACTAATAAATCAATATAGCCGTTCCGGTCTTCTAATGGTTCGAAGGCTAACCCTGAAAGCTCAATTAATGTGAAGCTTCGCGATTTCGCCACGGATGAGATACCGCTAAATGACGACCGCCTTCTGTCTATCACATTCCAAAACCTCTTCGACGATTTAGAGAAGGCTGAACTCCTACAGTTGACCAGGCTCGGAGATAATGGTGTTAAATCAACTCGAAAGACCAAAATACGGAAGTTGTCATCTAGCCCTCCCGACCAGCTGAACTCCGAAGACGAGGGGAAATAGTCTTGCCTCGAAAAAGGTGATCGTCAACGTGTTGACGCGAAAGATCCGGATTAGGTGACGACAAAGCGCAGGGCGTAGATCTCTTAAATGACTCATGTCATGAGGCAAGCCTTCTTTTCGGTCTTTATTTGCGTTTTGACCAACTGAGAGTTATGGTTGAGCTCGCCGGCGATGTTGCGGGTGAGCGCCGTACTGCCGAAAGAACCCTAGCTGATTTAATTTACGAAATATGGCCTTCTTTGCTCTTGTGACCGTTCGGATAGTCCATTTCTTGGCGACACTATTGTACCACTGATACAAGAGATGTATTCTTCTACAAGGTCAGTGAACGAGAGTGTGCTTTGCTTGTATGTGTTGACAACAGAAGACCTAACAAAAATGCACATGTAATAGCAATTGCAGTTAAATCAGCACGCGAGATAGCAAAGCAGACAGAGTTTGATGTCTGGTGATTGCTGCCAGGTGCTAGCAGCATGACAATAGCAGATGATCTAGTTACCAATACACTCAAACTCGACATGGATGATCCAGCGCTGTTACAATTTATGTTACGATGCGAATGGCCACTACATAATATGGTTATCGGAGTAGCTATGTCACCGGCTTCGGATCGATCGGTAGACCTGTGAGAGGGTGTGGGTTGTGAAGCAGATTTTCTCTCACGCGTGTCGGTGGAATAATACAACAAGAATGGAACTATGACATGAACTGGGACGTGTACGGGATCTCCACTGGCAACTTCTATGACTGAGCCTCTTCTGCTCAAGGTATAGCAGCATGGCAGCTAGCAACAGCAATAGCGGCTGCTGAAGGCAGCAGTAGGCAGCTGCAGCTGCAGCTGTTGATAACAGCACTCATAACAGTCATAATTGTATTACAACATATGCCGGGCACCTAACTATTTATTACGCTCACGGCTCCTTGCAACGGAGCAACCGCTACCGCTTGCTGTAAATTGAATGAGATGCAATAGGTATGTTGTATTAATACTAAAAGGGTGCTGCAAGCAGCCCTTTATGAGGCAGCTTGACCGCTGTAAGGACGGCTCATAGCTGGAAGCTAGAGCAGCCAGCTACTGCCTGCGGCAGCCTCCAACTAATACAAATACAAGGTCATTTGAAGAAATAACATACAGTTACAGTCGTAACAGCTATAAGAGTGGAAACATTGCTTTTAAATGAATACCTCCAAATGCTAGGTTGAATTCCCCAAATTCCTTGCTTTACATAAAGTCTATTCAGCTTCGGATTTGTTAAAATCGTACTCGTTATTCTAACCGACAGTCCCATCAGAATTAACTTTATGTATAGTAGTTAAAGCTTATTATTATGACCTAGAAAGCCGGGCGCACGAGGCCTTATTTAACAGCTGTTATTCGTACCTGTAGCTGCAAGCATTATGGTTATTGACTTATCTTTTGGCCTAATTGGCTAATTGATGTAAATAAGGTCCGGATCCTAACACCTATATTTTAAGTTTTGACACGTTAGGCCGAATTAACTCTATGGGTATTGTTTTATTACGTGAGGCGAATTGTTTTCGTTTAAAGTGAGATATAAGTGGCTGATTATCTAGCGCATTGTTGCCTTGTGCAGTATGACTTAACTAAATTTGGATAAGAAAGTGTCTATCAAAATGTCCAGGCTGTGATCGGCTGTATGAGCTTAATTAATCTGGGATAAAGCTATAGTAACCCTTGTAAAGCACGGTGTTTAGAACCCCAGCTTACTCACCCAATTTACTAAATTTGTTTGAATAGAAGCAATTGAATACTGTAAGAACTCACGAAATTCATCCATGCTGTAGAGCCCTGTACCCGAGATATTTTAGCCAGAATTAGCTAGCACAGTAAGCCTCCTTGTAATCAGATATTATGATTTGTCACCATAAATACAAATCCGGGTTATATCCTATTTTGGCTTAGTATATATGATCTTAATAGTGGTTTAGCAAGCTACAGACCCACAGTATGGATGAATTTCGTGAGTTCTTACAGTATATAAATACGTATGATTCTTCTTGTAGAATCAATCTTTCCAAAATATCCAGCCACAGTCTTTACCATCCAATCCATATCCCTCTTCCTTCTGCTCTCCTTATATCACTATTCAATCACTAAATATCAACCATGCATTATTCCAAGATTTCTTTGCTTGCACTCGCCACCCTTGGTGCTGCCAGTCCCTTGAAAAATAGGTAAATTATTGTCCAACCCAAGTATTTTATCTGTCAATCCTAACTCAACTCACTTAAGATTCAACCAAAGGTCTGAGGACCCGAGCAAGCGGGATCCCGATTCAACCAACCCATTGGCGCTTGGTGGTGGAGCACCTCTGCTTATCCTGAACCCGCCAGAGGTTGAGAAGCGAGACCCCGATTCAACCAACCCATTAGCGCTTAATGGCGGAGCCCCTTTGCTTATTATGAAGCCTGAGGTTCATAAGCGAGACCCCGATTCAACCAACCCATTGGCGCTTAATGGTGGATCTCCTCTGCTTATTATGAAGCCTGAGGTTCATAAGCGAGACCCCGATTCAACCAACCCATTGGCGCTTAATGGTGGATCTCCTCTGCTCATTCTGAACCCGCCGGAGGTTGAGAAGTGAGATCCTAAGGTGTGAATCCTGTAAAGATCGGCAATGACGCCCCTTGGATCACTACCAATCCTGAGGTGTACAAGTAAGGCGCTTGGCAAATGACCTCATTAAAGATCGGTGATAGGACTCCTTTGCCTGTTGGTTTTCTGGTTGATCAGTCTAATATTGGCGGAAGAGATTGGAAATTAGAAGATTCTCCTTGTCAAATTGTACATTCTTACATTTTTTCAATTGAATCGCTTCCTTTAGAGGTTATTATTTCTATTCTACCTAGATAGCTTTTAGATAGTTTTTATACACAATTATAGTTACTTGCCATGGTTTTGTAGAGATTTCAGGAATGGAATTGTGTTTGTGAGCTGGAATGCACAAATCTGGGTGGGAAGAGCGTCATTTTATCATGATGAATTTGTATTAGAGTTGGCTTTGAAGATCTTTCTTCTTGCATTTGTAAAGGGCTGGTCCTGGGTTTGTTCAACCTGAAGGGTGCTCTGTATTAGTCTATCTAAAGCTAAGGAGAAAGGAAAGGGAGGCAGCCTGGAGGGCTGCCGAGCTCGCTTTATAACTAGCATCTCGCTTTGCTAGCGAGATGGCAATCACGTGTTTAAGTGGATACGGCATAGCCGTATCCCCCAACCAGGCCTCAGCCTGTGACAGCATTACCTTTAGGTAGCGACAATTGTGGCTATTGTACCAGTGGATTTAAACGTATATATCTAAGCAGCCTAGCCCTTGGTTTCTGACCTTGATGGGCTCCTGTTCCCGGAACGGCCTTTACAAATTACTTTAACAATACCCCAATCATGCCTGGCAAAGTTTACAATAAGCCAAAGCCTTGAAACAATCAAGCTACCTTTTCCGTTGGTAAAACGGCCATTCAAATATCGCTTGTTGGGCAACAGGTCACTTCAAATAAACCAGCCGTGTGGGTGCGTCTGGGTGCGGGACTGGAGTCACTTGGATGGGTTAGATGGCGGTGGCAAATCTGTACGGTACCTACAAAGGCACAAGGCATAGAATGATACTGGAAGTCGGGGCAAAAATGCCTAGTGAGCAGAGCCGGCTGGTTGTGTTCTGAACGGCTCCCTCGCTACCCATCCACCTTCAAATACGTGCCCCTTGTCATCATGCAAAATCGAAATGAACGGCAACCCCGAACATTTCTGATAGGTTTAGTGAGCAGACATCTCCACCTGAATGCCGGCTAATCCAGGCGGTAAGGCGTCAAAAGTGGGCTGAACCGGTTTTAGGGCGGACACCTTGCTTATTGATCCAAGCGTGTGCAAGGGTCTTGGGAGAACTTTCCGCCGATTTCGTGATTATGGAATACCACACTTGGCCATCTTTCACAATCATCGACCCAGGATTGGTCAACCTCCAAATGCCTCCTACAAATAAAGAAGCAACACAGCGAATCCGAAGGGCGCATACTCGAAGCCGGATCATCTGCCTTCCATGTAAAAAACGTCATATTCGATGTGATGGAAACAAACCTGTTTGGTAAGCCTCCTTCATTTGTTTTCTTTTGCCGAACCGCGGAGCTATGTTCCGCTAACGGTAACAGTCAAAGATGTATAGAGAGAAAGAAGGCGTGTGATTACCCCCCGCTAGAGCCTCCGCTTCGAGACCGCAGAATTGCACCTCTGCCCGGTCAGCTGCAGCCTTGGGCCGTCGATGACCCAAAGCCACCTCAGCCACCACCGTTGGCCAGAGCTCTAGATGGAAACCCCATTGACTCGTTCGACATTTTGCCTATTCGAATGCCATATAATTCAAGAGAGCTGGTTCATTATTGTAGTATGTAAGCGACTTTCCAGATCATGATGCTCGGCTGACATATGTGTTATTAGTTCATCGCTTGAGCGGAGATAATTCATACAGCATTGGCGCAGACAAGATGTAAGATTGGCAGAACTGGTTCATTCATGACATGATTAACTTAACAATTACCCATCAGCTTACCGCTCGCTCTTCAGAGCCCGACCACTTTGAGAAACATTTTGCTAATCGGTGGGCTTCATTGCATGTGGGTGACTGGAGATGTTCAAAAATACCATTCCACATTTTTGTTTCACAAGGTTGAGACTATCAAACTGTTGCAAACTCAAATTAGTGCTTTGCAGCCAGCTACATTGATATCGTTAATCAGCGATATCACCACATTATGTCTCATAGAGGTAAGCGAATTCACGGCGAAACTATTCCGGCGGTAAAAGTTCACACAACAGCTGCCAGCTGAGCTGGGGTCTTTGTCGTGTCTTGGACTTTATGCACGCATATTTATTCTTGGCCCATCGCTGACATCTGCTTCAGTACGCTCTTGGAAACATCGAAGCTGCTGCAACTCATGTGGATGGCCTTGTGCTCGTCCTGGATCTGTATTACAAGGCAGACGCGAAGCGCCAGGGTGGAAGACTCGAAAAGGAGCTCGTGAACCGATACTTTATCCTGTAAGTGGCCCATCGGAATATTCCCCGTACAAAATACTGACATTTCGCCACAGAACACATTGTGCTATTCATGCTATAAAATGCAGAGTCCTCAAAAACAAGTCTAGTAACACCAGAGGACAGCCACTCCCCGACAGAGATATATGTCGAAATATTGCCTATCTCCGAATGCAGTTAGAGTCGATTGCAATATTCCCCTTCTTTTTTTCGACATTTCCTCCACAGTCTAGGTTCTACGAAATTGATGGATCGCACGTCGTGGAATACTTGAGGTCCATTTCAGAACTTCCTGCGACTCGAAATAATGAGGACTTACGTCAGTCCTTGGCCGAGAGTTCCATCTTGGAGGGCCATTTTGCTGCTATTGGCGGTCATATCGCATCGTTCTTTGATTTTTCCTCCAAGACAGGACCAGGCACGCCCCCAAAGAGTAATTACATGACCTCCTGGTGCAGTATTGCTATCACGGCAGGGTTTTACCTGTACACTGTATTGGGAGTCTGGGATTTTGCAGAATCCTTCGAAAAACGGCTTTTTCGACGCTTGCTGTCGATATTAGTCATGGATTTTCTTCGGACCGAGAGTGAATCGAAGGGCACGTGTCTATCAAATTTGTGGTTTTGGGAGCACTTTGTCACAGCCTACAGTATAGGAAGACACCAGGCATATATATATGATGCGCGCCTGGCTGTATTTGAAAAATATCTTGCCAGCTCAATCCGGCGATGGAGTTTAACCTCGAAAGTTACTCGATGGGAAGAAGCCCAGGAGAGGTTAGCAAGAGTCGCATGGCCGTCATCAAGCTACGATCAATCGATGGCGAAGAGGTTATGGAATGAATTGATTGGCCCAGAAAGGAGGAACAGCTATCAAGTAGTTTTGAGATCTATTAGTTAAACCCGCTCTAGCATCATCTATGAAGCTAAATGCGAACCACATATAGCGACTTCAATCCTTTTTGCCATCTTATTCATATATACCTTTGACGATATATTGCCAGCTTATAAGCGTCTATTGATGTGAAATAGTTCCAATATGTTCAACGATGCATGTACGGTGCTGAGACTTGACAGATGAAGGCAAACTTTTTTATATATATTATTACTTAATTTATAAATAACTATTTAGCATATAAAATATATTGCCCAATAAATGCCACCGCTTAAGCTGCTACCCCGGCAAGCAAATCAATATCCACGTATCCGCTGCTTGTAGTGGTAGGATCCTCCATTCTAATACCGATATAGGTTGAGACGGTGGAAGATACGCGGAATTGTGTCAGATTGGGAAGCCCGTCAGGTGCACACGAGAGAGCACTTCCCGAGGTCGGGGCCGTGCAAGTAATCTTCTTCCAGCTAGAAGTAAAGACCGTGTCCAGGGTGGATGCTGTGTAGAGAATCTTGGCGGTTGGATTGTAGACAATGTACAGATCGTTGATCATCAAGTAGCCGGTCGAATCTTCAATGTGGATTGTGCCAACAGAGTAATTGGGCACCGAGACATCGTCTGCAATGAGGTACAAGGCATTGTTCGCCTGGCCCGTGGTTCGAATGGTGCGGCCATTGACAGCAGTGTTTGCTGAGTTGCCGGCAACGACTGTGAATGTGGTGAGCGCACTCGCCGTGGTAGTTGATGCGGTAGTGATGGTGGTCCAGGTCGAAGTTGGGGTCGAGGCTGGGGTCGTGATCGCAATGGTGGAAGTCAAGATGTCTGTGCTGGAGGCTGAGGAGCTTGTCGTAGACTCTACAGTCGTCTCGGCAGTGGTGCTATAGGCTGAAGGTGTGCTGTAGACCGAGGTGGTGTTGTAAGCTGAAGTAGTGCTGTAGATTGAAGGGGTGCTATAGGCCGAGGTTTCCGTTGTGCTCTCGGAGGTGGTACTATAGGCCGAAGGCGTGCTGTAAACCACAGTGGTGTTGTAGGCAGAGGTAGTACTGTAGGCTGAGGGGGTGCTATAGGCTGAGGTTTCCGTTGTGCTCTCAGAGGTTGTACTGTAGGCCGAAGGCGTGCTGTAAACCAAAGTGGTGTTGTGGGCTGAGGTAGTGCTGTAGGCGGAAGGAGTGCTGTAGGCCGAGGTTTCCGTTGTGCTCTCGGAGGTGGTACTATAGGCCGAAGGAGTACTGTAAACCAAAGTAGTGCTGTAGGCTGAAGGAGTGCTCTCAGCCGATGTTGTGGACTCTGCAGCGGTGGTTTCGACGGTGCTAGTCTTTTCAGGAGTGCTGTGGACCAAGGTGGTGTTGTAGGCTGAAGTGGTGCCGTAAGCTGATGTTGTGAACTCGGCAGGAGTGCTGTAGACCGGTGTTTCTGTCGTAGACTCTGCGGTGGGCGTTGGGATCCAGTTTTCTGTTGTAGTCTCGGCTGTAGCGGTCTCTGCAGTGGTGGCTTCGGTCTTGGTCTCGTCGTAAACGGTTTCGGCAGTCGTGCTGACTACCAAGGTCTCCTTCGTGCTTTCAGCACTGGTGGTTGAAATCAAGACATCGTCGGTCTTGGTGGACGAGGTCGGGGCTTCCTCCTCCTTGGTAGTGACAGCGGAAGTCGGAGACTCGGTGGGGATGTCAATGGTGATTTCGGTTGTGGTAACGCTCTCGCTGGTCACGACAGTGCTGACGCGGGTGTTGCTGTGCGGTCTGCAAGGGCTCGCGCCGACAAGCGAGGCCAAAACGGCGAGGCCAACGCCAAGAGAAAGAGAGTGCATAATAATTAGTGTTTAAACGAGTGTGGGGATTATCAATCCGATAAACGAGTGACTGGCGTTTGGAGGGTGAAACGTAAACGCAACGGGCAGTCCTGCAAGAGGGCTGCTCTGGAGGACATCTTATACGATCTGCAGAGTTATTAGTGCATGTGGTTGGTTTTGGCATCACAATGTGGCTGCGCGATCCTCAGCCCAGATTCGGGTAGGGACAACAGGATGAATCGTACCGAACAAGACTATTGAAAAAAAAGAGAGGGGCCGGCTGCATCCGTCTGCTGGGTATGGAGCAGCTTAGCGGAATTGAACTCGTTTATGATGACATAGCCCACATGGTCCAGGGACCGTTCCACATTGCTGACAGCGTCACTTATCGATCGGAAATTGCACCGGACTCAGGACGGGTTTACGATGCCAGTGGTCCTGCCAAGACATGCTTAAACGGATAAATGGCAGCGCTTACCTTGGCCGCACTCGGATACACGCTTGCTCACCCGGTGCGCGGACTGTGCGCTTCGCTGTTTCGGGTATGTCGTCTCTTTCTAATTCCATGGCGACCCATGTTCCTATTCAGTCACACCAATGAAAACAATATGATGCCAAAATCCTCTAAGCGCCCTGCTTCCTTTGCATCGTACCACCACCAAGGGTCAGGCTAGTCCCTCCTGCGGCGTTGCATGAGCCGTCCCATCTGCCTGCTTACTCCTAAAACTTAAATGCCAAGGACCAGAACGCGCCAGCGCTTGCTGTCCGTCAAAGCAGGCACCGGCGGTGATTTTGGGCGGGCAAGCGAACCGAGCAGGAAATCCCCGTCGACAAGCATTTCCAGGGCTGCCCTGCGATGGCATCTTGTTTTGTCGGATTGCGGTCTCCAAAACCGCAAGAATGTAGTTGACGACTCGGTCTGCGGATCGTCGAGAGTCGGATAGATAACCGAGACGTAATCGTCGGTGGGTTGTGGATGAAGGTGCTGATCACCGCGTATAAAGTTTGCTCTTCACCGCGATCCGGGTGGATGCGCATCTGCTCTGCACCATGAGATGTTCCAGGCTGAAGAGATCTGCATTGGAAACCCAGCACGCCTGGAAGAGAAGCCTTGGCGTGTCTGCTACAAAAAAAAAACGTTCCTTCGAGCACGAAAAGCAAAATCAACACCAAGGTGGGTCCCATTTTAGGTCTCGTGATTACTGGCCATCCATGTGGGAATAGCTCAACACCCTTTCCTCGTCCCACCCCGACAAGCCAAGTTTTTCCCTCAACATTCAAGCATTCCCCTTGTCCTGTTTAGACACGACCCTACGCGAGACAGAGAGGAGGGGATTCGGGATGCAGCTCGCGACCACAACGCCCGACTCGCGAGCAATCCATGCCAATCCTTGGGCTGAGCTGTGTCCAAGGTTTGGACCCCTGAGTCGCGCGGTCCACTTTGCGGGTACGGCTTGAGTCAGGGGTTCACAATACGAGTTCTGTTACTTCAACAGACCCACAAGGTCTTGATTTGGCCGTGATATCCGAGAGCCCTTGCCAAGCAGCTGAACAGCGCATCCGATTCAATGTAACCGTGTGCATGCAGGGGTGCAAATTTTAATTTTAATTTTGCTCTCCTCAGCCTGATGCATTCTCGTTCAGCCTTGGGATCCATTTCCGTCCAGTTACGCGATACAAGATGAACGGAAGCACAACCTGAAACCTGCAAAAGAGAAAGCTTATTTGATATGGCATGAGGCAAGTCCCTCCCAAGGACATCAAAGAACGCGTAAACGCGGAGAACAAGCAAAACCCGATCGCCTCTTTGGTCCGATTTCTAGCGGTTCCGAACTTGACTGGACCCACCGCCATTTGGAACATCGTGAATAGTCCAGTTTGAGGTCCCCAACATCTGAACTAAAAAAAAAAACAGGCGAAATATTGCAGCATTTGGCTCAAGACTGGTGGCAAAATATCTAGGAAACTCTGGCTTGAAAACAGACCCTAATATGCTACGCTAAACTTGTGTAGACTATGCACGGTTCCTGATTCATGCTCGTTTTATGGCCTACCCTACAGTTGTCGGTTCCTGTGTACGGTGGCGGCAATAGTAATATTTCTCACGTGAATGCAATAAGACACGGGAATTGAGTATATTTGTACCAGCCAACTTACTTTTTGATATTGAATTGAATTTCTCGGCCCAAGATTAATTGAGTGCGTGCCATGGTTGAAAGATTAGCCCGCATCGTACTTCTTTTTCTGTTGTTTCAGCGTCGACAAGTGAGCACAGAACGCCAGCTATCCAATCATAGACTCCGGTTCAAGATTGAACCATCCCACAGGACAAACCTGATCGTAGTCATTCTTCTGACTTGTCAGCCATGATTCTGCTACAGGTTCTCACAGTAGCACTGGTGAAAGCTAAGATGCCATCTGGGGTTAGATCTAAACATCTGCATGATTTCTCCGCCTCATAAAAGTCGCCCCTGGTTGATGTAAGAGGCCTACCAATGTCCAGTTACTGAGAGAAGTAGAGGCGGCCTTCCCACTCCATCACACCGCGAGTCAACGCCCATGACAAATCGTGTTACAGCGTCGAACTGAGCGCCGGCACCGCGCAGGGCCCGAAATAGGTCTAGATTGAGTGATTCAGATGGCTCCATGGACGGCCCATCGGCTGAAACAATCACGGCGGAAAAAAGGTTACCAACCATGAGCCCGTGTAGGGCCGAAAGGCATCCGTGCTCACCCCCGAGGATAAGCCCGCCGCCCCGACTTGGCTGTGAACCGAGGCTACCACAGAAAGGCCGTAAAGCTAGATGGTGTTCTCGACGTCTTGAATACTGCAGCCCTTGTTGAACTCGGCCATCATGTTGACTGGGGCGACCATGAGGCGCTGCATTCGACATAAGGTGACTGCCCCTTCCGAAGATGGCGAACCCATGCAAGAGCTATCACCGCAAACTGCCAAGGGTAATATGCCGTTGAAACAAAATTTAACCGCCTCAGAAACTTGCTCTGCATCTGAGAGCAAAAAGCTAACCCTCTGGTTTGTTGTGAGCAAGAGCCTCCGAATCATCTAATGCGACTTACCGCATTGTTTTCAGAAGCAGCGTTCCACCACTGAGCATATTGACAGTGTCCTTCTTCACATTGTAAAATTTCATTCTCTTGCTTGAGGAGAGATTGTAGAGAGGGGGAGTGGTTTATGTCGTGATCCATGGTTTGTCACTGCATAGCGGTATGGTGACATAGGTGTGATGGCAACGAGTGAGTGTTGTAAGTTGTGGCAAAGGGTCGGGGCTGTTTTCGACTCGATAGGTGCTCGTATTTGGTATCTGAATAATAGGGAGTGCAGCATAATGACCTCTTTTTATTCTTACCATTTGATGATCTGCCATGTAATGAAAGAAGCCAAGACCCCCTGTTTAGCTCCCTCTTGGTTTTCCACTATGAGAGACCATCATATCTTTGTAATATTCCACCAAATATTTGCGTAATTCCTCGAGATTAATTATTTTTGCGTTGGGCCTTTTGTACCAATCAAGATATTATCAGTGTGGTTTAAATTTGCTATGTTATGTCGTGATTTGTGTGTGACCTGTGAATGTGACTGAATGAGACTTATGATGAATGCATGTGATGCACTTTAAAGTGCTACCTGTTTCAAACCTTGGCGTATTAGATTCCGTGTTACCGTCTTTAGCTCGGTCTATTTAGCGATGAGGATGCATTTCGCAAGGGATGTCTCCTCTTTACCCGTTCCCCCGACCCTCTCCATCTTTACTTCATAGATTCCTCCCTCTATGTATTCTGTTCAAAAGAACCCCCTCCCTCACCGCTATTACTTTTTGAAGGTATTATAAACACATCGGCTCTTGCTATCATGTATTTCGTGGTCTCGTGCCCGAAAGCATTTCTTGGTTGGAGCAGCATGGTTGATGTTTCTCACCTCCAATTCTGGCCCTCTTTTACCTAACTTATTATTTATAGCTGTGTCGCTTTACAAGAACTCCGAATCAATGATGTATTCGTTGAATAGGGAAAACATGCTCAATGCAGCACAGATTCTTGCTATCAGTAGCATTTTCATATACCACACACGGCTGAGCCTCCCTCAATATGTTTCAACGTTCCGTAAACGAACTTCGCTTCCTCTCATTCTACATATTCTCGCTGGCCTATTTGAGCTGATTAGATATCACGCCACGGTTTCGCTTCGGCCTTCGAAGAAACCTGATGTTTTCGATTTTGTCGCTTCACTCACACAAAGCATAACAAATCTCCATCTTGCCAAAACTCTGGTGCGGGGCAACGAAACAACGCGGCCATCATATCAAGCTGTAGGGATTTTACGGCTTTTTGTCAGCACATCCGCCTTCTATAAAAGTGATGCTCAACTACATAGAGCATCAGTAAAGATATTAAACGCATTCATTTACACCAGGATGATTGTTTACTTGTCTCACCAAATAAAGCTGCAAAGGATATTTTCGGAGTCAACTATTTACGCACAAGCTAGCTTTCTCGCAGCCGTGGTTGCAATATATGAATCTCAATTACCTTTGGGAGTGCCTATTTACATCGCCTTGGTCGGGATTATCACATCTTGGAATAGATTTGCTGCGGATTATTTAGAAAAAATGATGTACGTGCCGGATGTTCTTTTGCTAGACTTTTGCTGACCTGAAGTTAAACGCAGTCGCCTTCCTAGCCTCGGCCCGAGAAGGATTGGGATAGTCAATCACTTGGTAATATTTGTTGGGCTGGTCGAACTCAGGTTTTTAAAGGCATATAAAAAGTTTCCCGAACTTGAGCGCGAGGTAGACGATGTTTACAGTTCAAACATCCACATGTCAACCTGAGTGATACTTGCTTCAAAGATGATTTCGTTTTTAAAGACACTTCAAGTTGTAATTGGGTGGTTTGGTACAAGGATAATTGATATTCATCTTTATTTTTGCCGTCATAACCACATGAACTGAGATAATCCCGACTGCTGGTTGGGGATGTTGCGCATCTATTGCATGTGTGCATCTCATTACAGTTTGGTGACTGAGGTCTCTCTACTCGTTTTTCAAATCGGTCCAAACTGTATTTATTGGGGAGGGTAGGTGTCCTGGGGGACATTAAAGCTAAAATCTTTTCGAAGCATGGAAGTCGCGCTGGAAGTTGTACAACTATAATTATTCAGAGCACTGTTTAGTTACGTTGTGGTGCTTACGGGCTAGTAATGACATGAAATTCAACACTGAGCTGATAATAAAGTGACTTAGTTATTCCAAACCGTGCTCGCGAAAAGCGTACACAAGAGACACATTCCAAAGAGCGGACTATTGAACGTAATCAGATAGCCTACATTCAACCGCATCATCACTCAATGGGACCAGCTTTCTGTCTCAAGGCAGGACCATAGTAATGCGCCAGCGCCACTGGGATAGCCGCAAAGGCTACGATGCCGGCTTGCGTTCCAAAGCTCGCATCTGCACCAACCAGTTCCAGCCACGGCTGCTGGAAGTAGCCCACACTAAACCCACCAACTGTGCGTGCGAATTGAAGCCAGCAACCTATTTCGGCCGGCACAGTGGGGTACGAGTCAAGGCCGTATGCTGTGACCGAGACAGACATTGTCATGATGCCAAATGCAAATGCACCCAGGCCAAAGACAGATGCGACCACCGACAGTGTCCTTTCAAGTGCTTGACCGAGAAGAATGAGTGCGGGTACCATGACGCTGATGGAAATGTAGACTGTCCAAAGGCGCACCTCGGGTTCAAATACTCCCTTGTGCGTTTTGATGTAGCGTTTTGCCATGAAGTCGTTAAAATAGTGCCCAAAGATCTCCCCGAAGAACACGCCGCCAATGTTGGAAAAATAGAGAAAACCGATGGCCTTGGTCGTGTAACCGTAGCCACCAGCCTCTTTGGGTGTGGCAAAAAGCAGATTGGTCGATATGTTGATGCCAATGGCCCAGGTAAAGCAGAGCATACTGATGTACTTGTTAGCGTGGAACGGGCAGACGTTGGCAAGGTGCACAAACTAGGCGACGCAGATTAGCGCAAATTGAGGTTTGGCAATTGTAGCCAGAAACTTTTTGCAGACTGGCAGGGTGTCTGGAAAGTAGGAGCTGTGACGAATTTGCCAGACACCCGTCAGTCTCATGAGACGTCCAACAATGCCTTGGGCCCGACGTGGCTGGTCCTTGGCTGTCACATCCCGGTTGTACCATGTCTCATCCACGAACGCCAAAACCAATACGAGCTGCAGCCCAACAACACCGGAGCACATCCAGTAGACGTCTGGCCAGTGGTGCGTCTCGTAAATGACAAAGTTGGCCAAGCAGGGACCGAGGTACGGGGAGGCGATGTAGAGCACGGCCCAGAGACCAATTTTTCGGGCGCGCTCATGGAAGAAGAAGAGGTCCTTTAGGAAAGCAACCGTCATGGTTTGGCCGCTGGTCAAGAAGAGCCCAGAGAGGACACGCATGGCAAAGTAGACGCTGTACGACTCGGCGGCCGCGGAGCCGAGGTTGACAGCCAGGCCAATGACGGTGGTCCAAAAGAGGACCGGGGCTCGGCCCCAGATGGAGGCCAGAGGCACCCAGAGAAGCCCCCCAAGGCCGCTTGTGACGTGTCAGCCTCTGGGATGCTCGTTCTAGGGAATTTTACTTTACTTGAACAACACACAGAGGGCATTCGGGTCGTTGGCTCGGTTGGGACTTATGTCCCATTGTGCTGCCTGGGGGAAGATGATGGCTGAGCCAGCCGCAGCGGTAAAGTCGGTGCAGAGAGCGGCCCAGGCAACGGTGAAGAGAATCAGATGCTTGCGTGTCCATGACCAGTTGAGAGGGTCGTCCGGGTCGTCTGTCGGTTGAGGGAGAAGCACAGTCTAACGCATATTGGTCAGTGTTATGGGCATCGGGGCGTGTCGTCATACATGTCCATCACTGGCAATTTTGAGCGATGATTGCTGATCTAGGCCGTCGGTGTCTAGGAGAATACCGCCGTCCTTTCTTCTGAGCATGTCCGGAACGGCCTGAGCGGCCGCCTCATCGGACCTCGCATCTTCACAATGCGCCAAATCAATCTTTTCACTCATTGTCGAGAAATGGAAACAAGAATGAACAATTTGTTTTCAACTGCAAGCTGTAAGAGCTAGACTACTGATTTACTTCAATTTCATGAACTTGACAACATCTATAAGTAGTGCTGTTGAGACGGAATCCCCGCGCTTTCTTCCGCGCGAGGCTCGCATTCGTGAGCAAGATCTCGCTCCCCCGCATTCTTTAATCTTGGGGCCCGCATAATGACGGAAAACCCGTGGGTCTTGGGCTTGGCGTATTTTCGTTTCTGTGATGGCGTCGCCTCATGACGGAATACAACTGTACGGCGACAGTATTGAGCGATGCTTCCGCAACAGAATCCAGGTCGCGGGCATTGCCTCTTGGCGAAAAGGGTACCAGGCCTTCAGATCCCAGTCTTTGTTGAACAATAAACCGAAAGGATCGCGCTAATTAACAATCCGAACTTTTCAGTTTCATTGCATCCCAAAAGGGTTGAAGAAAAAACCGCTAGATTCTTCGGCAGGTCCCCAGCACTATGCAATGATTCATGATCCGTATCAAGTCCGGGGCATAGAAATTCACGTTGATGTTACAAGATAAGTTCAAGCAATACTGAGACGTTTTGTAATATATTCCGTACTTCAACTGCAAAATTGGATACAAGAGTGCGAATCCGTGTAATTCTCCATATCCGTGGCATCCCCCATCTCCCATCGCACCGCCAGTTCGAGATCGTTCAACTTTGGTCATCCCTTCCTTGAAATTGCCTCAGAAGCTCCTTGCCATAGTCGTTGCCGTTTGGCGATCTCACCAAAGTGTGAATATGAAAAGGCAGGGGAACTTTGTTGTTCAAAAACACACCACTGTGGTGATCGAATTCGACCATGACGACAGGAGAATGCACCTTGTAATAGAACGCATCGCTGATTCGATGACCTCCAATCCAACAAAAATAAGTTTCCCCCCAGTGACGGGCAATTTCTTCCATTTTGGTGGCTAGCGCCCCGTGCGGGAGGTAGCTCAGACCCATGACAAGGAGCTTGCGAACCAATTCCTGCTGGTATTCGGAAAATCCCGTCACCTGAGCGCCTTCATATGGAATCACACGGTTATCCTGGAAAGCCCCCCCAAGATGGCGCTGGTCAGCGCGGTGGAAGCGCCACTCTGGGTATTCTGGGCCGCTTAGAGTGTCGAATATTCGCACCCTATTTTGCTGTTCCTCGTTCATTGACTGCATCAGCTCCATTCCCACTTGCTCTTGATTGGTGAAAAGCTCAGTGCCCTTGTTGGGCCCTTCGTCAATGACGTTGGGCTCCGCTCCAAGAAACACGGGCGATATCACCATCTGTTTTCGAACAACAAAAACGTTCAGGTCTAGATGGTGACCAAACAGCTGCCATCCCCACGGCTCGTGCTCTGACGGGGTGCCGAAGATGACAAAGTTGTATGAGTTCTTGTTCAGAACTCCTTTGCCATTTACGACCTCTCCGAGAAATTGGTTCGTGTTCATGCAACCGCTTGCTCTGTTGTATCCGGTTGGGGAAAGGCTGGCTCGCATCACACCATGGACAGCTTCAACCAACTCTTCAGAGACCTCCTCCAGGCGAATGCCATGTCTGAATATGTATATTTCCGGGTTAATCCAGCGGCGCCATTCTGTTGAATCGATGGGCTTGCAGAGTGATTGTTGTTGTTCTGGTGTTGAGATTCTCAACACCTCTTGTGCTGCAGCCACCATCTCGCTGGTGGGAGCTCCGAGGTCCTCGGATGCGCCGGCGAGGCGGTACAGATTAGGTACCACATGGCCATCAACAGAAATGCCCTTGTATGGTTCCTCGCAGAGGTCTTCCCATTTCTTCATCCAATTTATCACGAATGGCTCTGCGCATCGCAATTGGGCCCATTCGTAAGTGTTGCTTCTTGCGAGCTCAATGCTTCTCTGCGTGTCTTGAGCCGGGATATATTCCCGGAATGCCGACGGGTCCCGCGTGTTTTCCATGGCCGGAACAGACGTCTTGAAGTGCACGGTGCAAGGTTTGTGGTTGACTAGGCTGTAATCAAATGATGAACATCTAAAGATGCTGATGCCAAAAGACTGTCAATGCTTGGTTTGACAATCGCCTTGAACGGCACCATTCGGTCGAATATATCATGCTCCAATTTCTCGCGATGGAGGTGAACAAAAATGCCGGCGGAGCAGGCCGATCCTCCGCTGTCAGACCATCCACCTCTTGTCTCGGAGTTGAACGGAAAGTGCGGTGGCGTCAACGCCCCGAAAATAAGCTTTGGTCCTGTGCTAGGGGCATCAATGAAGTCGTGGGCGCCAATCAGGGCGTGTCCCCACACACCATAGCGCACCGCTCTGCTCCTTGTCATTCCGTGTGCATTTCCGTGTTTTTGCAGAAGTTAGAGAAAGGATATCCCAACCCGCTGCTCACCCAAGGGCCAACCGTTCTGTGGCTACTACACTTTACTATTGACGAGACAACATGTTTGACTGGGAGACGGATTCATTCATGTCCGACTGGGACAAAAAATTTGTTTCTACTAACGTCAAGGCCGGCGCGCGTGGATATGACCGAAATCTCTTTTTAGCACTCAATGCCAAGCTGGTGGCATCGAACCCTGAACTTCAAAGCTACAGCTACGCCATTGTGGTGGGTTGAGCCCGTACCACGGAAAATTGACAAACTGACGTGTAATAGGCAGCTGCATGCTGTGCTGTCGGCCGCGCAGATGTTGTTGGCCGGTTCTTTGATGATATTACCTTTGATTCGACGCCAGAGGAATCGGAAGTAATCTTCCTTCGCCTGCGGGAGGCCATTACAATCGTGTTCCCATACTTGGGCATGCCAACCTGCATCCCTGCGTGCTATGGAATGGTTGGCGTGGTTCAGCGAAAGGGCGCAGCATATGCTTCGACCAGAGTTTTGCGCAAGACGACGGTTGATGAGGAAGACGTTAAAAAAGGTCAGGAACTGCGTTCTCGAATTTACGCTGGGGTTGGAAATTCCGATATTTTCAAGCTGATGGACACGTACTTTACCGACCTGTGTAAGTCAACTCAATTACAGTAATCCGGTCTTTTTTTGACGCTTTTCAGTCACTTGCTCAACTGTTGTCACATGGGGCTACCTCATATCCAAAGCAAACGAGGACGTATTTGAACCAGAGCAATCTCACCTGGTCATTGCTATCTCTATTGCAGCGCTGGGAGCTGTAAGGCAGACAAAAAGTCACATTAAAGCTACATTGGGAATTGGAAACTCGGTTGCCTGTGTCAAGGACGTATTGGAAGTTGTGGCGACAATTGCTGATTGGGCAGATCGCTCAATTTCAGCATTTGATGTAGATGGCCTTGCGTTGGAGATTGGGCAAGCTCTAAAGAAATAGATGTGTCTTGTAGAAAAGGCTGAATGGGCCGTCTGCATTTAGCTTCTCTATGAACAATGTCATTTAAAATTTTGACTGGTAAATTCATGCGCAAACGATCCTTCTGTAGTCATTATACAATTATGTTTGAGTTGATATTTTGGCATTTTCATTACGGGCGATTGGCCAGGCATAGTGAGGAAACGGATGCCAGTGCTCTCGGAACAACAATACGGAATTTGAGCCATAAGGCCCCACACGCAGGACCATTGCGATGATTTAAACATCACTTACCCCCACCTCTTGTGTTGCCGTTGAATTTCTCATCATCTAGTCTATTGCAGAATAAAATCATGGCTTGGAGTCGATTTATCAAATTTCTTGATCAAAATGGGGACCTTCGCTATGGTGATGCGTTGGTAGATTCTTCAGAGGACTTTGCAATCCTGCTTCGGGAAGGGAAGCTTAGGGCTCGTGAGCTGACCGGCAAAGATCTGTTTGACGCGAAACCAACAGACACCATATTAGAGGTCCGAAGGCTTGTTGGCCCCCTGGAGCCAGATGACGTGCGGATTGTGCGATGCGTTGGCTTAAACTACGCCAAACACAGTATGTACACTTCGGCATCCCCCCCCCAAATAAGAGACGTGTGCTGACAATTACAGTCAAGGAAACGGGGAGAGCTCCTCCGCCATATCCTTCAATCTTCATCAAACCTTCCAGGTCAATTGCAGGGTGGTCAAGTAATATCCCGATCCCAAAAATTGCACAGCAAGACCAACTTGATTACGAAGGGGAGCTGGTGAGTCCAATATCGCGGTAACCATCCATCTCACAATTAACCTGTACCAAGGCTATTATAATTGGAAAAGATGGCAAAGATATCTCTGCTGAGAGGGCGCTCGAATATGTGGCAGGCTATACTGTTGCCAACGATATCTCTGCTAGAACATGGCAACGAGACCCCAAGTTTGCCGGCTCAGTCCCTCAATGGTGCTTCTCCAAAGGATTTGATTCATTTGCGCCCATGGGGCCGATAATAGTTTCCCCGGCTGTGAGTGAGCCAGCCTCGCCAGCAAGATGGGACTGACCATGAAGACAGGTGCTGGGAGCAGCGGACAACCTCTTGCTTCAGACTAGAGTGAACGGACAACTTCGCCAAGAAGCAAACACTAACGATCTAGTATTTGGTGTGAGAGAAATAATTGCATTTGCGAGTCAAGGTACAACGCTTGAGAAGGGCTCTGTTATCCTGACAGGGACACCTGGAGGAGTGGCTCTGGGGATGAAGCCTCCCAAGTGGCTTACTGATGGCGACGTAGTAGAGGTCTCTATTGGAGGAATCGGCACTATTTCCAACAAGATGGTTTTCATACAGGGGGAGCATTCAAACTTGTGACTCGGACACGCGACGCAGGATCAATCACATCTTTTTGAGTGCTGTACGACTGCACTTGGGTACCAAGCAAAGTAGATTGCCAGTTTTTGTATCTTGAATTGAAGATGTACAACTTACCGTTCGGTTATGCAATTCTGCTGGTATTAGAATTTATTCTATCAATATGAAGTTATTTTATCCTTTCGGAATTTGTTTTGGTGGTCCGGTGAACTGGGCGAGGCACCTAGATGCAGGCTTACAGCACTCAAAAGGATAGTGCCGATTACTCTCATTTCGTCCTCTACGTCGTACCATGTGAGGGCGCTCCAAATTTGGAGCATGCACACATGAGAATATCACTACATTCAAACATTCTTAAGCGACATGAATACCCGTTTTACTGGGAAAATATGTTAAATTGTGATGTTGAGCCTTGGGCTACTCTAACTCTAGAGGTATTATAGACATCAAAGCAACTACCTCCCCTAATCGCGTGCCAGAATCTGGCGAAGGACGGAGCGCAATGTGGCCGTGGGATCCGTGGGACGATTAGCTGAACGCCATGCAATGTAGCGGTCGGGCCGGACGAGGAGAGCGCCACGGTCGCCAATTTCCCGCCGACGTCTCCACTCACCAAGTACGTCGTCGTAAGTGCAGCGATAGCCGACGTAGTGGACGGGCAAGTCTATGCCAAGCTCTTGCCTGATGGCCACGGCGGCTTCTTCCCAGGGCTTTCCGCCAATTCCAACGACGAGGCCAAAGGCGCCATGCTTGAAGATGTCCAGTGTCGATATGCGACGTGTGTTGTGCTCCACCCATGCGTGTGGCATGTACCCGCCGGGATGAGTCGTTGGCTCGTAGTCCAAGATGGGATCACGCTGGAGAGTAGGGAATGGCGTTCCATCACTGACTACCGCCGACGAATTCTCGTACCGGTGGCCCAGCTGCACGCCAAGGGCGTTGGAGCGGCGATTTCCAAGTTTCACCTGCTCTTCTAGGAACTCACGTCGCTCGGCTGCCCCGTCTGCGTCGGAGAAGAGCTCTTCGAGCGTGGCAAAACCCGCTTCTCGGGACTGGCCTCGCTGGAAACCTAGCGCCCTTGGGAGGGCCGCCATATCATGGAGGGTCATGATGGCGTGGTCCACGATCTGCTTCCCAACAGGCTGCCTCTCCTGGTTGTAGGTGTTGAGAAGGCTGTCGCCGGCGTGCCCCTTGAGGACGAGAGCCAGCTTCCAGGATAAATTGTATGCGTCTTGTACACAAGTGTTGCTCCCGAGTCCACTCGAGGGAGGATGGCGGTGGGCAGCGTCGCCTGCGATGAAGATGCGACCGTGGCGGTATTGCTTTGCCACTACGTGGTTGACCTGCCACTTTGCCTTATGCTTGACGCGAACTGGGAGTGATTCGGGAATGCCCAATGCGCCGCGGGCGTGTGCGATGATGGCTTCGTCTGTCGTTTCCGGCTCCCCGTCCGCAGCGTTGTATTGGCGATTTACAACCCACTCGCTCCACGGCTTCATCAGAACACACGTCCCGGAGCCAACCCAAAACTCGTCTCCAGGCTGCAGCATCCAGTAAATGCAAGCCGGGCGGTGGGCGACGTACTGGGCGAGGTCCATTTCCACCCAGGAACTCACCATGGACATGAGGCTGGGCTCGCCCTCGAAATCAAACCCAATCTTTTGAGCCACGGTTGAGCGCGCTCCGTCCGCTCCAACAGCATAACGAGCGCGAACCGTGTACTCGCCGCCCGAGGTCCTTTCTCGCACACGAGCCACGACACCATCGCCAGTCTCGCTAATGTCCACGAGCTCGTGGTAGAATCGCACAGTGGCACCCTTCTCTCGCGCCAGCCTCAGAAGCACAGGCTCCAGGTGGTTTTGCGAGGCGTTCCACATCTGAGACGGACTGGCGATGGCAAAGTTGCTCAGTTGTTCGTCACCACCCCCGTAGCAGCTGTAGCGCATAATTTCCTTGCCTGTAAGACTGGTGGCCATGACCAGGCTACCCACGTCCGCCAAGCAGGTTCCACAAGCTTTGATGTCTTCCTCGATGCCCATATCGCGAAAAACCTCCATGGTCCTTTGGTTCGTGACATGAGCTCGCGGGGCGGGTGCTGTGCCATTGTGCTTGGCAATGGCGAAAACCCGTACATTTTGCGCAGCCAGCAGCGCTGCAAACGAGAGGCCGGCTACACCAGCTCCCACGACCAGAACATCCGTCTCAATGGTCTCCATTTCTTGGGAAACAGGGGTGAGGACAAAGGGATCGAGTGCTGGTTTTGATTGGGGTATTGGATGGAATGGTTGGCCGAATTATGTGTGATGTAATTCACTAATAAATGCTTCTAATTCATAGGGAATGAGAATCCGTCTAAGCTGTGACGCCGTAATTGTAGGTTTGATCCTCGACATTTGAGACCTCTTAGCTTAACCAATAAAGTTGCACCCCCATTGCCCCACGATCCCCGACCGGACCGCCTCCACCGGCGTAGTTCCGTCTCGCAATCAAATGTCCAGGTTGATGACGGACGGGGCGGTGGAATCTGAACCGGCTTCGATGGAATTTCTCCAAACCTACGTCACCACCAATGAAAGATGCGTATTGGGATTCACTTCCTTGAGCGAGCAATGTCTTGTTGCATGAGAATAGCTCAGGTAGGGAAGTTGCGGAAATTGCGTCGTGAATTCCGGCCTCGCCGGAGTGGTTGCGGGGTAGCCAAGACGCACCGTCCGGTCGGGGTAGCTTCCCACGCGCCCTGTAACAGCCTCAGCTGGATTTCTCGAAATTACAATCATCATGCCCAGCGGTAGACAAAGGAAGTGCGCATACTGCGATCGCCATTTCACCAAGGAGGAGCATCTGAGGCGCCACCAGAGATCACGTACGTCTACTGGCCATGCGTAGACTGTAGCTAATGCGATGCCTCAGACACCGGCGAAAGACCATTCAAGTGCCACAAATGTGATAAAAGCTATGCTAGGAGGTGTCAATTTATGGTGTTCGCTTTTGGGGATAATGACTAATGCATGAGCAGTGACGTCCTCTTTCGACATCTTCAAAGCCACCCTTCTCTCAGACAAGGGAACCGAGCCGCAGTTATAACTAAAAACCGGAATTCGAATGATATAGATGGGTCTACGAAGGATCCTATGGCCATTAAAGTTGGCACCGGATCCGGCGACGTGGAAATCTCCGTCGCATGCTCCGAGCAGCAACAGGCTGCATCGCCAACTTCTGATATTCATACGATCCCTGCGCAATCCCTAATTTCTCAACATCTACCGGACATCCCCCCCCCGGATATCTCGAGCTTTCTTCAAGCGTCGCCTCCAGATAGCCGCGACACACACAGGATAATCGACTCGACCGATTCTCATATCCATGATGGTACTTTACAAGATGTCCAAAACGAATGCATACAGAGAGAGGCGGACAATGTTCAGCACGTTGACAATTTTTTTCTTCAAGAATCCGTGATTAGCGGAGTGAATTATGATTCTGTCTCGGCACTAGTTCAAAATCAGATTGACAATCCACAATCTCCATCTCAGTGTATGATGGAAATTGGAGCTATGTCTCCGCAGCATCCTGAAAATTACTTGGATAATCTGCCCGACCAAGCCCAGCTTTTCGTCTTTGAACCTCTCGATGTACATCCCAATAATCAACCACCATCACCAGGGCGGCTTGAAGCCAATGAGGATCACTTGCTTGATGCCGGCTTAGGCGCATCAATTATGAGTCCAAGGCACATGCCATTGCCTCAAAACATTGAGTTGAGCTATAATATGATCGATTATCTAGACTGGGACTTTGCAAATCCAATTCTCGATGAAAAAACTTCCAAAGAAAGCTGTCCGTCAACCATTTCTGAGGAGCGGACGAAGCGAATTCGTCAACTATGGTCCAGGCAAAGACCAAAACCCGCAGAACGCCTCATCACAAGACTGTGGAAAAGTGTCACCAACCACCAAGCAGATAACATCTTCACGGCGGTGCAGTCTTGGTCTCGAAGCCCAAAATACATTCCAAAAACATCGCGGTGTACTATGGATGAAGAGTGCAGACTTCGCCTTGTGCGTTATTGTAAAGAACTTGACGACTTGTACCGCCCTAGCTCCATCTATGAAAAGGAATGGACTCCTCTGTCTTCTGAGAGCTCGAACGAGATTTTTGAAACATCCTTGCCGGCCTTGGAAATTCTCGACTCCAGTCTGGACTTCTTCTTCCAGTTTTTCCATCAAACCTTGCCATTCATCCACAGAAGCACCTTTGAAGCGAGAAACACCCCAAGCTCCCTTCTACTCGCCATGTGTTTGGTTGGAATGTCATATTTAGACCGAATGCAGCATAGAGCTTTTGTTCTTAGGTATTTAAAGGTATTGTCCCTGGTCGATACAAAGTCCCACATCCAGTCGCTCACTGTCAACTTAGAGAATGCTACGATCTTGCCTCCATGAAACAACATCACAATTGCTGAACGAGTCGGAAATGCCCGAGGTACTAGCGACTCTAGCGTCGACGCTGATCGTGGTGTATTTGGCACTCGGGTTTCGCGTGAGCACTTCCACAAATATCCTATTCGAATTGACAGTAAAAAGCTGACAGAATTTAGGATGAATTAGACGATTGCCAGGCGTACACGCTCTGCACGCAGATGCTAGATGTAAGTCAAGCCGCAACCCCATTCTGAGGCTGAAGGGATTAATCTTTTTTTTTTTTTTGAGATAGATGGTCGGTAGACAGGGCATCTTCGCTGCTGATGAAGGTGATCATCCAGCCATGCTGCTTCGCGAAGGGCCGTCAGATCCCGAGAAGTTTTGGAAGGTCTGGGCTCGTGTTGAGTCTGTTAAACGGCAAGTATACCAGTGCCTCATTATTCACCTGACTAACAGAACTCAGCATGATTTGCTGTTTTGTCGCGTTGGACATGGCGTATGCTCGCCTGATGAATACCGTGGGAGTGATTGAGATTGATAAGATGAGGCTTCACTTGCCGTGTGAGGATGCCTTGTTTGATGCACCAGACTCTGCCGCTTTTCTTCATACCATCAAGCAAGGAGCTCGGCCGACGATGCCGCGAATGAGTATTCAAAATCTACACCTCGTCTCAATACCCGCTCTGAACGACACATCGGCACAGATGCTACTACGCGCACTTTACCTTGGAGTGATTGCAGCACGTAAAAAGCTCTCTAGTGAAGACAGAGAGTTTTCCGAAATACATCCTGTCAGTCCAGTTGAAGCGCTGGCGAACGACGGCAATGTTAAGGGAATCATCTCCAGTGTCTTATCCCTACCGACCACGCATGCAAGTGTTTTCAACAGCAGAAACCGAATGAATGCCCTCGGCTGGAATTATCTTTGTATCATGCTGACAGCGGATGTAGAGCTTCTAGAAGTCGCATCTGGGCGCGATGGTCCTGAAGCCGCTTCAGCAGCCCAAGTGCAGGTCGCTAAATGGTCCGAGTCAGCCAGTTCTCGAAGAGCTATCCTACATGCAGTCCAAATATTCCATATATTGGACTCTTCACGCATCAGGGAGTCGCATATCATGAGGCCTGATCTAGTTTTGTTCATCTCAGCGTTGGTGATAAGTCAATATATTTTGACATTCCGCTGTCCGGGCAACCGTCTTGACGCCCCTCCATTCGAATTGCTGCAGACCATCGATTGGACCATAGTAAGAAGTGAAGGTCTTGTAGCTACCAAGGGGACCTTTGCATCATCTGGAACACTCATCAATGACGGGAAACTTCCGGCAGCTTCTGACGCAGCGCTACACTTTTTACAATATGGTGGTCCAATCAGTTTCGGCGGAGAACTTCAAACCCACGGGTATGTGTCAGCAAGAAAAGTATTGAGGAAGTTTGCTCATGTCATGGATGGCTTTGGCACCTGGGATGGTTCCGGTTACTGTCAGCTCCTAAAGATGATGTGCGAATCTTTATTTGAGGATGGGTAGGGGCTCAAAATGAGTACAGTGATATTTATAATGACTCATATGTGAACGCTCGGAATTGAAGCGCCACACCAGAGCTTTTTAATATTGCTCTGGAGCCAGGAACCATTTCCCAGCTCGAAGACCTGTGATTGTCAAACTGACAGGGCCCTTTCAATCATTCATGCCATAAACTAGGACACGGTCTTCTGCCGGTGTGATCTTCTTGTCATGTGAAGGTGCACCGACTGGCTGTCCGAAAACCAATTGCGCCTTCAATGACCACTGATGCGGAACATTCCATTGTCCGACAACACGTTGGTCAACCGTTGGGTTGACATGCTGCAAATTGCACCCAAACCCCTCCAGAGTCAATGCTGTCCAAAGGTTGAAGGCTTGTATGGCATTGTTGGCCTCGGAAAATTGCAAAAGATGCCAAGTGAAGCGTGGAAATCGAACCTGACAATCGCGGATCACATCCATGTCCTCAAATAAGAGTATCTACCAGGCCAGAACATTAGCTTCGACTATCTTGTCGATATAAAGAACGAACTTACAGTGCCATATCCTGCCTGGCGCTCACTCAACTTTTTTTCGTACTCAGCGTAGACAGCCTCAGGCATTGTAGCCTTGAAGCACTCTTTTGCTATTTTCCAGAACTTGACGTGCTCATCTCGCAAGAGAATCACCAATCGAGTAGATTGACAATTGAACGAGCTCGGAGAGTGTTTGATTACCTCGTGAGCGATTTCAACGATACGATCATCGCTCACTGGGGATTTGGCGTCGATGGAGTAGCATGTTCGACGAGTTTTAATCTGAGATAGATATTGGTCTGCCATTGTGTGCAACTGGGGTTGGTCCCAGCAAGCGAACACCTGCTACCATTCATGGTTTAATAAGACTAGAAGCCCACATATTGAGCCATGCAAAGCCCCCCATCATGCGATCGAGATCGGGATACCCACCATCATTGTTCCTGGCCCCACGTTGGTCAGGGCCCCAGGTCCCCATCTCCAGGTCCCCCACATTGTATGCAGGACTCCCCACATTCATCAGCGCTGGGTGTGTTTCGTACTCAAGTACATCCGACGTCATCATGGGGACCAAGACAACAATACGAGCTTAAGTTCTCTACGTAAGAGTCTGCTATCCATTAAAACCTCATGATTGGATACGAAAGTAACATATACACTTTTCCATCTCAAACATCGATCTCAAATCCACAAACCACGTTCAAAATGAAGACAGTCTTGGTTCTAGGCGCAACTGGCACTCAAGGTGATCCAAGAACCCGAAATCTTCTTCGCGTCACTAATTCTCCTAGGTGGCTCTGTTGCGAAGCTACTTCTTCAGCATCAAGACCAGTACATTGTCCGCTGCCTCACTCGGAATCCGGACTCGGAAAAGGCTCAAGCTTTGGCTTCCCAAGGTGCTGAGCTGGTTAAAGCTGATTTGACTAAACCTGCAACTCTGCCACTTGCTTTCAAAGGTGTCTGGGGCATATTTGCTGTTACAGACTTCTATGATACGGTTCGTATTCCCTTTGTACGTCAGTCACAAATATTGGCTTATCTGGCCCCTTAGGCTGTGCTTGATGATCCGATGAGCGAGGAAAAGCAGGGACAGCATATTGTAGAGGCATCCGTGGAGGCTGGAGTCGAGTGTTTCCTGTGGAGCACGTTGCCAAGCTCCCACGAGATCTCTGGCGGAAAGTTCGTCACCAGACTATATGAAGGTATGACATGTTATCGACAATAAAGAATAAGGCTAAGCAAGTTCATACAGGAAAGCAATCCGTTGATGCGGTTATTCGTGATGCTGGTCTCAAAGGATGCTTTATTAGGACCGGAAACTTCTACGAGAACATGATTCTACGAAAATATGCCGCCTATGATAAAGAGAATGATGTCATTACAATGACACGTCCCATCATCGGGCCAGACGCCGAACGTTAGTTGCAGCCCCTGGGAAGTCAAAGTCATAACTAACAATGCAGTCACTTCACTATATGTTGAAAAGGACCTCGCAGCAGTGTGCAAGGCGCTCTTTGATCAGTGGGAAACGAGGAAGGAAAATCTCGATGGCAAGTATTTCTTGGCCAGTGGTGCACGCGAAACTATGGGGCAGATCAATGCTACCCTTGAGAAAGGTATGACTCTCACAATAAAATACAGATGCAGTTACTAAGACTTTGAATGGCAGTGTCCGGGAAAAAAGTCATTTACAAGGTCAAGCCAACCTGTGGCATTCCAGACAGAGATATCATGCTACAGCTGTATAATAATGTCGGTATGTATCCAGGTGTTGAAATCCCCCCTGCTGAAGTATTGGAGCTGGGCGTGAAGCTTCATTCTGCGGAGGACTATATCCGGGAAAGGCTGCTCCCACACCTTGGTCTTGAGCCACAGGATTGAAGAGATAGTTACGCTTGGTCACACCGACACTGCTGTGCTCGGTGTTGGAATATTACCACACTTTCATCTCATTCGAAATGATCAGTGACAATCGCATAGCCCCATAATGTACGGTGACATTATGTATCAATTCATCTCGCTCATCGACTTACACACGAAAGATTTTAAAATGATATATTGCCTTCCCATCCCAGCCTCCCCTTTTTGCTCACTACCCTGTAGTCTCTATCAATAGTGCTCATCCCCTGTAGATACATTTCTAAGGTTTATTACTTGAAACCAGAGATATTTGCAATCGCATAATGCAAATTTTAAACTTCAAATATATTTGATGTATGAGAGTCTGTGGGCCTCGATTTAAAACGTGGGTCGGATAGATGCCATGTAGACTTCACCTAATACGTTTTCTAATGCGGCCAGCTTGTCAGACAGGTAGGCAAAGCATGACGTCACAGGTCACAGGTCACAGGTCACAAGAGAGGCGAGCCGACTAGACCGAGCTACTCGCCATTCCAGCTTCTAACCAACTACAGAAAGAGTGCGGGGTTTTGAGGCGTTCACCTATGATCCCTGCTCCCCACACGGAATGGCACCGCCATCAAACCCGTAAAGCTTGACAAGCTGATACACGAGTCAAAGAATCCTAGACTGGCCATAATGCACCCGGAAATTCCGCACCAAATCCCGTGGACAAAGCTTTGGCCAAGATTACCCCAGCCACACAACCCCGGATGCACGAACCTGGGGCAACGCCTGCAGCAGAATAGACTTTGGCTACATCGCCCCAACTTGGCCTCCAAACGCGGGGTTGGATGAAGCTAAAGGGACGCGAGGACAGGGATTGTGTGGAGATGGACAAGCAAATACAGATGCACTCACTGGGTCCGTCACCCAACACTTACCGAGCTTCGAGAGCCACGCATTCACTTTCGCCAGCATTCATGTTCGCCCACCAATGCACTTCCTAGACAGCCATCAATCGTTGATTTGAATCCTCGTCCTCAACCAATTGCCTGATGTCTCCAGATACTTGTGACCAGGATAACCAAGATGACTCCGTCGTCTCTGAGCAAGGCGATGACGTTCATGCTGACAACCAAAATGCACAAGCCGAAGCTGCCGGGAAAGACGATTCAGAGAGACCGGCAAAGAAGGCCAAAAGAGGAAAATATATCTCTAGAGCCTGGTATGTCAAGCCTCACTGCTGCCACAACTGACTCGGCACCGTTGTTGACGACTTCACAGCACCTATTGCCAACAAAGAAAGGTTAAGGTGAGTTATAGAAGCACTCTTTGAATGGAATCTACGAGATTTTAATTCTTTTTGCAATTGTGAAGTGCGAAGGTGGCGAACCTTGTGTGCAATGTGTAGCAAAAAAGCGTCCCTGTGTTTCGAGCCGCGTAATCAAAGGACAGCAATCAGAAGCCTATGGGCTCGAAGCTGCCACGGTTTCTGCAGATGTGTAAGTGGGATGAGCTTACCTGGGAAATATATCATAGAGAAGAACTAACTCCTTCGATAAAAGCCCAGTGAACGAGATTCTGGCCCGCCTTGCTGCACTCGAAAGCCGCTTCCCCCCAGCGCCACCATCCAGCTCTCGTTCGGATGTGACCGGAATTCAAAACGGCCTGTCAGAAACCGTTTCTACAGACGGTCAAACAGAATGTTCCTCGACTAAACTGCAGAATACGCTGGAGATAGACGGTCAAACATTCGCTGGGGAAATGTCCATGACTCCCACTTTCGACGACGAAGACGAGAGTTTGCACAGTGCAAATTTGGCATCTCCCAGGACATGTATCGACTATCCTTCCCCGGGGTCTTCGTTACATCACTCAAAAAAGCGAGGCATGGCAGATTGGCTGGAGAGTGTGCTCGCCCAGCATGGAGTTGCCACGGACGAGAAGCAATGGCGGCACGACCTACAGGCTTACATGGAGGAGATAAACTCTTTTTATCCATTTCTTCACCCGCCATCGGTATGGAAAATCTTCAACGAAATGTGGGAGGCGCCACCCGCTTGGCCACAAGCAGACTCGACGGCCCAGAAGCAAAGGCGCATTTCTGTGGCATTGGTCTTCGTTTGCCTGGCCGTGGGACGGTGTTGCTCGCTGCCAAATACTTCCAATACCAATGCTGTATACCTCTCAGGTTGGAGCCTTTACAGTGTTGGGACGAATCTTCTTCAAGGAGCAATGGAGACGAGTGGCACGACAACAAAGTCTTTAGTTATGGTTCAAGCCTTGATAGTGCGGGTAAGTCAAACTAAGATTGTGGCTCCGCGAAACCGCTCACATTGCATAGGTTTTATATTTGTTTCGCCTGGATGCAAATCAACAAGCGGCCCAAGTTCTATCCCTGACCATTTGCATCGCGCACAATATCGGAATGCATCGCCAAAGCACGCTTGACACTATGCCGGCATTTCGGAGCCAGCTTTACTGTCGCACCTGGTGGGCTCTTTACATTATCGATCGTCGCATCGCAATAGAGTCTGGGAATCCATTTCTCATCTGTGACGAGAACGTTGGCACTTCACTCCCGCTTGATCTCAGCGACGAGTGGATGGGTCGGTTTGCGACCAGGGATGAGACTATCGCTGAGTTGCAGCACGAGGTTGCATCTGAACTTGCCAGAGACGACCACATTTCTTACATCCCTTACTTATTGACCATGATACGGTATGCCCGTGTGGCTGGCAAAGCTTGGCAAGTCTGCTATAGCGTCAACTCGCCAAGGACTTTAAACCTTGTCGAATACTTGGACATGGTACTCTGCAGGCTTCTCGAAACATGTCCTAAACACTTGAGGTATTGCCCGAAGACTCCAAACGAGATTCAGTTTCGAACAAGCCCGCGCTGGCAAGTCAAACAGACCTTAACTCTTTTTACCGTGAGAAATCACTTATGATGCTTCAGTAAATGAATTCTAACATTGGATGTAGAGTTGCACCTATCTTCGGCTCTTGGTCAGAAGACCGTCTTTGCTTAACTCCAAGGCACCCAACTGCACCATCGACGAATTCGAGCCAGCAGCAGCGGCATGTGCACGTCTGGCCACAACTATTCTGAATACTCACCAAAACATAAAAGACAAGAGCCTCAAGTACTGCTTTTCATTGAGTCACTACCTGACTAGTTGCACCATGGTTATGCTTGGTCTTGTGTCGAGAGATGCTGGATTCAAAGAGCGATATGGCGAAACTGTTCTGGAAGCTACCAGGTCACTACATGTGTATTGTCAGAGGAACTGGGTGTCCGAGAAGATGAGCAAGCTCGTCTCCAAGCTCAGTCGGCTTGCCCAAAGAACGCTCTCTGAGCGGATACCCAACAATCGTTCCAAGCAAATTTCGGAATTGATGCGGCGAGACTCCATGGCTGAGAAGCGGATTGCACTTCAAGCAGGCGTCACACAATTTCCACAAACCTTCAGCCAGAGCGAAATTGATACCGTCACAACAGGTGTCAATCGAAATGGAAAATGGCCACGGAACGCTTCTCCTCCTGGGGATGCAATCAGTACCTCCGACCCGTCACTATATGCGAATAAAGCGAGGAGCGAAACCTCAGGGATGTCAAGTGTGATTGAACCAACCTTTGATGATCAAATCAACTGGGGGATGCCAAACTTGAATTTCGAGGCGATTGATGGGAGTGAGATGATCATGCCCATCGGTCCTGGACATTCGGGCCTATCGGATGATGGGCGACTGGACGGCATTGGTGGAGATGATTCAGCCAGGCATCGCAATTTAGGGGAATGTAAAGTTGATGGTTTAGAATTGGGAAATCTCATCGACTTTGACGCAGACATGGACTTTTCTGTCATGAGCCTCTGGGATACGACAATGATGCTGGATCTTGACATATTAGAATGAGACCTAGTGTAATTTGTGATTGCCTTAGGATTAATTGAATTATACAAGGTACCCGCTAGTTAATTTACGTTATTTCCTGTGTCTTCTCCATAAACTTGAAATCTTGCACGATTTATACTTGTCAAGGGCAATGCCCCACTCAGCCATATTCTATGGTAAAATTCAGGACCATGATAATGTGACACCAGATCATTGGTATCGGAATTCGGTAAAGGGTAGTCCGTCGTTCAATTAAAAGAGCTACCCACAAATATCTTCATCACTATGGTTGACGGGATTTCCGCCCTCCGCTCCGCATGTGTTTGTCACGGTCCGCTTCCGCCTCAACAAGCGTTCATGGTTGATCAATCGGAACTATTCCCGGAGATACCTCGTGTATATTGTACTTAAAGATCAATCACAGCACGTTGAAGCCCTCTAATCTATGCACCAATCCATCAAAATCGAAAAGAATTTAACAGTTTGAGCTTAATTATGACCATGGCAGAGCTCCGCGGAAAAGTTGCATTCGTCACCGGCGTAAATGGTATTACCGGCAACGCCGTTGTTGAACATCTTATCCGGAAACCTGAATCAGAATGGTTTGTTTCGATACTCGGCGAATTGTAGAATCTTTTTCTCACTGAGAGGCAGGTCCAAAATAATCATCACATCGAGGAGACGAACACCGTTCGTTTGGCAAGACCCCCGAGTCACATTCATTGCCCTCGACTTTTTGAAGCCCATTGACGAACTGGTTGAGGCTATGATGCCTCTTTGCCATGATGTCACCCATGCATTTTTCGCTTCATACGTACATGATGCGGATTTTGCCAAGCTCAGGGAATACAACGTGCCTTTGTTCACGAATTTTCTCACTGCAATTGATATAGTTGCTGCAAGCAATCTGGAGCGAGTCTGCCTTCATACTGGTGGAAAGGTATATGCATCACTTGCTCAGAATCCGACATGACGCTGACCAGAGTTTAGCACTATGGTGCGCACCTTGGCCCAGTTGAGGTCCCTCTCCGTGAAGAAATGCCACGTTACGAAGACAACGGCGAGAACTTTTACTACAAGCAGGAAGACTTTATGTTCAATATGGCTTCAAAGCGTTCTTGGACTTGGAATATCGTCAGACCCGATGCCATCATTGGTTTCACACCTTCTGGTTTGTCTACTTGCCTCCGCTCCATTATGAGTCGCCCAACTGACGCCGACATCAGGAAACGGAATGTCCATGGCACTTTCGTTGGGCATATACATGCTCTGCTGCCGAGAGCTGGGGGAAGTCCCTGTTTTTCCTGGGAACAGGCTCTTCTACTCTACTGCAGATGACTGCTCCTATGCTCCCAGCATAGCAGACATGTCCGTGTGGGCTGCAACGAATGATAACACAAAGAATGAAGCATTCAATCACATGAATGGGGACGTATTCCTCTGGAAGTATTTCTGGCCGAGACTTGGGAAGTATTTTGGTATTGATGTGAGTTTCTGAAAATCGACTTGATATGCTGATACTGGTAATTAACTACGAATCAAGATTCCGGAACAGCTCGAATGGAATGCACTAGGTGAAGATGAAACAGTGTCCAACCAAATCGATATGGTAGAATGGGCAAAGGATAAGAAGCCTGTGTGGGAGAGAGTCGTAGCTAAGCACGGCGGGAATCCCAATGCCTTCGACTGGGGGACGTGGGATTTTGTTAATTGGGGCTTGGGTAAGGCATGGTCTACCCTGTCATCTGTATCCAAGGCGCGCAGGTTTGGATGGAACAGATCCGATGACTCCTTCAATGCCTATGCTGAGACGTTCCATGCGCTTGAAAACGCGGGTGTTTTGCCACCTTCAGCATTTGGTAGGCAGCTTGCGCCGCCCAAGAAGCCAATCGCTCAAAATCCTAGAGCAGCAGCCGTAGCTCGAAGGGAGAAGATAAAGGAGATCGAGGACGCCAGAGAAGTGGTTCGCCCTAAGCAGAATGGGATCCATAGGATTCAGCCAGACATTGTGGCCGCTTAGACGTCTTTTTTTTTTAGTAGCTGCTTTAGTTGTTGGCCTTGGCTTAGATGTAGTTTACGCCTTGAGAGCAGAGTTTAGGGTAGAAATATTATTCACTGAATACTATCTTGCTTATTTAAATTATATTGTTTCATGCGCTTTATACATTGAATGCCGTCGTCGTGGATGTTCCTGAGCCCGCTGTGATGCAATTGGTGAGTCCGATGGTCTGGGTGACAAGGACATCAAAGCAAACATTTGATGCAAATGAATCAACCAACATTTCACTTGGAATTTGGGGCCTAAACGTCCTCAAACCATATTGGCAGTGTTTAGACAGAAAAATGGAGCTACCTAAGCATTCTCATTTAATGCTAAGCCTTGAAGTATGCACCAGGGCTATTCTTAGGGTCCTATTTTTTTTTTTTTGACGAATTATGTGATGCAGTGGGTGTAGAGATCCTCTTCAAATGGGCCTGGAAATTGGTTAAAGGTGGGGATTCTTCGGCACGGTAGTGGATGCTCTACCACCTGCTCAATAGCAGCGGAAATTCCGTCCAAACACGGGAGAAGAGAAGCCGGCTAAGCTGGATGTGATGCCGAGGATTTCGGATTATTTGCACTCAACCATTAAAGCTTGTGAATAGAGCCCATTGACAGTCAAACGGGGTTTCCGATGAATTTCCGCCGTAAAAAGCGAGATGCGCTGTAGCATTCGGACGGACACCCTATACAAATAACCTTGCAACTTTTTCATTGGAAGAATGTCTAATCTTGAGTGTCGGCATCAACTTGGGATATCAAATTTCAACCATGATTTTCGATAAGCTTATTCCCGGATCCTTTTCTAGCGCTGCCCTATCGCTAGTTGGGATTATATTAATTCGTTTTCTGGTGAATAAATACGGACAAGGGCTGAACAACATTCCTGGTCCTTGGATTGCCGGCTTCACGGACTTGTGGAGACTTTTCATTGTGCGGGGGCGCAATGCACAGGAGGTGCACATCGCGTTGCACGAAAAGTATGGCCCAATTGTCCGGCTAGGACCCCGAGCCGTATCTGTCGCAGATCCAGAGGCTCTCAAAATAATCTACAATGCAGGGTCTGGATTCTCAAAGGTATTTGATAATCGCGCAATTATAAGAATGGAAGAATAATGAACTATGATTGTCCAGACAGGCTTCTACCCAGTACAGCAGGCCCTCGCCAAGGGCAGGACCCTCGAAACCATGTTCAACACAATCAATGACAAATATCATGCAAAGCTCAGGAAATCTGTATCAAATGCATATGCAATGAGCACATTGGTTAGCTTCGAGCCATTTGTTGATTCGACCTCGATCGAATTTCTTAAACAGCTCAAGCTTCGCTTTGCAGACCGACAAGGAGACGACGGTGTTTGTGACTTCGGGGCTTGGCTGCAATACTACGCCTTTGACGTCATTGGAGAGTTAACTTTCTCAAAGAGGTTGGGCTTCGTTGAACGGGGAATCGATGTTGATCACATCATTCGCGATTTGGAGTGGTTCTTGGACTACGTGACTTGGGTGAGTCTGTCCATACGGCCATGTTTTGGCTTCAATTTGCCGCAGAGCTAACCCGGAGATTTGAAAGGTCGGGCAAATTCCCTTCCTAGACCGCTTACTTATAAAAAATCCGGTTAGAGTCTGGATGGCCAAAATTGGTCTGCTCAACGCCAGCAACCCGGTAGCAGAATTCGCCAAGAAGCACATTGTCGAGCGTCAACAAGAAGAAGATTCTGGTGTTGCAACATCAACAGACAAGATCTCGAGGAGAGACTTTTTGAATCGTTTCAAGGAGGCTCGAGCCAAGAATCCCGATTTCATATCCGAACAGTTGGTCCTCGCACTTACCGTCGCTAATATGTTTGCCGGATCAGATACAACCGGTATAACGATGCGGGCCGTGTTCTACTTTCTTTTGAAGAATCCCTCAAAGATGAAAAAACTAGTCAGCGAGTTGTCAGAACAAAGTAAAGCAGGAAAATTTACGCGAGATGACGCACTCGTACAATGGGAAGAAGTCCGATCACTCCCGTATCTAAGTGCGGTAATCAATGAATCGTTACGCTGCCACCCCGCAGTAGGACTTACACTGGAGAGATTGGTGCCAGCACAAGGTGTTACACTCGCAGGGCACTCTCTGCCTGGCGGCACTATTGTGGGCTGCTCGGCATGGGTACTGCACCGAGATAAGGGAGTATTTGGTGCCGATTCCGTGGATTTCCGTCCTGAAAGATGGATAGAGACAACTCCGGAAAAAAGACAGCAAATGCAGAATTGTTTATTTTCATTCGGTGCGGGGGCGAGAACCTGCATTGGCAAGAACATTTCCTTGCTTGAACTATACAAACTTGTGCCAGCAATTTTGAGGACATTTGAGGTTGGTGGCTTGACTCTCTGCATTGATAATTGCACTTGACTGACACATAGCTTTTAACTAGGTGGAGCTTGCCAACCCGGAGTCCGCCTGGCAGCTCCGTAATTCGTGGTTTGTTAGACAGAAGGGCTTCAACGTACGGCTCAAGGAGAGGGAAAACATTATCTAGAAGAAGAGAGCGGCAACACCCTCACAGCAGTGGCAAGACTATGGCGAGGCACTTACTGACTGGAAATTTGAGGCGTGATGCGATCGCCGAGCTCCAATCACCTGACTTGGTAGGGCGCTTGTCGGGTCGCTCGAATGCTAATCCAAATGAGATATCAGCACTCACAAACATGGGCATTGTCGTCTATATCAACATGAAATAGTTAGCTGAAATAATATCACTTGCCCGAACCCAATTAGCCTACCTGAAAGCCGTAGTCTTCACCGAGCTCTCAACGGGCCAAGCTCAATGAAATCCAGCCCTGCCAATAGGTTGGTTTATGCTGTCCGTTACCAGTTCAACAACCTGCTCGTTATGCCGAACCTGATTGGCCTACGAATCCGAGTTAGCAGGCTATGTCCGCCCATGAACAATGAGGAGACGCACTAGCGCTCACATGTGATATCATGGTGTGAGATATCAAAATGCCAAGACACCAACGTAGCTCCCACGCTTTGGGAGGGCACATTTTATTGGCTGCAAAAACGGAGTGATACCACCTCCCCTTTTGGATCAATCTTCCGAACCCATGTTATCAGTACCAAAACGGCACTTGTACCATATCCAGAAGGAGCCATATAGTGTTTTTTAATTGACGGGAATTTTCGGTTTACAAATATTTATTGGTCGAGGTGTGGCAGAATGGCTGGTATAAATACGAATGATATTCTCATGATTATCCAAATTGTTTAGATTCATCGCAATCAACCATGCATTTCTTAAACTCCATCTTAGCTATTGTGACCATTATTCCCGGCGTCCTCAGTGCTCCAGCTGAGGCGCCTGAAGCGCCTGCTGTTTTCAAGCGCGCCGATGCTCAATGGCTAGTATTTCTTGCATCACCAACAAATGGTGTGCTTCACGTAAAAGCTGTACTAATACGCATAAAGTGGTTCGACCTACTATACGGCCGCCCAGGTGAACGCAGCCAGCGTTCGAGCTTGCAGCCACTACAACGCGGGCACGACCGTTGGTGGATACCCACACACGTATAACAACTATGAAGGGTTCACATTTGCGGTATCCGGGCCGTACCAAGAGTTTCCTATCTTGAGCAGTGGTTCCCTGTATACTGGTGGTAAGTGGAGTGCTGTTTTGTTACTTTGTGCTGCATTATCTTTGCTTCCTATTGCCTTGAACCATATGAAACGGAGAGGCATCGGGAGATTGATGAATGCATGACCAATGCAAGATGACGGGCTAAAATAAAATAGGATCTCCTGGAGCAGATAGAGTCGTTATCAATACTTCTTGCAAGCAGGCCGGTACTATCACGCATACGGGCGCTAGTGGCAATGCATTTGTTGCTTGTACGTGATCTATTTTTGGATGACATTGATGCCTCTTACGTGTAGTTGGATCGAGCTGCGTGCACAGGCAGAGCATGCTAAAAGATTGGAAAAATGTTCCTAGTTTTCGCGGTTCAATGCAAACAGTCCAATTGTGCTACTTCCATATTTCAGAAAGTGCCAGAAAAAATCTTTTACCGTCGGCATAATGAACTTTCGAAAAAAGTAAAAGGGACCCGAGATGACAGGACGAAAGCTTGAATTGGGCCCATGGTATCAAGTTGCATCAACTTGAGGATTCACAGAACAAGGTTTAAGGCACGCTCGCCAGAGCGATAAAGTGCCCATCTTGATTATCGAAGACGGTATACCAACTTAGCGATAGTGCTAAACGCGCTGTCTACCAAGTCAAGCTACTGGGTCACGACAGATGGGATGTGGAGTGGAAGGCAACTAGACTGGGCCAGGCTGCATCAACACCCAACTGCATGGTTGCCGCCAATCATGAGCATGTCAATTCAAGGGTCGGGCCGCAATGCTACACTGCTGTGATGCAAGGAAATGGCCCCAGTTGTGAATCGCATCGCATTGATAAGCTTAATACAAGTAGCCTTGATACCCACGAATGCGGGCCACAAAAACACAAACCCTCACAAGCGGAGGGTAGAAAATGGAATAAATCATCAACAACACAAGTTCTTCATAATAAAAAGCGGGATTAGCTGGCGCCGTTCCCCCCCATTATTTACGATTTTTTTGGGCTGAAGTAATGGAGAGAGGTATGTGCGCGCGTGTATTTGTGGCGCGTTTACTACACTCCTCATACAACAATGAAGACTTGGTGTGCCAACCGACTCAAGACATGGTGGCTGTACTCGGAATTGGACAACATGCAGTCGCGGCATTAAGCTTAACTCCGAACCACATGCGGCCCAAATATAATAATAAAACGTAGGCCTCACCTTTCGTCGCAGGATCTGGAACAAAAAAAATCACAGACACTTCACCTTCTCAATAACAACGCACATAATGCCTACGCCTGAGAACAGCTCGAAAAACTCCCGGACAAGCTCCCCGCACCCGCAAGAACAAGTCACACAGCAACCACCACCAAAAATCAAAGGGCCGCTTTTCCCGCTGGGTTATAAAGAAGCTGCATCTCAGTGGGTATGTCATTGAATCTTTTTGTCTCAAGACGCAGATGACGCGTGGCCGCTACAATATTCCTTGCTGACATTGTCCACAGTGGTGTGGTGTAACCGCCGATGCTGCCGAGCGTGGCGTACTGGGCCTCATTCCCCACATCAAGGAAGAGAATGCTTCCAATGACTCCGACCAGCCCGACCCATACGGCACACGTGTATGGCGGCGCTCCATGGTGAAGCTCTCGGGGGAAAGCCGGGCGCTGAACGAGTTCTCCATCACGAAGGAGGGGGAGGAGGTCAAGCAGACCATCGTCTTGGTCCACGGCTACGGCGCCGGTTTAGGCTTTTTTTACAAGAACTTTGAGCCTCTCTCGCGCATTCCTGGGATCAAATTATATGCGCTGGACATGTTGGGCATGGGAAATTCCAGCCGCCCTCAATTCAAGATCCGCGCTACCGAAAGGGAGGAGAAGGCTGTCGAAGCAGAGAATTGGTTCATCGATGCGTTTGAAGAGTGGCGCATAGCCCGCAAAATTGACCGGTTTATCCTTATCGGCCATTCCCTTGGCGGATACCTCTCGGTTTCATACGCCCTCAAGTACCCGGGGCACCTGCAGAAACTGGTTCTTGTTTCACCGGTGGGAATTCCTGTGGACCCTTATGCCGTCAATGACTCGCTCCCTGAGCCGACGGAATCAACCCTGTATCGCGAATTCAGTCGCGATCAAGAATCAATTGAGGCGACCACTACCTATGCAAACAACAAAGCAACTCAACCCGAACCCAAAAAACCATTGCCCAGCTGGCTTGTCTGTTTATGGGATGCGAACGTCTCACCGTTCAGCTTCGTTCGGTTGACCGGCCCACTAGGGCCCAAGCTTGTCTCAGGATGGACCTCTCGCAGGTTCAATCATGTGCCTGCAAAGGATTCTGATGCGCTTCATGATTACTCGTACTCCATCTTCAAGCAAAAGGGCAGCGGCGAGTACGCACTGCCATATATTCTTGCTCCAGGCGCCTACGCTCGTCGGCCCATTATCCACCGAATCCAGGATGTGGGCCATCAGCCGATCCAATCAGACTCGGGGCCGCAGAAAGAAACGGGGATCCCCATCATCTTCATGTACGGCGACCACGACTGGATGGATGTGGCTGGTGGGCAGGACGCAAAGGACAAGGTGAATCGTGACCAGCAGGAAGGTGGTGGTGCTAAGCTCTTCATCATCAAGGACGCTGGTCATCATTTATACCTGGACAACGCGGACGATTTCAACCAAATTTTAGGCGACGAGATCAAGGAGACGATGGGGATTTAGAAGATGCATCACAGGCTGGCGTAATTTGGCGATATTGAATAGATTAAATACTGCTCCATCTAGCTCAGCCGTTACTGAGAAATCGGCGGAAGCTCTCGAAGAACCCCACAAGGCCCGTTGCTGATAGTGACATCTTTCGTGTTCATCGTCGCCGACCAGGCACCTGATCCAGCTTGACCAGGTCTGCATTGACCCTCGTGAACGTACAAACACAGGTCAGGTGGGAACATGGCCGCACCCATGCAAAACTCGGTATTTTGACAGGCAACACAGCATTCGTAAGGGGTCGTCGCAGACAGAGTGCCCATGGCGCCGTTGTCTGAATAAAGGCCATTTATATATTTCCCTTTCTCATTTTGGGTCAGAAGGTTATCAGATTGACAAGCAGCATACACTTTCGGGATGACGGTTTCAATGATAGTAGCTAAATCGTATCAGCATCCATATCTGAACCGAAATTAATTGAGTCCGTGAATTACCTGTTTCTGTGGCCGTAATTGTGGTTTCCGTCTGTGTCGTTATAGTGATGGTGGTTGATGAATGCTGGGTCAAGGTTGTCTTGGCGTTGGCGGGATATTTAGTCTTGGTGATTGTTTTTGTAACAGTTGCCGTGTAAAATTTGCTGCGCCTGGCAACTGTTACAGCATACCCTTTGGTGGTCGAAGTTATCGTTTTGGTGGCTCTTTTCGTTATTGTTTTTGCGCAGTTAACAGCTTGTGGGTATTTTCTGGTGTCGAAGACAGGCTTGCCCGCCTTGTCACATTGGACAACGTCTAGCTTCTTACCCCTCTTCTCCAATATTGCAGCAGCTCGGACCTTGACTGAAGGAGCGCTGGAGACAAGCTGAGAAGCAGCCGGGATAAATCCATCTGGAGTCGGAACTGTAGAGGTTGAAGTGACTGTAGACGCAGACGTGTCCGTTTCGGTACTCGTTTGTGTGATGGTAACGGTGTCGGTCTCTATCGAAGTGTCTCGAAGGGGTTAGCAGCAAAAACTATGCATGTTGGATCCAAATCTTACCAATGACAGTAACGGTAGCTTTCTCAGTCTTCTGAGGCTTTGTAATGGTAATTGTGGTGAAATCCGTAAAGTGAATGGTGATAGTAGTCGGTCTAGGTGTAATTGTGGGGTAATCTTTTTTGATGATGACTCTTGTCTCTGTGACGTATTCGGTCTTTGTCGATGTCTGCCTCATTACGTATTTGGATGAATTACCCAGTTCCGTGACGCATCGCACTCCAGAGCTGAGACTAGCCAGCGCCTCCGCGCTGAGGGCAAGGGCAAAGGAGAAGTTCCTGAATGATACCATTACGTTGCCGATGCAAGTTGAAAGATGTACGGAGATCAAACCGAGCAAGAAAAGTCCAGATTGTGAATGGCATAAGAATCCCAGTTATCATGTGTTGAAGCCCTTGCTTTTTTTTCATAATTCTTTAGCTTAGTACACTATCAAATTTTAGCTCTGAGAGCGAGAAATAGACCGATCTAGATTAAAATACACCACATCAACGCTTCTCCCCTGCATACAAAAGACCAATTAGATGAAGATCTCACCCAATGTGGGACTAGTGTATATCCGTGCTATTTTGCGGCATGCTTTAGTGCGAAAAGCTGAATCTTCGTGGCTCAACGGTATGCCTTGAAACCAAAGCTCCTGAATCAAAAGCAAAAAAGGGAGCACTCTGATTTGTCGGGTAAATCCGTGCCGCACTTCAAATTTCCAATTAGTGACATCAAGCTGCGTGGTTTTTTGAGAAACGAATTCAATTGATTGCCGCGTTTACTTCTGGAGTAGTCAAAATCCCTTAAATAGCGTCCGAGACGAAGCTTCGTAGTTTCTGGTTCCTTGTCTTTCATATTGGTACTCATTCACTACTAAGTCGCGCGCGTTCTACTTAAATATCTTAGGGAAATGCCCTTTTTTTCTTGCTTTCCTGCTTACTTCTCTGTAGGCTCGTGCATCAAAACCTATTGATATGGCATCAGCAATAGCAATGGCACATGCGTTGGGGATCAGCACAAAGCACTACCCATACCCCACTGAGCTACACCAATAGGCATCGCATGGAAATGCGGTTTTCTCTCTCATTTTGCACCTTGTTTATCCCATTTCTTTTTTTCTCGACTCCTACCTAACCCGTTGATTTACAATCAGCACATGGAGCAGATTTTGATACACATTTGCAACAACGGGGCGATAGACCGCATGATGTAGGGTAGTCAAGCAAGACAAACATGTTCAATCAGAGTGCAAGACCACGGCTTGGCTTCTTTTCCCCTGTTGCTCAAGGTCCAAGTATGAAGGGAAAACTGTTGGTGGGATAGGTGATAGACAGAAGTACGCCTTGTACTTGAAAGTAATAATAGCCTACTCCTTGGGTTACCTATATTGAGACTATGCTACTTGGCTGTGTTTCCTGCGGCCGAGCGTGGGTAATGGGTAATAGAATAGAATTCTTGGTCTAGTGCTCGAGTGCGTTATATGATGGTACATGGACAACGATGATATAAGCAACAAATAAGGAAGGCATAAGGCCGTGATGGGCCATTCTGGTGCTGGGCTAGAGCAACATGATGACGGAAGGTGGAGACAATAAAGAGAAGGCGGAGTCAGTTTATCAATAGATAGCTACAGCTCCTGATGCATTGAAATGGATGCTCTTGATTCCTTACTACAGAAGGGTTCTAGCTAGGTCTCTTATAGCTGCAGCCCGGGACTTCCTATCTAAGGTTGAAGCTATTCACAGCTTGGTAGTCTTGGCCACCGTTATCTGATACGGCCGGCGGCGGCCTCTAGCTGGGTCTGTAACGGTCAGATAAGCCGGTCACCGTTGTTGACGGTATTTGTATGTGATTTCGGGCTGTGTGCAGCCCGGGGCCGGTCTGTTTGATCTTGCCGTTACTGTATTGTTCGGGCTAGGCTATTGAGGTTATCTATGGTGTGTGACACAGTTGGTCTGTTGATGCACCCAGCATTACCTTAGTGGTGCCATAGTTGCCCTTCACTTACCATTAACAGTGAGGCTTAAACTGCCGAAGAACCGATATAAAAACAAAGCCACTGCATCTCTGTTCATTATTTTTTTGTAATAACACCCCCCCAGTAATGTTTGCTAAGCGAGTGATGGATAGGATGACAAGGAATAAAAGGAGAGGGCCAGGGGAGGACAAACCTTACTCCTTGAGCACGTTAATAACATATTAGAATATCTAATCGCAGTTTCCTTGGGGTCGACCCATTACAGCTGCACTAGTAAATAAGGAATTAAAATGTTGATGTAAAAATGCCAACTCTGTTTGTCCGCTTCTTTACCTTTGTCTAACCCTTGTGCAGAAGTTGGAAAACGCTGAAGGCGCGTTTTCACAGCCTGGTGTTACCAATAAGAGGAGTGTCGTAGTTCGCAGACTTAACTTGCAGTTAAATGATAGCTGGAGGCTTTCGCGTTTTTTTTTTTTACGGATTAGATGGCGCCAAGCGGTATTGATTCGGATGACAACCTTTTTATGAAAATGGCCCTGCCGGATGATGAAGAATTAGCACCACGTCTTGCACGTGATACGGAATCGAGCTCCACTCAATGGGCGAAGCATGCATCTTCTTGTGATCAAAGTAATTGGCTTCATGATCATTTTATTTGACCATATCTGTGCGAATGGTGGGCCCGGCTCTATTTGCCAGGACCTCGGTACCTAATTCCGAGGAACGGATGAGCGGGGCCGGATGGGGGATCATGCGGAGTTGGGGGCTGTTCGCGGCTCCATGATGCCGGGGTGGGTGCGACGGAAAATTCCGCTCTGGTTGAGATTGAACTTTAGAACAGGTCTTATCATGATGCATCTATAGTTGGGAATTTACGACGGAAATTTTTCATGGAGTCAATGGCGTATTGTCATTCCCTTATTTTATTTTCCTATTTTATTTTCTCTTTCATTCCCTGTTTTTAGACCAAATCTTGTGGCCTAACTACACTCTTTGTCTGGCCAGGTCTTAACCTTAAAATTCTCTGGCTGGCTTGGCGGCTAATGCATCTGGACCCCGGTTCACTAGCCATCCACATTCCGACCGTCCTCGCAAATAAGCAAGTTCACTGGAACAGGAAAGTCGGAAAAAAGTCTTGGTTGAGCATGTCCATTTGATAAATAATCACAGGGGGACCGCGTTCTTTTTTAAGCATCGGCTACCTGATATGCATAAACGAAGTCCTCGCCGCATTTATTGTCGCGGTTATCTGGGAGAGTCTTTTAAAATGCCCATGATTTAAGGGTTAAAAGATTTCCGTGTGACCCGCTGAGCGGTTGTATAGGAGTTCCATAGCTGCTCATTTCAAGTCTGCTTAGTGAAGCCAAGGCGGAATGGCGGTAGACACTGGTCTGCTCTTCGCGGTGAGATACTCTTGTATTCGAGTGACGTGGGACTGAAGTCTGATGCAACGCTGCCTAATCTGGAAAAGTGAGCCAGTGATTTTGATAAACCTAGGATATGGGTCAGCTGCAAACCTTGGGTCCGCAGGACCAAGACGTCGTGTTGCACCTCTCGGCAGATAACACAAGTTCCTATTGGCCATGAAGATGAATGGTAGAAAGTTATTTGTACCTGCTCGGCTTGAAAGACATGGGTTATGGTGCCTATCGCTTGATGGCGATGTAATTGAATATGAAAATGGTATAGGTTTCAGGGATCTTGTTGGGTATGGGAGCCACTGCAATGTGGATTATGCGTGTCGCGAGAAGCTTGGCTTGACTCAGACAATGCTGAGTGGATGGCATTGAGCGCTATAGTTGTGGCTGATGATTTCCGCTATCCCCTGATTAGCCGCCAAGCGTAACGGAGTAGGTGGAGCCGATGGGGGTGAGATGCGGACTTTGAGCGAGGCGGGGAGCACATCTGGGGAACTGAGATTCCCCAGCTTGGGGTATGGGGTAATTGGGGTACGTGCAAGATTCTTCTATGCTTTGGGTCGACTATATATCACCTCCCACTAAGCCTATGAGTTTTTATTTCAGTTCTCGATCCCTACCCACACCACAAAGCTCACTGTACAAGCTGAACGGCCTTGTTGAGCCAACATGTCTCGGTTCCGCTATGCATTCTCGCTATCACAGTCGGAGGTGAAGGAGGCCACCCCACTGGGGACCGTTGCAGCGGTTGGTTGGTTTCACTTTTCCCGGACTTTGAGGACAACGCCTTCGTAATTGCTAACGCTTTATTTTGCTGCAGATTTGGCCGAGCGAGAGCTCGACTCTCGCCTCATCCTGTCCCCCGAGCCCTCCCTCGATCCTGCCGACCCCTTAAACTGGCCCATGTGGCGCAAGATGGCAGTCCTGACCTGCATGTCTTTCTATGCTTTCGTGGCAAACTTTACATCGGGGTCCATCTCAAGCGCGCTGCCACTGCTGGCAACACCGATGGCTTTCAACCCTCCTGTTTCCATGAGCAAGCTGAGCCGATTGATTGCTGTGAGACAAAACGCACGCTTGAGTCTAGAAATGAGGACACTAATACTCTTCGCTCACAGGTAAATGTTCTCATGCTGGGCGCTGCCAACCTCTGGTGGGTGCCTATGGGCAATGCATTTGGTCGCCGGCCTATCATCCTCATGGGTCTTCTCCTCCTGACATTCTCCTCTGTGTGGGCTGGCAAAGCCACCAGCTACGAATCCCTTTTGGCGGCTCGACTGTTCATGGGAATCGGCGGTGCCCCAGCAGATACTCGTGAGCCTACCCAGTTCGTGGAGCGCGTTGACATGCTAACAGCTCCCAGTTGCACCCAAGGTGGTCGGTGAAGTCTTTTTTCTTCACCAGAGCGGCAGAGCCATGGTTAGTATCTTGCCTTTTCTCAAATACACAGCACAACGGAGAACTGACCGGATGACAGGGCGTTTACACAGTCTGGCTTACCCTCGGCCCTGCTATTGGTGGCATTAGCGGGGGCTACATCGCTGGACGGCTGGGCCTTGATTGGCTTCAGTGGATCAACGTGATCGTCTCAGCGGTCAACCTTGTCATGTGCTATTTCTTGGTCCCAGAAACGCAGTTTCAGCGCCCGAACGCTTGGACTAGAAGCGACGTTCACAAGGGTGCCGATGAAAATGGTGCTGTAGAGCAGATTGAGAAGCCAGTGGAAGTACTTCAAGTCGCCACCGAATACGCCCCGTACACGTTCAAAAGGTCTCTGGGATTCCAGCAACCCCAATGGTCGCTCTTGGCCAAAGTATTTGTGCCGTTCCAGACACTCCGGCTCCCTGGGGTTTGGCTCGTTATGCTGTGGTATGCGGGCCTCGTTGGTGGTGTTGTTACCGTCAGCACCATGGGCCCTCAGTACGTTGCTGCTCCTCCTTACCTGTGGGGCCAAAATGTTGGCCTAATCAACACGGGCGGCATCATCGGCGCAATCTGTGGAGGCATAGTGACAAGCATTCTGGCCGACCGTGTCATCAAGGCCAAGGGAGTCTCTCGGGGCTTGTTTATCGAACCTGAGTCACGTCTGCCGGTCGCATTCCCTGGCCTCTTTATGGGCACCGTAGGCCTGTGGGTCTTTGGTTTCTGTGCACATAACCCATCAAAGACCGGTTGGGTCGGTCTGCAATTTGGAAACGGCATGGTTTCGTTTGCCATGATGCAGGTTCCCTCCATCGGGTTCAATTATGTGAGTATTACTCACTCACATCACCGCAAGACCAAACTAACATCTCGGCGTGTTTAGCTGATCGAGGCGTACGGGCCAGTTGTTGCTGATGCATTCACAATGGTTACCCTCTTCAGGTCAATCATCAGCTTTTCTTGGACATTCTTTGTCAGCGAGTGGGCGGAATCGGCCGGGCCGGCTGTCCCATTCGGCGTTTTCGGAGGTTTGATGGGTTTGTTTTCCGTCTTGGTCATCCCCGTGTGGATCTGGGGCAAGAGGTTTCGCATTGCTACAGAGAATTGGGTGATGTACTCAGATGCGTAGCTTGTTGGGAGGTAAATATGGAGGCGGTAAAAATATTCAGTCCTGGCGCAATACAACCAACCCATGAGTAGCCAGAAGGCCGGAAAGATAAGTAACCTAACTCATGTGGAGGATTGAGAGAGTTCATCTCACAGGCCTGGGTATACATACTGGCAACCTATCAAGAACATTTGAATTCATGCAATGGTGACACTCGATTATAAGCGAGTGGCAACCATACCAAAATCTATTTGGACGTGTCGCGTGGTCGAACCCACACATTGAACTTTGGGTGCACAAACCATGCACAGCGACTGGTTAGGACTTTCGAATCATTCTCAAAGACAAATTCGAAATTTCGAACGATTTGGGGAATGGCCTTGTTCATCTCCATGAGACTAATGTTTTTCCCAATGCATGTGCGCGACCCTGCTCCAAACTATGCGACTATTAGCTCTGTCATTTACAACGTCTGCCTACTTACGGGCATCCACATTGTGTCCATCCATTTAGACCTCTTCTCCTTCGGCTCTAACCAACGTTCTGGCCGAAACAGGTGGGCATCTGGTCCATATATGTCCTTGTTGAAATGCACAGACCATGAATTTGCCCCGACTTCAGTCTGTGTTTTCACATGTCAGCTTGGAATACGAAGCGATATCACCAACCTACTCCTTCGGGGAAATATGTCCCCGCAAGTTCGACTCCACCTTTTGGAACCTCTCGAGCCAAAATTGTTCCAACGGCCGGATGGATACGCAGACCTTCTTTAATGACAGCCTGTAGATACGGCATGTTTTGGGCCTCATCGAAGGTGACGGGGTTTGATAATCGCCCCTCGGCAGTCATCGTATCGATTTCATGACGAAGCCTCCCCAGCAGCTCGGGGCTTTTGTATAGATAAAAAAAGAGGGAGCTTAAAGAAATGGACGTAGTGTCGGATCCTGCGATCACATTGCTGGCGGTTACGTCGACCATGTTGGCCATGCTAAGCTTGTGAGACGCCTCCAAATTCAGGAGTTTCTTCATAAAGGTGTCGTACGTCTGATGGGCCGATGAAGCCGCCACATTCTTGCGACCTTTCGAGATCTGGTTGACTGCGTAAGCTGCCAAAGGGGCAGCAACTTCCCCTCCGTCGCCAAACATATTATTCCATGAAGCAGCCCAGGGGTGAAAATTTGGGACCACTCCCATCTCTCCAGTGTAGTCAGTAATCTTTTGAATGCCGTCAATCAGGTCGTGCGTATCCCCTTCATTCTCTATCATCTTAAAACTTTCGTTGAAGGTAATTTCCCCAATCACGTCATATGCATAAAACTGCATAAACTCGGGTAAAGAAAAAAGGCGGTTTTCGTCTGCCAACTGACGCAGCTTTTGTGTGAAAACAAGCATCACTCTGTCGATAGGGGCCTCATAGGATACCATGGCTGACATGGTATAAAGAGAGCTGACCCTTTTGCGCCGCTCTCTGTGCTCGTCTACGTCCCTGATAACAAACATGTTCCTCCTATCTGGGTCGTCCACCATTGCGGGTTGGTAGAAGGCGCTTTTGGGAAATGAATTGCTTGATCCGTAGATGATCTTGACGTCATCAGGATGACTGAAGCTGTAACGATCCGGGCCCATTCGTACGACACGACCTGCGGTGTACGTCATCATTATCATGGTTCAAATATACAAGATACAAGTACAAACCATATTTCTCGTGCAAGTCAACATAGTCCATGTGTGAGTTTCCTTTCCGAACAAGGCGGTACTCCCACCAGCGTGTAACTCGAGCCCAAAATGGACCCGGCACCCTTCTTGTTGGAGCCAACAGATATCCATGTACCAAGGGAATTCCCCACACCAGAGCGACTATGGCCCCGAAAACAATGAAGCTAGAGACAAATGACCCCATGTTAAAAGTCAGCAGATCTTTGGTAAGTATCATCGTGACCTATGTGAAGCTATGGCGACGCTGATATTGGCGCTGATGTTGGCAACAAATCTTGGATTGGCAAAAAGAGAGATGTAAATGGCAAATACTTGGATTTAAAAATGAGGGAGGGTGGTGAAAAGAGGCATATCAACCCTCGCAGGAAATGCTCCTCTTTATAACACGCATCACAACAAGCTGTGTCCTTGCCGGTCGTGTACTGAGGTATGTCGTATCTAGCCCAATCAGTGACCATTGAATCAACAAAAGTAAGAATAGGTAAATTGGGTGGACATGAGTGCTCCACGATCCAAGTGCCGAAATGCAATGCAGTCTTACCTGCATAAGGACGAAGGCTGCCCCGGGTATCTTCCGGTCTTGTGGGGAATGAGATTATAGGAGGAATTATAATATTGGGCCGCATCTTACAAGCTCTTGGAGGGACCAATTTACGCAATTAGTCCCTCTTTGTTCTTAGTAACAATTCCCGATTGTGCTCGTGGATTCAACAATCACGCCTCGACTCTTCTTCCTCAACATGCCTTGTATTCTGCTACATATTGGTGAGAAGGTTGAAAAGATTTTCTCTTGAGAATAGCCAAATGCTTGAGGGCTGAAACGCCAAGGCTGCAGGCTCGATGGTGGACAGAGCGACGAGAACTGAAAAGGCAAAACTGGCCGCTCAAAGTGGAGACCTGTAAAGGCGACACTCCGGCAGCATGCAATAGGCGGAAATACAGCACTTTGTCCCCGGAACAAGAGGCTGCATAGATTGATTGCGCGTAGCAAGCGCTAAGGATCTGTGCTATTGGTTCTAGGTGCATGAAAACACTTTCCAGTGAGATTTTAGTTTGGGACGTTTTCTAGCCACCCTCAGTGGGTATATTTGTTAAATCGGACTCTAGAAAGAAGGATGTTGGTGCGCGCGCAGCTTCGACCTTGCAACTCTCACCCATGCAGTGAAGACGTAATCACGGCCGGATGTCTTTATTTGCAAATGCTACAAATTCTAGCGACTAAATGATCCATTTTAAATTGAATAGAGCGAGCCTAGTTCAGGTTTCAACGGCATCGTCGCCCGTCAAGCTTGCTGTCGTCACTAACAAGCAGGCTGAGGGGCCAAAGCGATGATCAACGTCATGGGATGCTAGGCGATGATTACGAGTTCAATCGGCCAATAGTAGATCGAAGCACACCACAGGCATAATGGTGGTGTTGGAGCGTCACTACACGTCAATACATATAAATCATGTCAGATCGACCCTACACACTGACAATGGCACGTGAGCAAGAGATTCTGCACAAAGTGCACAAAACCATTCCCTACACGGTGCCGGCCTGTGTCGTGGGTGTAGATTGATGTTCCGATGTGCCGCCCGGGTTTTTTATCATCCACCCAAACTGACAGGGGTGGCAGATATGCGCACACAGTTCCCTAGTACCGCATTATGTTTACGTGGATAACAGCCGGGCAGAATAATTTGGAGTCGAATGACACCAACACCAGCTAAAGTGCTGAGTCAAAAGTCGGGTTTGAACAACGCTGGTTTCCACAAAAGCACCATAACGGGGATTCTAACGATTTGGCTGTTTGTTGGTTTGATATCTGTGATGTGTATTGGATATTTCTGGCGGCAAAGCCATTCGAGTGTGGCTTATGAAGCGTTGCTGGAGAAAGATTGTTTTTATTAGAGTGTTGGCTTGCATTCTCTTCAGTTGATGATTGGACGCAATTCTGATTGTACCACAAAATTGAAAAGTCAATGGCCAAGTACAGTGTTGGTAGTGCCCAAATACTTGGGCATCTCAAGAAAAAAATAACAGATCCAGCGTTCACGCGATGTCTCATCAATGCACGGATGATTTAGAATGGAGTATGATAGATGGTAAAAAGCATCAGTTTCACACCGTGCACAACGAGAAATGAAATGTGCCATGACCTATTTGAGCGACCGTCTGTGCAACCTCGAGTTCAGTCCCCACAGAAAGAAACGGGATCGCACCAGAGTCAGTGCCGAGGCTAAAATGGTCGTAATTCGTGTCCCACAAAGCAACGCGGTGACATTCATCTCCACGTCCGAGACATTACCCCACACCTGGACACGAACAGAGGCTAGGAGTGTTGATCTTTTCGCTGCAATGCCTTAATCATCAGGCTAAATGCAATATGTGCCGAGATACATCCCTTTTCCCGCCTCTTCGAAGGGTCGATAAATGCCCAGCTGTAATCATCACGACTTCGAACGAACCAGACTTTTCTGGGTGAGCGAAACAATGGCATCGAAAACGACTAGCCCGAACTCGTCATTCGCCATCAGCTCGCCGCCAACTATCCCAGAGGCGGTGGATCGCAGAATTTGCCAAAAGGTGGCGATGCCACGCCCTTTATTCTCTTGCAACAGTGACTGACCTCGGTTTCTATAGTTTGATCGCAGGGTGCTCCCTTTGCTCTGCTGCTTATACGTTCTCTCGTATCTGGATCGCGGAAATGTTGGCAATGCCAAGACAGCGGGGGCACCAGAATCGCTTGGCCTCAACTCTTCGCAGTGGTCGTGGGTACTCAACGCCTTCTATATCAGCTACATCTCTTTCGAATGGACGACGATGTTCTGGAAAATATTTCCCGCACACATTTACGTCGCAGTCCTCTGTCTCTGGTATGACCTGCGGGTTTCTCGTCTTGATTGGTGTTCGGTGTGCTAAGTAGGATTCCAGCTGGGGCGCAGGTGCAATGAGCTCCGGGGCAGCTCAAAACTTGGCCCAATTAATCGTGACCAGGGTCTTCCTGGGGATTTTCGAGGCCACTTTCGGCTCTGGTGCCCCGTATTTTCTCTCATGCCTGTACAAACGGGAGGAATTGGGATTCCGCATGTCGATTCTCTTGGGCATGCTTCCCTTGGCAAACACATTTGCCTCGAGCCTGGCATATGCGATTACCCAGATTCGCGGCTCTTTAGAACCATGGAGATTGGTATTCATCATCGGTAGCCACTCCCTCAATTTGCCCATCAACCCTCAAAGTACACAAGTGATGGAGTGCTGACGTGGATACCAGAAGGAGTTCCAACCATCGCATTTGCGCCAATAGTTTACTTCTTCTTGATCGACTCGCCGTCCACAGCCAAGTTTCTGACTGAGGAGGAGCAAACAGCTGCGGTGGAGCGTTTGCAAGTCCGAGACCACACGTCAAAAAGCGGCGTGAAATGGAAGCAAGTGCTGGCTGGCATTCTTGATTACAAAAATTACGTGCACGCCATTATGCACTTTTGCTGTAATTTTTCTTTTGCCGCCCTATCCAACTTCCTGCCCACCATTGTCCACAACATGGGCTACGACTCCATCACCGCTCAGGGTCTGACGGCACCTCCTTACTTTGCGGCTTTCCTCCTCTGCATTGGTTCTTCAATCATGTCAGACAAGTATGGAAATCGTGGCTACATTGTCGCCGGCTTCGGGGCCATGGCATCCGTTGGATATGGACTATTGGCTGGGATTCAAGATATGGAACAGACGGGGCCGCGCTATCTTGGAGTGTGGCTTGCTGCTTGTGGGATATTTCCAGCCTTGGCTCTCAATATAACTTGGTTGCTCAACAATCAGGGAGGAGACTCTAAAAGGGGCGCTGGCCTTGCCATATCGTTGACGATCGGACAATGTTCTTCTCTCATTAGCAGCGTCGTTTTTCCCACTCATGACGCGTACGTCAAAACTCCTCCAAATTCCGGGTGTCTAACTTGTACTAATTGCATATTAGGCCCTTTTTTGCCACCGGATGCGCTATTGGCTGCGGTTTGAGTGGGCTCGTGGCGATTTTATCGTTAGGGATGCACTTCGCCTTGGTTAGAGAAAACCGACGTAAAGATGAGATGTATGGAACGGTGACTCAGAACATCGAGATTAACGTGTCCGAGGAAGGGGATTACAGCAAGGATTTTCGATATTTCACATGAGGACTGAGGTGGCATTGCTTTCTGGCGAACGTGGAATACCCATCGTGCTTCTGAGCATCAATACTCTGCAATGTGGTTACTGGTACCATTTCTCAATACTAAAAGTTTTACTGTTGACTATAAAACCTAAAGCAATTGAAGAAGTAGAATTCAAAACTAAGCATATTTTACACCACTGTGTATTAAATCCATCCACACCCATGCCAAGCGACACCCGCAAAACAAGAAATAAAAACGGCTCACATCCTCAATCCATCAACAATTGATAGCGCCTTGTAAACCGACCCGCGAACTCGCACAATCATATGTTGGAAGAAATTCCTGGCGATATGGCTTCCAGTTTCTCGATCATCTCGTCAAAGAAGGCCTTCTGGATCTGACTGCCCAATTTGTTGGTTACGTAGCATGCAGGGCTAACGGAACAAAGTAATTGGTCAGTAAGATACCTCATCATCGACTCACTTGGGTACATGCGCTCACTCTTGGTTATGACAATTATTCAAATATTGGCCACTACTCTCAGTGCCGGCGAGAACGCCGTGCACAAGAGCCCGGCTCCCCATCTCGGTACTACGAGCAAGAAAGTCGGGCGGGCCAGCCATACCCTCCCTCAAAAGACCAGACTTGCAATAGCTCGGGTTTGGTGTGTTAATGACAACGCTTTGTTTTTTAGATGCCTTCATTCGAGAGTCGAGTTCGCGCACGGCGTAGAGGACAAGAAGCTTCGAAACTTGATACCTGGAACCAATGTCGCCTTTTTCGGGATCATTAAGGCGGGCGAAAATGGACGTGTTATTGTCGGGGATAAGCTCCTTGATTGGTGCCCAGTAGTGCATAGCAGAGTTGGGAATGACGAGTCTACCTAGCGCCGGCGATTGGCGCAACTTTGGTAGTAGTAACAAGCAGAGCAAAAAGGTGGATAAGACATTGACTGTAATGGTGCTCTCATTGTCCTCGGACTTGCTGTACTTCATTGTGCAGATTCCAGCATTGGCAAGCACAGCATCGAGACGAACCAAAGAATTGTTGGCTCTGTCAACAAGTTCCTTGACAGAATCGTAGCTGGCCATGTCGAGGTGCCATACCTCTACCGAGTCGGGGGATCGGCTTGTCGACTCAAGGAGGAGGGACCGAGCCTTTTCTCCCTTAGAAACATCGCGGACAGCCATGATAAGCTTCCCCAATCCTATGCGCAAGAGGTGCTGACTGGCTTCGAAGCCAAGACCAGTATTGGAGCCTGTAACAATAATGGTCTGCTCGGAAATTCCCTGAACATGTTCTGGGTAGGGAAGTGTAACAAACAAGTTGGACGCAAAGACGGAACCCACGCCGTGTATAGCAGACAGAACAGACATAATTGACGATGATTTTGAAGATGATTTTGAAGATGAGAGGCGTACATCTTTGGGATTCTACAATCTTTAAATATTCTTTATGTTCAATGATGAGGTCGGCTTACCGTACCCACTCACTGCGCTAGTCAGGGCTTGTTGAAGGCGGGTTTAATATCGCCGCTCCGGTACAGCTAGGCCCGATCTCAGCTTGCGTCTCCACCAGAGTAACCGGAGCGGATTTAAAAACCCCGCGCTGATGGGACCGTCAGCCAAATCGTACTGATGCACCTCATTCGGAGTCACATCCCAGAGAGATGTCCTCCGTACATCGTTCACTTTTTGGACAAATCTAACTCTCTCACATTGTGCCTACACAATCGTCTTTGGTGCCGCAGAGATGCGAGAAGGAAAAGTGGAGAAACGGAACAGGCCGCCCAAATCCTGTGAACTCTGCCGCATTCGAAAGTGAGTTTCATGTCGGTTCAGCAACATCGACTGACTCCTCGGTTATGGATATTTAATTACCTTTGTACAGGTTAAAATGCAACCGCGGTCTCCCCTGTGACACGTGCATCAGGAGAGGTAAAGACACGCAATGTCGATATGCACTAAATGCCGATCGAAGCGAGAGGTCCGAAAATGGAAAGGAGGCTGTTGGAGAGCGGCTGAAGAGCTTGGAAGACCTGATCACCGCCTTGGCCCAAAGGAGTGGATCGAGGCCTCAAATAGCATCCACAGTGTCCACTGATGATGGAGGTGCAATGGATGCTGAAGCAGGAGGAAGTAGTCTGAGGGCTCGATTGGGGCGTTTCAGCCCCGTTACGGAACCAACAGGAACCCTTGGAGGCGGTCAATTCGGTGACATTCGAACGGAATACGTAGATTCGAACCATTGGTCGTCCATATTGGGAGATATCAGGGACATCCGAGAGCAGTTATTGTTTCCAAACACCAATGAACATGCTTCGCTGACGGACTCCTTGACGCCAGAGGTGGAGCTTCAATCAGCAGAGGAATCCCCAGTGCCCTATCTTGTCTTCGGGCGCACAGAGCTATCCGACCTGCAGCTAATTCTGAAGACACTACCAGCTCGACAAATCTGCGACAACTTGGTCTCTTATTATTTCCGATCACAGCACACAATTCTGCGTATGTTCCAGGCCTTGATTCCCTTCCATACAGACTCCCAGATTGACAGAATGCCTCCTCTACGAAGCAATTCTACACCCTACAAAATTCCAGCAAGAGGTGAGCAAATGCAAGCTCCCACAAGTTAAAAGTGCTCTAACGAGAGAATAATTAGTACGAGTCATTTTGGGCGACGCCTGAAGACACCTCTCCAATTTGGATCGGTCTTCTTTTTGCAGTGATCAGCCTTGCCGCCAGTCTATATGAGTTCTCCAGTCTGAGCCACGGACGACCACAGAATGATATTCCTCAGGCCAAGGTCCTAGGAAGACAAGCTGAGCTTTGTCTCGTTCTTGGGAAATACACCAAGGCGAGCAAGCACAGCCTAGAGGCCCTGATAATACACATGCAAAGTTGCTATCTGCGCTCCAAAGATTCCGATGTCAACCTCTGGTTTCTTGGGGGTGCGGTTGTTCGATTAGCAATCAGCCAAGGCTATCACCGAGATCCCTCCAGGCTTCCTGGCTCATTTTCGCCTTTTGAAGGCGAAATGCGTCGCAGGATCTGGATCAACATATTTCAAATTGACTCTTTAATGTCATTCCAAATGGGGCTCCCCAGCATGATACCTACCGAATTCTGCGATGCAGAACTCCCGAGCAACCTTGATTACTCAGACTTCAACCCTGCATCATCAGAATTGCCACAAGCACGTCCATATTCAGACTACACGCCAATCTTATATGCAATCATCAAGGCATCGGTAATGGAAATGTTTAAAACGGTTGTCAACCACACAAGATCCCTTGTGCCAGCTCCCCGCGAAAGTTCCGTGGTTATCGATGCAAAGATCAGGGAAACATACGAGAGGCTTCCTAGTAACTTCAAGTACAGGCCTCTAAGACAGTCCGTCGTTGATAGCCCGGGTATTATCGCAAACAGAACTACCATCGAGATGCTCCATCTCAAGAGCATAATCGTGCTCCATCGACAGTCTATCACGAGTCGACAAGATGGTTGGTCGAGAAATACCTGTCTCGAGGCAGCTGGACGTGTGCTCGATAGACAGGCAGAGCTATCGGATGCAACACGGCCAGGTGGCCAATTGCACGAAGATGGATGGATGATCACAGCGCTCACTTTGAATGATTTTATCCTTGCTGCCATGGTTATATGTCTGGATCTTACCATCCAAGTACAATCATCGCAAGGTAGGGACCAGAAAGAGGATGCTTCCATTGGTAATGACGATGACTTTTTGAAATATTTCGAATCCATCAGGGCCTCTCACAAGATTTGGGCGGCAGCGAGTGCGTATTCTTCTGAAGCCCGAATCGCGGCCCAGGCACTCGAGTCGACAATTTCAAGAACCGACCATTACCTGAATCTAAACCGCCAAACCAGTACGCAAACCAATCAACAAAAAGATTATGTAGCATATCCTCACCTTTCAGTTGATGCAAAAGAAGACGAATTGGATCAAATGTCAGAAATTCCAAACGATGTCGAACAAGTTGATTGGGTATGTCGATTGCAATCATATACCAATTGGTTTGATCCCTCCTGTTTAAATAAAAGCTAACAAAATTCTCCTCATCTAGAGTTTGCTTGATAATTATTCACAACATATGCTAGACGACGATGTGGATTTGGACTCTTGGATGTTGGACATTGTGGGGCTCGCAGGGTCCTGATATGAGAGGTTTGCAGACAAGTTGCCTGAAATCACTCAGCAAGATGGCGAATATTGCTGCTTATGGCAAGATTTCTGACCAGGAATTTCCATCTGGGTTAAAATAAATGAAACAATGTCTGAGCCGAGTAGTATATGTGAATCACAAAGATTGGGAGTATTGAGATCACCATTTTGGCTGTTTTGATGGGTAGCGAATCATCGAAGCACTACCGATTGCTCTAGATGAGCCTGCAATTTCCAACATGCACGTGTCCCGATCAAAACCTGTTATCAGCATTCTGTGTCGACGTTTTTGCTTTTGCTGCCCTCTTCCTGTACTTCTTATAGGTGTCCCGCTATCCGATGTGGGGCACGCCGTCATTTCGTTTCGGGCAGCCATAAAGCTTGTGCTCCGCGGGTCGCGTCGAGACGCCTCATGGTATCCGTCAATCTTGCCTGTCACTGCAGCTCAGGATGGACACCGAGATGCACGGATTCTGGCCCGTAAGCGACGATTATTCCGAGCCGGAAGAAGCGGAGTTGGACGAATCCGGTTCGGAGGAGGCCAGGCCTCGCATCATCCAGTCTTGGCCGGTCCCGGTCAGGGTCAGGACATGGCGCGACGATTTCAAATGCTGCCTAGATGTCATCAAGGCTGTCGGCAATATCGCAACTTTTCATCACTATCCCAAATTTGTCAACCCGGGCCTCAAGATTGCCTCTCATCCCGTCATTCCGCTACCGCTCACCGAGCACCATGCGACATTGATCAAAAACGTGTGCAGGCAAGCGCCGTTTGGTCGAGGCGACGAAACTGTCGTTGATACCTCGGTGCGCAACACGTGGGAACTCGACCAGGCCCAGTTCCGGCTCGCGAATCCTGCGTGGGAGCCATTTTTCTCCGAGGTGGTGGATGACGTGGCAGCAGGCCTCGGCCTTGAGGATGTCATTGCGAAGCCTCACAAGTTGTTGCTCTACGAGCCTGGGTCTTTCTTTAAACGCCACAAGGACTCGGAAAAGGAAACGGGCATGGTTGCGACCCTTGTGGTATGTCTTCCGTCGGAGCATCTAGGCGCCGATGTGCATGTGTCGTTTGGCCAACAAAAGTCGACCTTCTCGACAGCTCCGACATCTTGCTTTGACCTTTCGGCTATCGCCTGGTTTTCAGATGTTTCACACGAGGTTAAAGAACTGGTCACTGGCTATCGCATGGTGCTCACATATAAGCTTTTCAGCTCCAGGCATATGTCTGCCACAAGAGCTCTTGTGCAGACCAACATGATCAAAACCTCTTTGGAGCAATGGTTGGTCAAGTCGCCAGAGCTTGGTCAACTCGTCTACCCTTTGCAGCACAAATACACGAAAGCAAGCATTTGCCTTGATAACATGAAAGGACGCGATCGTTCCGTTTGTTCAGCCTTGCACAGTGCGTGCTCTGAGTCTGGATTCTATCTCCTGTTTGCAGAAATGATGCATCAGACAGAGCATCTTGACGACTATTATGGCGACGACGAGGATGAGGATGCATCCACAAGATTAGATAATATCTGCACTGTCAATGGAGAGCTTTTGGCCTCATCTATCATCACTGCCGAAGATGAGATCCTTGGGCAGGGCTTCAAGGACCGCGATCCGGACAGCGAAGATGAAGGTGAATTTACCGGAAACGAAAGTGCACCAAGTATATACCGATACCATGACACGGTGGCGCTTATTATGCGCAAAGATCATATATCCACTTACGTGAGGTCCCACTCGTCCTACGGGTCCTACTCGGTCTTCTACTCGCCCAACTCTGGTTATAGAGACCCCGAAAACAAAACAGAGGCGCTCGTGAACATGATTTCTCGGGACCTGGAACAATCGCTCGATCATCAACTTAGCAAGGATGCGGCTCTTCATGTTATGAGCACCGTCCTGGACAAGGACCCGTGGTTGCAAGGGGAAACAATCAGCCTGATTTCAAGATGGGCCTTGCGCCTAAAGGCTTCAAATTTGTTGGCCCAGTGCCTCCTCAAAAGTATCGGATGTCCAAACCACCATGGAGCCGTTTTTCAGGCGCTTGCATCTTATCCGACGCCTCAAGGGCAGCCTTTCGACTGGAACAGCACGTAAGTCGATGAACTTTATTGCAGGCAAATTACGCTGGCTGCGCAAATGGTGTTGAGAAATCAGCTAATGAATCCGCCTGGTTGCAAAAGGTTCAAACCATTTCTGGACGCCGCCAAAGCAAAAGATGTTCAACTACTTATGGATACAGGCGTCCGACATCTTCAATCCACCCCGCATGCTAGCGCCTTCAAATCATGGATCCAGAGAGCTCTCGACGAGAAAATCATGTCACAGACCGATTGGCAGATGGGAGACAGACCTTTTATCTGCGCGTGCCTCAGGTCTCCTCGCCGAGACCCAGCATGGATCTTGGAAACGTACGTCGGAATTACTGCTGTCATGGCCAAGGCCACGTTCCACTGACATTCGATTAGATTCCTTCCACACGTAGTCTCCAAAGCGGGTCCTGATTTACTCTTCGCTATTCTCCATGACATTGCTGAAAACAGAACCCCGAACGAAGGTGACAGGTCCAAAGCTATTTACCAATACATTATCAGCCACTGTGGGAATAAGCTTGCGCCTCAGATAAGCACACTCGCATCTCCGAGATATCCCTTGACCGGCTCATCTCCTGGGAGACAATTCACCATCTTTTTCAAGGAAGCGCATCTTATTGGCGCCGGCGCTGAAGCTGGTCAATTACTTGACAGTGCGTGCGAACATCTATCAAAGTCAGCTTGGCCACCCACTCAGGACTGGGATACATTTTTCTGCGACTTTTTGATGCCATTGGTCGAGGTGATGCAAATAAACAAATGCTCTCCTACACAAGCAACACGAAACTTCATTGAAACTGCTTTGCGTACTGTGGCCCATACCCTGGTCGCCTCCAAACCCCTCCCCCAAAGATCAGCAGGTTGGGCTCACCAGCCCCGTGGCTGCGGGTCGAACTGCTCGGACTGTCCTCGGTTGGACGCATTTCTCATCTCACAGGAGGTACAATGGTTGTTCAAGGGGGGCCAGGGTCGTCGCAATCACCTCGAATCCCGTCTTCCCTCGAGTATCTTTAGGCTCCAGACACTACGCACCGGGTCCCCGCTTACTCTCGAGGTGACAAAGGTGGGACACGACACGGAATACAACATGCAGGTTTACGAGTTCCGGTCAGCCATCTCTCAACTAAAGGGATATCTGTCTCTAGTAAAGTCGGATTTTATTCAGACCTTTCTGGGAGAGGATCTGTATCGTGAGCTAATTCTGCTCAAAAAGCCGAATGGCAACAATCTTTGGGGAGGCCTACATCCGTTTGGGGGAGACGGCGGGTCAGACACACGACCGGCAAAACGAATCCGGGGACCATGGCCAACGTGATGTCGAGGGTCACAGTTATAAGTAATGTTTCCTATCATTAATAGGGTGATTACGTCGCGTTGGGGCCGTGGCTGGAGCACGTCTTGTCTCAAGTCCTCGGATCTTTGGATTTCTTTTCCACTTTTCAGGTTGTGAGTGGGTTTTCCTGGTTCTAATCTACTTGATTTCGGTGTTTTGTGTAGGTTTTTAATTTAAGTGAAGAGCTTTTACAAGGGAAATTGCTATTAGGATGAAGGAGAAAGACAAGGAACCCTATCATCGGTCACTGTGAACAATTCCTCGTCTATATACATGCTCATACCGGCACACGCCACTTTTTCTATCTAATCGGTATTATCCACCTCTTACAGTGAATATCTGAAGCCCTTGTTGTCAATCTCCGTCATGTCATGCATACCAGCTTCCACTGCCTCCTTCTCATCAACATCGCCAGCGGCGTCGCGCCTCTTGTTCTCACGATACATGTAAATGTATAGAACAACGATGGAAAGCAACTTGACAGTGTATCCAACCAACATAGCGATGTAGGCACTGTGGTAGCCAGCTGCGGAGAGTCAGTGCATCTGAGGAGCGTTGCAAACGGCAATTTCAACTTACGAGCTTCACTTGAGCGGAAAGTCTGCGGGCCAATAATGTTTCCAACACAGTATCCGGTAAACAAGATGGCGGCCGTTAGCTGCTTCTTGGTCGAACCCGCCACGTTGGAGGAAATCATGGTCAAGGACATGCTGAAGCCGAGACCTTGGAAATAGCACATCCAGAGAGCGACGAGGCGACCCCACTATTGAACATGTCAGTTAGAAATAGCTCATGGGCTTCGATTGCATCAGTTACTGACCTTGTTTGAACTTGGAAGCCCGACAAGCAGCGCCGATCCCAAAATGCAGATGGAGTTGGCCACAATCATGGTGATGCACCTCGAGTTGGGGAACTTGGTGCAAATGACTCCGCCAATAATCAAGGCCAAGAACTGCACCGCTCCACCGGGAATCTGCAGATACTGCGTGCCCAGCGTGTCAAAGCCAAAGCCCTTGACGATGAGACTTGCGAAGCTCGTGAGGGCCGAGTTGGGCACCTGGGCGCCGACGGCCATGATGAACAGGATCCACGTCTTGGGGTCCTTCGCGCACTGGACCGCTTGGTACGACTTGAAATGCTTGTTCTTGACGCCCTGTCGGTTGCGCGAAACTCGGAGCGTGGCGATGCGGCGCTCTCTCTCGGTCAAGAAACGCGCCGTGGCAGGCAGGTCCGGGAGGAAAATCAAGCTGATGATGCCCCACGCGGTGCTCGCAGCGCCGAAAATGAGAAAGACGTACATCCACCGCTCGAGGCCCGTGGTGATGTGGCCGACGGCGTAGCCGATGAGTCCTCCAAACATGGTGGCCACTCCGTTGGTGCAGTAGTAAGCCTCGAGGCGCAGCGGCTGCTCATTCGTGGTGTACCAGATGGACATGATGAGCACAAAGGCCGGGTTGACGACGGCTTCGAGAAGACCCAGGAAGAAGCGGTTGGCGGCCATGCCGGCAAAGGAATTGCACGCGGGCGTCGTGATGAGAATGATGCCCCAGATGATTGTCGTGATGGAGACCAAACGGCCAACGGGGAGTCTCTGCATGAGGTACGAGGCCGGGAATTGAGAGGCGAGGTAGCCAAAGTAGAAGATGGAGCCTGCATACGCTGTTAGCCGGGTTTCTGAGTGTATGTCGCGACCCGAAGGGATTCACCGAGCCATGAATAATCCTGCCCCTTGAGGTTAGTTCCCTCCTCCAATCCGTAGACGCTGGCAAAGTTGATTGAGTTCTTGTCCAGGTACTGCAGCGTGTATGTGCCAATCAAGATTGGGACCACGCGCAGGTCAATCTTGCGAAGCACCTTCTTGACCTCATCCTCGGAAAACTCCTCATCTTGCGCTCCCGCGTAAGCATGGTAAGCATCGTCCAAGTCCCTGCTTGAAGCGTCGCTGTCGAGTGGTGCCGCTACGGCGCAGGACTTTTCAACGTCTTTGGATTCCATTTTTTCGTTTTTTTTTTGCACCCTCGCTCTCGCTTTCAATTTTTGATGGACCTCAATCCATCCTATTATACCTCGCTCGACAACCCTGACTAGTCCCCCACGCCGCTTCGCATGTGCAGCTTGGTCATCTCCTCGCCCACTTCTGCCCTCTCATCCTTGCCTGGAAACAATAATGATACCGGAGTTCGCCCGGTCTCTGGCTCAGTGCAGGGACGTTTTTCTGCCCTGATATTCGGTTTCGACAGCGTCGTAACGGGCCCATGGAAGAAAGAATGGGTTTAAGGCGGGGTTATGGGCCAGAGTTGGATGCTCAAAGCAACGTGGCGAGCCAATGGTTTGCACTGCATCTCGATGGCATCATCGAGGTGGATATTGAGGTGATGAGCGGCCAGGGATTGACGGGGGTGGGGATGCATCCATGTCCCCTATTTCCGGATTCCCCGTACTCCCCGAACTCTGGGGCATGCCTCGAGTCGGGCACTGCCCAATTGGCCTACTTGATTGGTGCTGTGCCTCGAGTCGGCGAGCTGCTTCATTTTTTCTGCATCGTTTGGAACTGCTTGGCAAACGGCTAACCCTAGTGCCCGCGGAGATCCTTGGCTGGCAGTCTTGGAATGTCCACATCGACTTCGAATACGTGTTTGACCCCAGAAAACGCGCCAAAGAAAGGTTCGTAATAGCCTCACCGTGCGCCAGCCAGCAGCAATGAGTCTTTTATGGGAGGTTCCACATGTATGAAGCCATTCTACTCCGTAAAAATAACGTGTTGCCCAAGGCCATCCTTTGATTGACCTGCACTTCCTACGCGGTCGGATGATATCATATTTCACATCATTTTAACGAGAAGATTTTTTAATGATATTGGCACAATTAAATTTCTTGTTTCTTTTTCTTTTCCTGCACGCTTGATCAGAATCAATACTTTATTGTGTGATGAAACTGTACTTTACTCAACCGCAGGGTTCAAATATTCTCATGCTTCAACAGGCAATTTGTCCAGATCATCATAACCAACCGTTTTACCAACGTTACATCTAATCTTAAAACCACGGAATCTTCAGTCTCTTGTTCGGGGATTTATGCTCATTGTGATGACCGAGGTGGCAATCAAGTTTTATGATGCACATCAGCAACCTACCCTACAGACCAGAATTAAAAGCCATTTATGTAGATGCTATCACCGCACGTACCTGCCAAATGTCTCAGTGTATGCAATCTTTATGAAATAAAGGACACAAGTGGGGACGGGCGAGTATGCCTTGACCGGATATCTTAGTGAAGCTAGGAGCCTTAGTGTTGGAGGGATGGGATGCATTTGTGAATGGGGAAATCTCGGAGAAGTTAGCCATGACCAACATACAGCCCATTCTAGCGGTGATCGATAGGATTAAATAACTGAGGATCAATATCTTATACCTTCCCGAATCCATTGATAGGTCAACTTTACGGCGATGCTTCATCTCATGCGGGCGAGCCCGCCGAAGAATCGGCAAAAGTCTCGTGGTGCATTTACCGCCGCACCCAAACCTCAAAAAAAGTCGGATTGTGGGGCAGGGCGGAGTCTTCAACACATTTATTTTTGTTTCAGTCTAGGTTGTCAATCGCTAAATGCCGTGTAACCCTTTGGCTAAGAGATCCGCCCTGCCACCTTATCGTGGGGATTCCTCAAGCATAATTGCCAAGTTTATATCCAGAGCTGTCATCGTCACTATGTGAGCCTCGGACTTCGGAGCCTTCCTTTTCCATCTGGATGAATCATGCTTAATAATTAGGGCGCCACCGCGTGCGCCACGTACGTAGAAGCCTAGGAGAATTACTCTCAGGAGGGCGGTATGGCTGTGTCCACGGTGACTTAATCGCCGGTGTCGACCCGCAACTAGCCCTGTACCCTTTCTTGGTACTGGGGAAATACCCCAGATTCAGCAAGCAGGAGTAAAATCGGGGTGGAGGCTCTTTGGTGAATGCCTCAGCCCTCCCCTGCCCCTGTCTTGTTATCGCGGTGGAACACATGATAAGGGCTCCTTCCGGCATCTCACTCACCGTACAGCGTAGACCTGTGGGTAATTGGATCTGTCCGGTGGAGTGTTTGGGAGCCAGATTGTCGGGAGGGCGCTTGGCAGATTTGTAAGCCAGCTAACTAGCCCAAGGAGAATTAATAATGGCATCGCGTATATCGATCAAGTCCGAAGGCCGAGCTACAGAATACCATTGGCTTCAAAAAGACAAGATTGTTTGCTCCAACATGTCTCATTTCTTTGGTATCCATCTCAATCAGATAACAATAATATGACCACCAAACCGATCCTCATCTCGGGCGCCGGCCTCGCATCCCTGCTACTTGCCCAGTCCCTGCGGCTGTCCAAGATACCGTTTCGAATTTTTGAGCGCGATGCATCATTTGTGTTCCGCGCACAGGGTTACCGACTGCGGCTCTCAAGCGAAGGTCTCGATGCTATCGAGTCCGTCCTTGACGCACCGTCCTGGGAGCGGTTCTGGGACAAGTGCGGCAAAACGGGCGGCAGCGGTTTTAGCGCATTGGATGCTGTGACGGGTGAACAGACCGAGCACATTGTTCCCGAGAACCTTTCTTCGCGAGGCGGAAAAGTTGTTGGAATCGCTCGGGGAGAGATGCGAAGAATATTCGCCGACGGCTGTGAGGAGCACATTGAATGGGCGAAACATGTCACTGGCTATGAATTGACCGAGGACGGTGTCCGAGCGATATTTGCCGACGGCACCAAATCCATTGAAGGCTCAATGCTCATCGGCGGCGATGGCATCTACTCCAAAGTTGCCAAGCAAGTGTCGGGCGGCAAGCTCAAAGTCTACGACACGGGCGCCAGGGGCATCCACGGCCAGGCGCCCACCACGGCCTTCAAGGGTCTGGGCGAAGGCGTCTTCAGGTTGCGCGACGGCACGCGCCCCGACGGTGCCGTCTTCATCATCACCAATGTCCGCCCAGGAGAAATGAACGATCCCAATGTTCAGTTTGGCTGGACCATGGGCAGCCAGCCAGGAGTCATCCGGGCGCCCAACGACGATTACAGCATTGTGGGCAAGCAGGCCGCCGACATTGCCAAGTCCTTTGCAAAAGACTGGCACCCGCGCTTCAAGCCGCTTTTCGATAACATGGACGAGTCCGAGGCCGCATTTTGGAAGATTACCTGCTCAAGCCCGTCCGGCGTGCCGAGCTGGCCCAGCGAGCCCCGAGTAACCGTCATTGGTGATGCTGTCCATTCCATGACGCCTGCGGGGGGAATCGGAGCCAACACGGCTGTCAGAGACTCTGCGCTGCTGGGCAGATTGCTGCGTGAAGCTGGGGGCTACAGTCCCGAGGTTACTGCTGCTTACGAGAAGGAGATGAGGGTATATGCAAGCGAGGCAGTGCACCAAAGTTATACTGGGGCGGTTGGTGGATTTGGCATTCGCATTGATGAGGAGACTAGCCCAACGATATAGACCGAGTCTCTGGGAATTTTGAGAGGGGGATCATGAGAACATATTAAACATTAATTTTTACGATAGATGAGTTTGAAATCCACTTGCCGTTTGGGCATAGTTCAACCAGACCCTCTTACTGCGTTGATCCAAACTTTTTCCATCCAACCCATTTGATGCGGGACAGATTCAGAAATAATCTAGACAGAACTTTGCCGTGGGCGCGAAAGCCACTTATTCCACACCAAGAAAAGCTCCTCAGATAATAGGGTTGAACGCCGGTTCAAGTCGTACAACATGTTACTGGTCAAGTGGCACATCCGGTTACAACACAAGTCAGCACTCTAAATATTATCCCGTCAACCAATGCTCCAGTGATGCCTGCTTCCCAGAGCTCATAGCTTTGCGTTTGTTTGTTTTCCGAATCCCAACTGGTGTATGTTGAGCTTGTTTGGGTGGTTTGGGTGGGCGGGATTGGCGGGACGGAGCAGCAACGTCATCGGTCGCTTCTACTTGGGGCCTGTCTACTTGGCTCTCCTGGCTGTTTCCGTCTGGGCTGGTAGCATCAAATACGAGCCGCATGGGCACGGCACGCAGAGCTTCTTCCATGGACGGCTTGATGAAGCAGTATTTTTGGGGTGCGCCGTTCAACCATCCCTTCTGCTTCAAGTCGCTGAGTGTATAGGGAGTCGGGAGCTCCTCGAGTTTCCGAATCTCATAGCCGTATTTGGACCGGCCGTCAAGTTCGCCGCGGTCGAATTCATCATTGAGCAGGCCGCTGGGGTCGCGAATTTCGCCTGGTCTTTTGCCGGGGCTGATGGTGGCTATGTAGCGAATCGAGGATGCAGGGCTTGTCTCGTATATGTAGAGTCGCTTCACAGTGGTAGGGATGAGATAGCTGCGGAACTCGTGGTTTTTGAGACGTTTGGCAATGTTTTCCACATGCTGAGGGTGGATGGAGATGATGATGTCGCGCTCCAACACGGTTGGTGCCATTTTACGCGTCGTGCAAGCAGAGCTTGGAGATGGAACAAAGCCCACCACGAAGGCTGGGGGACGGATTAACTCTCGGGCCGACTGTCTCACCCACACACCAACACTTGCATTTGATGAGATCGGCTGAAGAATTTAGGACATGATGTAGATTGAAAAACATTCAAAGAGAATGGTAAATTGCCTTTAAAGGGCTGAAATGCAAGAAGAAAACCCAAAACGGCTGCTAGTCTGTTCCATTTGACACCTACTTTTGAGGAGTGCAAGATGAGACCTAACGCTGCCGCGGTCTGGAGTCCCATCTCTGCATCTGCAGCTGAGACGGGACAAATGTGGCCTAACCAATCTGGAAATATGGCGGTTTATCCCTTAACCCCGCCCGGTACGGGATGTTCCAGATCCCATCAAACGTTTCTGTTACATGATTCTGACAAAGATGTTCATAATGGACTCGCTACTCTTTGCATGCGTGGGCATTGGCTTCGTCGCCGCCGTCATCACCAGCATCCTCAAGGCTTTGAAGGAGGGTCAACACAAGCGATTGCCCCCGGGCCCGAAAGGCCTTCCTTTTTTCGGAAACTTGAATGATTTGCCAAAACCCGGTGTGCTCGAGGCGCACCATTGGTTGAAGCACAAAAGACATTATGGTGAGTCCATCTTCAAACTCGCCTCGATTACTTTGCCTTGTCTAAAAAAGAATAAAATTGGTTCAATTTAATAGGCCCAATCAGCTCAGTGAATGTGCTGGGCCAGACTATCGTAATAATCAATGATGCACGGATCGCCATTGAGTTGCTGGAAAAACGTTCGGCTCAGCATTCATCTCGGCCGAGACAGGTTTTTGCGGGAGAAATGTTTGTTACAATCAATATCTGGATTCTATCCCTTGGTGCTTCTCGATCGTATTTCAAGTGTAATGGCTAACAAGGTGCGATAGGATGGGCTGGGAAAACGCTATTGGACTTTCTCAATACAATCATCGCTTCCGGATTTACCGCAAGAACATGAGCCGCATTATCGGCTCCAAAGTAGCGGCAGCACAGTATAATTCATTGCAAGAGATAGAGGTTGGCCACTTTTTGCTCCATGTTCTGGACGACCCCCACGGCCTTGTGGACAATATTCGAAGGTGAGTTTTCGCCTACCATTATTGAATGAGCCCCGCTCGTTAACCCTGCCGAAGGGAAGCAGGTTCAGTTATTTTAAAAATTGTCTATGGTTATACGACAGAACAATTCAAGAATGATGTCTTCGTTGACATGGCAGGCGATGCGATGGATAAGTTCTCGCGTGCTGTAGTTCCCGGTGCACATATGGTGGACCTGATACCGTTTTGTGAGCCCCCCTGGTCGGGAATGATAGGAACACTTTTGAACTGAAGACATACCCTAACCGCTTTAGTGAAATACCTTCCGGACTGGCTTCCTGGAATGGCATTCAAAACTGTTGCTCGAAAGTGGGGAGCGGAGCTAGCGAGCGTGACCAACAAGCCATATGCTTTTGTCAAACACCAGAGGGCTCTAGGCAAAGATGACTCTTCGTTCGTATCACAGCTATTAGATACAGCCGACTTAAATCCAGAAAAGGAATTTACTAATAAGTGGTCTGCCATGGCACTATACACCGGAGGAGCTGATACGGTGAGTTGACTTGTTCAGTTGACCTCAGGTCCAGTACGGCGTTCTTATATCACTCAGACCGTTTCTGCACTCGCGTGTTTCTTCCTTGCAATGACCTTGTTTCCGGACGTTCAGAAAAAGGCCCAAGAGGAGATTGATTGCGTCATCGGCTCTGATAGGCTGCCAAACTTCTCAGACCGCCAGGACCTACCTTACATTGAGGCCGTCGTCAAGGAGGTTCTCCGTTGGCATCCAGTGGCACCAATGGGACTTCCACACACGAGTACTGCTGACGATGTATATGATGGGTATTTCATTTCGAAAGGATCCATGTTGCTTGCAAATATCTGGTGAGTATTTCAATGACTTACTTGACTGGCGAGCGAGCCTGGTCTAATGCGGTCGGATACAGGCACTTCACCCATGACCCAGAAATATACCATGATCCCATGACATTTATGCCCGAGAGATTCTTAGAAACCAAAGATGGCAAGGTGGAGCCTGATCCACATTCGTTTGTGTTTGGTTTCGGGCGGCGAATTTGTCCTGGACGCATCTTGGCTGACAACACACTGTACATCACCATTGCACAGTCTCTGTCTGTGTTCAAAATTCAGCCGAAGTCGGAGGCTGGCGGGAAGATTCAGCTAAATGCGAAATTTACACCAGGTGTTGTTAGCCATCCAACACCGTTCAAGGCAAAGATTACGCCCCGGTCCGCCCACCACGAAGAGCTGGTTCGATCGATTGAGAAAACGTCCCCATGGCAGGAAAGCGATGGAGATGTTCTAGAGAGTATGGGTTCTTGAATTTGTCTCCTTTTTCTGGTGGTATTCATCTGACGTTGATCTGGACTGGGCCCCATCAATCTGCTTGGAGAGAGAAACTGCTGTTTCTCAGCCTGGGAAAGCTGGGCGGGGGGCTCGACCCAAACAAACCAGACAATGGGGATAAAACAACGCTGCTGGAAGCAATGTGCAACTTTGTTGCCAAGGTTCAAGGCATTATCTGGACCATGACATCATGTAACGCAAATTTGAATAAATAGGGAATTGGTTGTTTTGATAAAAAAAAACACCCTGCTTTATCTCCTGCAAAGGCTACTGGCGCAAATGAGGGGCGTCGTGTGAAGGCATGCAGGCCAGAGTAATGGGAGCACCTCTGCTACGCTAGCGTTAACAGAGTAGCCCGCAGCTGGGTGCCGGTGCCAATCTACGTACTGCTACTGGATGCCCCAAAGTCCTTGCCAAGCATCAACATCTAACTGAGAAATGATTGGTCTCATCCACGCAAACGCTTACTTTTTATGTGACCGAGTGTTGACGGAGCAAACCGTGACAAGGAACACCCGTCTCAGAGCCTGACTAGCCACTTTTAGGGCCAGTATATAAGTCTACCGGGACAGCCGCCAGCCTTGTTCACAATTCTTTCGCAATCATCTTCGGCCCATTTCCCCTCCATCTGCCTCTGCGGCGCACCGCCCCAGGGCCTCATCCCGCCTCATCCCCGCATTATCATGGTAGACTTTCAATTCCAAATGTGACGCTCTGGGCTGACAGCTGGAAGCCGCCGCCTCGATCTCTGGTTGATTTGCGGCGCCAAGAGGAGTCAGCGCAGTCAAGCCCGATGCAATCTGCAGGAAGGACGCTGCAAGACGGAATGATGTGAGTATCTGCCCACGACTCCCTCGGACTTTTTGAGATCCTGGATTGATTTGGCCCCAGGATTGAACCCAAGCACCACCCAAAGAATGGGATAGTTCAAATAGGCATTTTGCAAGAGGGCTCCATCTTTAACAGCAAAATCAAACAGGCTGGCGATGCAGAGTATCATGCTGGAAATCGCTGCACAGGGTTCAATGCCCAGCTGTCAGTCCAGCAGAACACGTCCAACTTTTCTGGTGAGGTGGAGCAGGGCAGGAATAGCAAAGTATTTGAGGGAAATGTAATCGGGGACGACACCCCTGCGCAGAAGACTTGAGGTGCTTCCAATGTTATTGAATACGGATGGGTGTCATCCATTTCCCTGTGTGTTATTTAGCATAACTGCCGGCATTAGGCGGAGGGGATTGGAGAAAGGGGATGATAGCACAGTAGAATACGACGCAGTGATTCGGAAGGAAATGGCTTTATTAGGAATAACCAGCATGAGGAGTCTCCATGATAAAAAAAAATCCCGACATATATGTGCGTTTCTTGTTGGTTCATCCAACTACTCCTTGCGTCTGTGGAGCATAATGAACGTGTTTCATTAGACGCCTGCAACGGGGTGCCTGCGCAACGCCCAAAGCGGCAGTGTTAGTGGCTGCAATTGAGTCGCACGACGTCAGTAAAATAGTGGGCTCAGCAATACAGCAAGCTAGGAGCTTCTATCTATTTCGGTGCGATTCTGAGGTGATGTATTATGATTCCAGGAATGCGTCCGATCAGAAGAGTGGTGGACCATTGGCCGACAGCACGCCAGCTTATCAGTGAACTACCCAGCACCACAGCGGGGGAGGCCCACCACTCACTCTGGCTGGATTTATCGGATAGTTTTTCGAACTTTTCCAGAAATTTTGCCATTTCATCCTTCGCATTCCTAGTAGTGGGCCATCTCTAACTTGGGGCTTGAAAAAAAAAGGCTTTTTGAATTGAATAGATGATGTCGGACTTTGATGCACCCTCTGCAATCATCATGGTCGCCTCCACTTCCCATGCAAGTCTCCGCTCAGGCTCGTGTGCTTAAATCAATGCCTCAATGGCCGAAAACAGCCTCTTCGGCATGGATATGAATGGCACGTGGCTTGCATCAAGCGATGCCGACTTGAGCCTCGGCCCTCCCTGCTGGGCCATTTGCTGTTGAACCTGGTAGGGTATGGCATTGTCCTTGGTACAAAACACGTAGGCAATCGGCAGCGACGTTTTCCATGGTTCAAAGCCCGATGGCAGTGTGAAGAGGCCCAAAGCCGAGTGGGTTAGCTGTGCAGACCATTTTTCCTGCTCTGGGCCGGTGAGGTCATTGTGCGCCACGTCTGGCAACATCTCCTCGATCCCTACCACTCGGTCATCCTTGGGTCCGTTAGATGTTGAACCACCGAGCATTTGGGGTATTCGATATCTCACCATCAATTTCATCCACGGTAGCGGCTGGCCTCCGAGCATATCAAAAATAGACTTCCCCTTGGGGATCATAAAGGCAGAGATGTAGATGAGCTGAGAAACTCCTCCTTTCAACCCTGCCGATTTACGTGATTCCACATCCAACCCTTCAACGGCGTTGCTTGCTACAGCGCCCCCTGCAGAGTGACAGAGTATAATGATTTCTTTTCCTTCCTCTGCCAAGGAATCAAGAACGTTGCGTACCGCTGAGACGTCATCATTAAAATCAGCTAATGGTGTAGTTGTTCCGCCCAATGTTGGTGGTCTGATGTATTTTGTTGGATACCCCGCGTTCTCGAGGATGGAAATAAAGGTTTCCCAACAGGAGGGAAGTTGCCATGCACCGGGCGCAATAATAATAGTTGGTTTGTCTGACATTGTGATGATAGTGGAGCTTAGCGATTGGTGACGCGCGATGTCTAATAGTAAAAAAATCCAGTGAATATAGAAAAGTAAGACCATGAACCCTATGGTGAGCCGTTTAGAACGCTTTTCAACAGTATTGCCATGAACATCTGTTCATCTGGACGCGAATCACCGAGCGCATTCGGTGGGAACGTATGTTGAGAGGAGTCGAATCCCTGCTAAATTGTGGAACGGAATTGATGAATTCGTCCTGGAGTTGCCCTTTGTAGTTATCGCCGAGTCGAGTTCGAAATCGCGACCGTCGGGTTTGGGTAACATTTCGTCTCAAACGCTTGAAATAGTCATGGCCGAAGAATCTGACGTACTGTTTTATTCGATGATTGGGTTCAAGGCCTGTAGCTTTCGAGTCAATTCGCCAAGTGCAATTGACCATTCTCAGCATTTGGCCACCATCAGAAATCCGGATCCCTGTGCCGACGCACCAACCTACCAAGCTATACAAGGGGACCACCCAGTTTTGGCCAAATGCGGGGTACAGTCATCAGGCCATGGTGGAAATGGCTATCGCTGTCGTTGATGCGTCCTAAAAGGTGAAAGACCGCCGTGCTTCACGATCGACATAGATTACCCTTTAGGGCTTGAGTTCTTGATAGTAACCCGGTATTTGAGCCTCCTCTGCAGGTACCCAACCGTGTCTATTATAACATATATTTGTACTCTTTTTTGATCATCCTATTTTCTGGTGGCTGACTGGTCCACCTACTCTTGATGACACAAAAAACGGAGAGTGCTAACGTTGTCCTGTTTCCGACTGACATGTCGGCCATTGCTTACAGGCGTTTAGCCTCAACAGAACATAAAGTATGCCGATCGCGTTCACTAACGGGCCAGATTTTATTTTAAATGTCGCATTATTTGAACATACTGTGCTGGGATTGATGCGCCTTAGCTGCTGCATTAGTCTAAGATTTTGTTGTGCTGTGCCAATAGCGCGTGGACTTGACTTTTGATGCGGGTCGCCTTTCCTGCCCATAGAGAATACCTGGTGCCTTGATTAATGGGCCTGATTTTCAATTGGGTCGAGATCGCAAAAGGTGGGTGTGTCACAGTGCAAAGCTGTGTAAGCTTATGGTAGAATGAGTAGGTATCAAGGATGCCCATCTGAATTATCCCCCGTATCGCGGATCCATAGCGAAAAGATGGCATTTTCCAATTAATATGAATAAGAAATTACGTGGATACAATTTTTGCCTTTCTTCATTCTTTATCTTGGCAGTGATGTCGAATGCTTCGACGAAGAACAAGACTGGATGGGTGCCTTGCAGCGATATCATGGTGGTACGAATCCTGGGTTGTACTGCATCCCTTCAATTCTTACAAGACTGCAACGACGTTGACTTGAGAGGGTTGTTCGAATATTATGTCAGCCTATAGTTCACTGGCTTTCCGAATTCCCCTGCGACTTGGACAATATCAAGCCCAATCCCCGCACCACCAGAGGTCATCACTTTGCCAACTCGTTGTTCTAAAACTCAAATTATTCCCAATCGCTTCCACCTATAAGCACTGTAATCTAGCTTGTAAATCTCTTCCTTCAACTAAGCTGCGATGCCAAGGACTCCAGCTGGGCCGAAACCATATGCGACAACATGAGTTCGTTTACATCCATCATCGAAGAGGGCCTTTGGGTACCTGGTGCGTACGATGAGAGTATTCCCCGATCCCAAATAATGACCGATGCGTATACACATCTGAGAAACGTGGGAATCCGGGCCGGCCTCACAGTAGAGGATGTCAGAGATCTGTCCCCAAAATACTGGAAGGTTTTTTCTGACTGTGAGTGGCCAAACGAATAAAAGACATGGCTGGGATTGATCAGGAATGTACAGTCGTTATCACGTCCGATGTCTCACTCGGTGTGACGCTCAGTTCCCACTGGACCTTGTGCCTGGGTACCATTGCGCCTTTTGCCCTGCAACGTCCAGTGTTGCAGCGGATTGCGAAACAACTCGAGAGCTTTGACATGATTGGTAATTATTTACTCACTGAAATCGGCCATGGGCTTGACGCGCGTAACATTGAGACGACGGCGACATTGAACACGGATGGGTCGTTTGATTTGCATTCGCCGACTCCTTCTTCGAGCAAAGCTATGCCCCCCTCAACACCATTATGCGGAATCCCGCGTGTAGGAGTTGTATTTGCTCAGCTCATTGTCAAGGGAGAGCACCGAGGTATCCGGCCCTTTTTGGTTCTTCTCAGCCAGGGAGGTCGCATGGCTCCGGGGGTAACCAGCCTCATTATGCCTCCGCAATCCATCACCAAAACTACCGACTACTCAATTACCAGATTCGATCACGTAAGAGTCGAGGCCCCGTATATGTTGGGAGAGCTGGAGAAGCCACAAGATGCTCGAGCAGACTTCCTCCGTCAGATCCATCGTATTTCAGTGGGGACACTCTCCAACTCTTTGATTGTGATTCCTTGCTTGAAGCTCTCGAGTTATATTCTAGGAAAATATAGCCAGCAGAGAAAAGTGGCTTTCCCGAACCAAGGGCTGGATGTCCCAATTGTCGAATTCTCAACCCAACACACGCCGATTGTTGAGGCCATTGCATACGCCAAGGTTATGGAAGCACTGGCCGATGAAGTGACAAAAATATTCACGAAAGCGACAAGTTCCACCACAAGGCACATGGTCGCATCAATCTTCAAAAATTTTGCAATGCAGTCTGGTCCGCCATTCATGCTTGAGATGGTGGATCGATGTGGGTGGAGAGGCATCTTTAGCCCGAATCAAATTCTCGATCAGTACTTGGTACAGCGTGGGAATGCCATTGCAGACGGAGATGTCCTGGTTTTGTGCATTCGTTAGTAAAATCCCTCTCTTGTACCTTATAGACAGCTTTGATTAATGATTTTCCAGGACTGGTCTCAGAAGTTCTCTTGAAACGATACGACATACCTGAGCCTCGAGACCCGACCTCACTCTTATCTCGACACGAGAAAGGTACCTGGACAGATGCTGCTCAGTTGATTTTGAATGCGGGCATAGGTGATGACGGCCACCGCGGAAACGCCTTCAACACCTACATTCTCCCGCGCAGCAGAGATATTGTGCTTGCAACAGGGCAGCGCATGGCCTATGAATCTGCCCAGGCTGCAAACGTCGATCCTGAAATCTTGGCGCTCTTTGAGGCATCTTGTATACTCAATGACATGGGCTGGTATGTGGAAAAAGCAAATCTCACATGTGTTGAGATTAAAGAAAAGCATGCAAAAGCTGTTCAGACTCTTTACCCAAGACTGAGCCAATTGTTACAGGAGACACAGGCAGAGCCATGGGCCCATGCTCCGATTTTGTCTGAGAAAAGATGGAAAGCATTCGAGAGTAGTCTCCCAAAGATCTCTGGGGAAGATGACATTAGCAATGACTTATACAGCAAGCTGTAAGGCTGAGATAGAATAGAGAATTTCATGATTATGGCTGTCTCCTATTTTATGCTAAACATTTTATTGTGCAGATCAAATCAATCTTTTGGCTATGGCCAGGAATCTAATATCACCGTGAATTTCTAAGCTCTGAGTAACAATATCGAAATTATTGCCAAGAAGATTTGGGAATATATGTAACTAAATGAATAAAGGCCATCTCTTAGATTACCTCAGTGCAGGACAATCCAAGCTGCTATTTACAAAACCCAAACTCATTCATCATATCAGTTCAGTCACGATATCAAACGCAACCCCTTCTACCAGATCAATTAGCCAGTGTAGTCGCAGTAGACCTGGCTGCTTCCAGAAACTCCGCAGCTGGTCAGAACCTTGTTGTTCTGCTTAATGTCCATAATGGTCGCTCCAGAAACACCAAGAGTGCTGCCGCTAGTAGTGGTAGCCGAGGCACCGGTGAAGACGAACTCGCCAAAGTCAGCAAAGGGAACGAGACTGTTTCCAGACGAGAAGTCTTCGACAATCCACTCAGCATCAGTCTCGCAAAGGCTGTACGATTGGCTGCTGAAGGTGTGGGTGGTGGATTTGCCAGTTGACAGATTTTGAATGGTAGCAGTTCCGGAGGTCTTGGAGTTGGCCTTGACAGTCATCTTGATGGAGTCACCAGCCGTGAGAGAGAATCCAGAAAAGGTGTAAGAGTCTAGCGTAATCAAGATAGTCAGATGCTGCCATGTCGCCAACGATTTTGAACTCATGGATACTTACAGTCGGGGTACCATTCGTACCAGGCCTCGTAAATCGGTTGTCCGTTTTGGACACCGACGTCAATGCCTGTTTGGAGGATGGCATTGGAACATGTATCACCGTCGATGCCTACCCAAGCAGAGGCGTAGTAGGTGGTTCGGGAAGATCCACCACTGGGGATGCTGGGTTTGGGAACGGTAACAGTGCCGGTAACGGAGTTGTATCCGCTGCCGATGAGAACCGCGCCAGCCCAGTTGCTCGAGTACTCAACGTGGGAGGAGTTGGTGAGCTCATCCGGCTCACCGCTCTCGATGACGGGGAACTTGGGCCTCGACATTCGGTTGGCTTCGGCGCGGCGAGCAATCTTTTCCATGTTGCGAGCACGTCGTGCGGCTGTGCCCATGGCTGCAAGAGAGCCACTGGCGAAGAAGAGAGTTGCAAGGACACTGGAAACCTTCATGTTGACGATGGTAAAGTTGAAAAGATTGGAGAACTATTGAAGCAGGTGGTGGCGATGATGGTGAGAGAGAAAGCAGCTGAGATGAGGACGGGCTTACTACTTATACCCAGTGAATCCTCATGTATTTTGAGAATAAAGCGGCCTCTCATACTTCCCAGTTACTATGATTCGAGGATGAAACAATTGCCTTGATAGATTTCTGTCTCGACCTTCCTTGAAGGAGAGTGAGGCCGAGAAGCATGCATCATTTTACAATAGTTCTTTGAGTCCAATTTGAGAAGGTCCCCAAGGGCAACTTGTCACTGTTCACAGTAACTTGTGGGAGCTTGTGAGATGCGATGAAGGTAAAGCGTCAAGCCGGTGGACACAAAAGGGTGATGCGAATTACCCAATACGGCAATACGACGATCAAGCTTGCCAAAAGTTCTCCCCGCTCCAGTCGAGAAAAAAGGGCTCTTTGGCCATTTTGATTGGAGAAGAGCACGAAGACACCATATTTGCTTGTGTATTGCAGTTGGCTCAACTGGAAACCCGTGTATTGGTAGATGAATGAGGAGAGTCCATGGATAGATCGGCATCGCGAGCAGGGGTAGATCCATCGGCCCCGGAACATGTTCCCGGCTTAGTTTCTGAGCCGATGCATAAAATCAAGCTAATATATTCCCATCAGGCTTACTGTTGCAATCTGGGTAGTAGATTTGAATGGTGAGTATGTAATCAACAAACCAATGTTATTTTTGATCATTCCATTAAGTGACAATTGATTGTCGTGATTCATTTCTGCCTCTTGTGCGCAATTTTTGCCGCTTTTCCCTGACTGCTCATCGTCAGACACTCTTGTGGGCGGCAAACATGGAACGGGCCGAACTGCAGTGCGCGATAAGCGGCGCAAATTCCATGGTTCAACTCGTCAAAAGTGCCCTTTTTGCGGATTTGAGGGCATTGTCGTCCTAGTGCAAGGCTCTTTCGGCAGGTGGACGGAAATCGGCACCGGCAATACACAGCCCACGACTTAATCGAGGCGAAATGGAAATAGCGAGACCGAAGCGTCTAATTTCAGCCCACAAAAACACCCCTGCGGATACGACCTCCACGATGGCCTGGCACGGGGCTTATCCTGTGTTATCAGCCGGACTCAGTGGAGCATGACATTTTTTATGAGACGAATGGATTGGGTCGGCTGAGAAATACAAAGAACAGACAAGGGCCGTCTTGTTAAAAAAAGTCATCCAACTATCGATCAAGTATTTGCAGTCTTGGATGCGAGGTTTCACTCAATCCTTCTCTTCTGAGCATAGGTGTGGCCGCCGATCTGACAGCTTTGGTTGGCAGCAAAAAGGCAACCAACCATGATCGTGATTTGGCCAAGTGTCCCTGCCAAATCCCGATGGCATATTCTTGGCACCTTGGCAGCGTTCGGCTATCGTTCTTCTAACCTGGCTGCAGGTACCGCCATCTTTTGTAGAATGACGGGGAACTCTATGCTTGGCGTTGGCTGATATTTCCAATAGACGGCAAGTGTAGTTTTGTTAAGGAACCTCTTTTGCCAGAGCCACGTCATTTGTGCCATGCATTTCTGCCACTGACTTTGGTTAACATCTCGAACCGAGTACAAACTTAAAAATCTGTCAGTCTGCTGCGTTGCCCGCAGCCAGCAAGTTCGCATGTCCAAACTCCGCCATCGTGGCCGCCAAATTATCAATGATGATGTCTGATCATTTCAATTAAAAACTATTATAAAGCCATTTCTATCGTTACGATCTTACTTTGTGAATCTAGGGGTTCAGAGGGGCATATGTTTGCAGACCACACATTTTGTCCCTAATGCATTTGGGTCACAACGGTATTAATGGGAGCACAAGAGCTTGCGGTAAAAGAGATTCGCGTGTAAAACAAAAGAGCAGTATATAGCGCAAACGATCTATCATATCTAACATCGACTAGAAACATAATACATCGAAATAATGGTCCTATGAGGCCAGAGTCAGGGCAATCCTCCAGTAACTAGCTGCTTCAAAGTATTGCCTGCAGCTCAGTTGCCGTTGCCGTTGTAGGCAACAAGGTTGGGGCTGCCGCTCAGGGTGCCAGTGATGCCACCGGTGGTACCAAGAGCCTTGATGCGGTTGGTAACAGCAGCAGGGGTGCTGAGACCCTCAAGAACCTGGAGGTAAAGGGCAAGACCAGCAACGTGGGGGCAGGCCATGGAGGTACCGCTGATGGTGTTGGTAGCGCTGTTGGAGCCGATCCAGGAAGAGAGAATGCTGACACCAGGAGCCATGATATCAACGCCAGCGCCTACAAAGTCAGTTAGATTCCACTTCCAGTTTCCAATACACGAGAGCTTACCGTAGTTGGTGAAGGAGGCGGGGCGCCAGGCAGAGGTAATGGCACCAACGGTCAGGGCGTTGGGGGCGTTGGCAGGAGACTGGCTAGAAACGGGAAGGGGGTTGCCAGAGTCATCTCCGTTGCCAGCTGCAACAACAGACAGGATGCCAGCGTTGTAAGCAGCGTTGATAGCAGTAGTCCAGGTCTGCTGGGCGGGGCCACCTGAGAGTTTTGGGTCAGTTTCGTTGCGTCGAGTACACCAACTGCTCCCCGTTACTTACCAAGCGACATGTTGATAACGGAGCGAGCGGCACGTCCCTTGGAGGTGATGTCGTTCACAGCCCAGTTGAATCCGTCGAGAATGATGGCAGTGGTGCTCTCAGTTCCCTGGAACACCTTAACAGAGATGATATTGGCCTGAGAAGGGTCAGCAATCACCCCGGCAGAATAATGGAAGCTGCATGATTTTTCTTACCTGCTTGGAGACACCGTAGGTAGATCCGGCAATGGTACCAGCAACGTGGGTTCCGTGACCGATAGAGTCAACGTGGGAACCGCCAGCGGCGTTGTATCCAAGGGTGGCTCGGCTACCGAACTGAGAGTGGGTGGAAAGAACACCACTGTCAACAACGTAGGCGTAGGAGCCGGAGCCAGCGGTTGTGTCGTAGACATAGCTGGTAGAGCCAGAGGTGCGGTGGGACAGAGTTCCGAGACCCCAAGGAGCACCGGACTGAGTGGTCAGGGCACGGTCAGTAACCTCAATGTCAGAGAGATACATCTTGTAGTCGGGCTCAACAAAGGCAACCTTGTATTTTCGTTAGTAACATTTCCATGTTGAGCGTGTTGAAAAGGGTTCATACCTCGGGGCTGCTCTCAATCTCCTTGATGGTAGCATCGTCAAACTCGCCGGCGTAGGCGTTCCAGTTGCTGATGTTGTACGTTTTCTCAACACCAGCAGTGTCACGTTTGGACAGGCTTCGCTTGTGGACATCGGCCACCCAGTTCAAGTGAGACTCGATCTTGGCGGTGTCGGCATCGCTCTTGAGAGTGATGATGTACTTGCCAGGCACAACCTCACCATCTCGCTTTCCGAGCTGAGCGGGAGCGGCGAGAACGGCTGGGAGCAGGGCTCCGAAGAAGAGGGCGAGGCGGCGAATGCTGGCCATTGTGAACAGTTGTTGAGATACCGGCAGGAAGACAGAAGACGATGCTGGATTGCTGGGTTGATCAACTTCAAAAGAACGGCTTCCTCGTGCATCTTTATAGTCGTTGAGGTATGTTCACGATGGATCCATCATGGCAAAATTGTATCGCCACTAGTTCTGTTGTCCGTCTTGGCTGCTGTATCGTGCGTGAGCATGTCAAAGATTCCGAGGTTAAGCATATTCAGTTTCCTAAAAAAGGCTCGGCCCACTGGGCCGAGGAGGGAAGGTAGGGTTGCAGCAATGGCATCTAACTGCACAGCAAGATTCAGGTACCTTGAAGGCCTCTGCCGTATGCAAGGAACAATTGTGGCGGTTCCTGGGCATTGCTGATAATGGCAGCTTCGTCCTGGATGGCGTTCAGATGAAGTTGCGCCTTAAAGCCGTCGCGCGCAGTGATTGGCGTCGCGACTATGCATCCCTGTCCGAAGCTGTGCATGGGGGCATCTGGTGGATGCGCAGGGCTTGGGCTGATTAGGCATTCATCCGAACTTTGCACAGATGGGCACAATACGAATTTAATGTCGACATAAGTTCCCGGAAGAATTACACAGCGAATGAGTGGCCAAAAATACGACCTCCTTCTGTTTTGGATGGACGGACGGAAGAAACTCCGGGGCTGTCGAGCGCGGACTAGTCTCCAAAATCGGCGCAGGGTTTCAAATTAGGTTAACAAGGCCGATGGCATTGACGGCTTCATCCCTGTCTCGGAAAGGTGTCGTCGATCTCACGGCAACGCTGTGAAGTCGGTCGATACCGAAATGACAAGGATCGCAATCAGTCTATACCCCACAGTTACGGTAAGGTGCGGTGAGATGCTCGGCTGCACATGTCCTCTTGGGGCAGTATCGCCTCCTCTGCATATACGATCTTCTTGGTATTAATTACGTCCTGTGCATTAATCATGGTCCTTGAGCTCCAACTATATCTCGCAGTGTTGTACGATTTGTTGGCGACTTTGATCAAAATGCGTAGCCATGATCGTCATGTCTGTTCACTGCGGCCGACTCTTACTGCGATGAACTGCCGTCCTGTGACTATGCACCTGCTCTGGTTGGTTAGACTAGCGGCTTGGGCCGTGGTTCCACTAGTCTAATCGATGGCTCCCATAGGCAGACGAACGCGAGCCTAGATATACCGTGAAGTGGATCTTTTGCTTAGCGAAAAGTATGAGTAGTTTGAAGTGCTGCCCTGTGCCATGGAATTGGCTAGAAAACGGCAACTAGTCGTGTGTACATCTACTAAAACATGCTTATCTATTCCTCTAATCATGATTTTGTCACTACGCCCATGATCCTTGTCTTGCTGCCGCCCTCGAGTCTCAATCAGAGCATTAGAATCCATCAGGCTTAGCTAGTAGAATACTTCGCGCGTTTGCAAAAGCCAGGCTCAATTAATTGCAAGCCTGAGCAGTAATGGCGGGGTTTAATACGATATCAGTTTGGCCTCTCGCTGGAAAACCTTATGTGCCATGATGGTGTGTAGGGATAAGGATAGCTTGGGAGGGAGGACAGGGGTTGAACCCATGACCGGACTTTTTGCATCCCAGTTGAAATCAGTGGGTAAATTGTAAATAAAATGGATCCGTTGACCAGCATGAGCAAGAATTCCATGCCGAGACGTCGATATCGATCAAAAGATCCTCAGACTGTTTCATGTGCATTCTATCATTGCGGAGTAAAATAACGAACATGAGGGTGTTTGTCATGGCTTCAATAGCCATGGCTCTGCGAATCAAGTATTTCCCTCAATTGCGAGTCGACCGGAAGAGGCGGGCCAAGTCTTCTCACAACATCGTGTCTTCTTTCTATTACATTCAGGCTGTTCCGATTCATCTCTCCTCACCCACCAACAGGATTTCCAGGATGGCAGAGGGTTTGACAAAGGTCAAGATGAGAGTTTTTTTAGTCTTCTTGCCTGGCCAATAGGCATGTAAAAGGCCGATTCTAGGCCGAAAACAAACACCATAGAACCTTTGGAGCGTAGCAGTGGACCCTCTCATGATTGGGTCTGATTCGGCACTCAAGCGCTGCCAAGACTCAACCACAGACATGAATCCACATCATTTTCCTATCATTAAGGGACACACCATCCACTCTATCATGATTAATAAGCTAGTCCGCGGAATTGGGAAACCCATGATCTTCGATTGATTCTCAAAAAAGAAACCAGTGTATTTGTAATTCAATGGATGTTTTACACTCATCATGGAGTACGAACACATATCAAGCTATGATCACTGATGATAGTTGGGTTGCCATCGAGCAAGTATTTCCTTTGATTTGGAGAGAGAATAAATCGGGATGGGTTCCAAATCACAACATACATTTAAAATGAAGACCTTCGCAAATATTTAATGAAGATGGACAGTTTGGAGATAGTAATTTCATTAGTTACCCTATAGTATTGTACGTTTACAGGTACCAAAAGCCCAGTTCTAGTATCATTTGATACAGTATAAAAAATAAGCAAAATTCTATTTGCGGTCTTTATTCCCATTCTCTTTAAAAAAAAGTTGCTAGAGATAGAATTATGATCAAGCTCGTAAGTGAAAAGTGTTTCGTCGCACTCTTATACCACCCTGTCAATTGGGAACCATTGTTCATGGGGCAAGCGCAATTTCAATACATTTCGGCTGTGATACTGGTATCTAGTTCTATCAAGTTTTGTAGAGTTTGGTTTAATTATATGAACGCTATCATGAGTTGTGGCTGAGGGTGACCCAGATGTGGACCAAAACTACTGAACAAAATATCTGAAATTTCTCAACTTCAAGGGTGTGGATGCTGCTGAGAGAAAAGAATAACTTGGATGCCTGCAAGAAGCTACACAGGAACTTAGCCATAGGATATAATAACTCTGCTAGGCACCGTCCTTTTCCAAATCAAGGATGATTAGCTTATCATCCCTGTCAAGAGTTCAGGCAAGCTTTAAGTAATTGAGTGATAGTCTCCGCTAAAGTGTTGTTAACGCTACCGGGATAATTTCAGGAGTCAATTGCATGTTCAAGAATGGCATGGCACTACTGTGAATCCGAAACCCACTGAGTTACCAAACCTTCATCATTCACAAGCCCAAATATAGTTCATTCCAATTTGATTCTCTTAAATTTCACCTTTCACAAGTTTCTACTTGACAGTCTCCAAAAGCACCCATCCTCTTAGTGCAGAGTCGTTCCACAGTCTTAGTAAGTCAGTCAGGTCTTGCCGGTGTGTCACATTCCCCAGCCTTATGCTAGCGCAAATGTCTCAGGTTAACTGACCATCACCCTCGGAAATGCCCCAGTTTGCGTGCTAAACCCTTTATGAACCACCAGCATGTCTCTATTGCGTGTTGGTCATGTATATATAGTAACCCATTCCCTCCTTAGTGCCACAGCCCCATTCTCCCCATGCATAAACAAACACACCGGTCGTCGATGTTCCCTAGCAGGCTCCTTTACATGGAAGAGGTGTGCGTCTTCCAGATTGTACCCCCTAACTCGATTCATCTCCGCCGGCAACAGCACATCAGCGAAATCAGTGTTTGCCCTCTCCAGGGCGTCTGGCCCTAGTTCTATGCCATGTTCTACTTCAATGATCTTTCTGCAGACGGCTTGCATGGAGATGGCGTCCCATAGCGACTCGCGCCGGCATGCAAGCCCCTTTAGTAACACGAGAGCCTGCAGCCGAAGATGCAAGTATCGGCACTTGAGGACTACGAAGTGCAAAATAGGGCTGAACCCCATATCAAACATAAACTTCTTTGGCCGCCCTGCCGAGAACTCAGCACTGAGGGCAAGCGCGTTGCGCGCCATCTCTACAATGTTTTCAGCACCTTTTCTATACTTGTCGTATGCTGATTCTCCCCTTGTTAGACAGTTGCGCACCCAAATACTCGAGGTAAGCCATCGAATCTTGAGCGCAAGCGATGCCGAGTCGCTATTTGTTTCTATCCCTTCACTGGCTTGGAATTGCGCAAACGAATGACCCCAGCGAGTAAACATGGTGATCAGAACGCGCTGCTCCTCGAACATGTCTCGCGTGGGACCACCATTTTCGGTAACTCCGATTTGCCAATGTTCGGACCTGCGAACAAGACAAACGGTTCTAACCATCATGATATCTAAGTGGTGTTTTGCTTCGAGCATGCTTTTGAAGGATCCATGTGGCATGAATACGTCGGTGATAAGGAGCGGCACATTATCTACTGCAGTGCCAAAGAAGAGGGGGAAAAGATTTATGTGGCAGAAGACAGCTGCAAGCTGAGAGCTGCCCCCTCTCTCGTTGAGGAGCTTGACGCCATGCCGTATGTGATCAACGGCGGTTTTGTCGTCGCCGCGCAAAAACTCAATGCATATAAACAAGACGCACACGGTCAGGATGGTATCAATATCGTGGCCAGGGTTCGCCAGGAGCCCATTTATGGCCTTATTGTAGTGTCGAAGCGCAAAGGGATCATTGGTTGTTTTAAGCGCAGTCTCAGAAAAGTTCTCAAACAGAGAGCTAATGGCTAGCACGGCGTGACGTGCCGTTGGTTGGTGATGGGTAGCCTGGGCAACAAAATGGGTCCAGAACGAAGGGTCCAGTGGACCCGACAGCACAGGAGCGACGACCTGGTGGAAATAGGCCAGACTTCGCCGCTCAGCATTGTCGCAGACTAGCGTCACGGACGGCTGCCGTAGCAGGACATTCCAAGATAGAGCGCCGGCGGGGGGCGCCTGGTAGCCGCTGCACGTGCGGCCAGTCCTCTGACATCGGAGGCACTGTGGCCACGTCTCGTCGCATTTGATCTTTCTGATTCTTTTCACCGTGTTAGTCGGGCGGTGGACACGGCCAGCCCAGCGTCGCCTCTCGCGTGGGCACATACTTGCACGTCTTGCAACCCGTCCTGACCTTCTCGAAGCCTTTGCGGGTCATGATTTGATCACGAGGGGGAGCAAATATCGATTTTTGTTTAAAAAAGAATATTATTTCTTTTTCTGGTGATGATGGAAGAATGGAGGAGGTTCTCCCACGTCATTATTCCCAGCGACCGGATGATCTGACCACAAGGAACCCCTGTTCGTGATGCGCTCTGCTCCACAAAAGGGGTCGGTGGTGGGGCATATCCGAGCAGACGAGTCCAAACTCTAGATTTTGGAGAGAGAAAACTGCTTAATTGGGAGGTTAAAGAGACGTGGATTGGTTGACAGGGTAGCTGAGAAGCTTTGCGACACCTTGTTTATTTTCTTCCGTTATTAGAGGTTTACTTGGTTACTCATATTAAGCTATTTCCAATTTCCATCTCACATCTGGTCTCACTAGCCCATTACCCCTCATTCGTGAGACCATTCTTTCCTACCCCTCCTATGATTCAACCAAGGTTGATCAATTCAGTTGGCACGATATGAACAAGAAAGATAAATAAAAAGAAGATTTAATGTATTTTTTTAATAAGAGAAATCCCCTCTCCATTTTTTAATACGGCCTCATCGTACCTTTTCGTTAGAATTAGATAGATCATTAACAATTAGGAATCCCCCGGTAGCCTGACCCACGCATAATCCTTGATTTTATAAGGTCGCCTTCATATAGCTTTGTATACTTCGATCTACATGCTCCGCCACCCAAGATTTCTCCCAATATCACCCACCCAATTGGGGTCAATATCTTGGGTTTCAAGCAACAGGTTGGGAACAGGTATTTAGGGTAGCATCACAAATCACCAGAATAGCCAGCAAACTCTATAACAAACTTATCTCATTTCTGCCGGTAACTGGCGTCATTATTCTTATGCCTGCAATAGGCATCAACTTACTTTGGCTCAAGAGCAATAATTCAATCGAAAGGTACGAGGTACTTATACGCTTTGCGACCTGTATGAAGGTGATGATAAGGCTGTAGGAGACCTACCTTGCTGCTGATTTTACTGCCGATTACTTTAATGCCGCTTTACGAAATGCTTCAATCGGCTTATCCGCACTGGATTTGAATTCCACGAAACCAGCGAGATAAGCATAGCTCATCATTAATTGCGAATTCAAGCACCAGTTTTAATTGGGACACGGAATCAGAAGTCAACACCGGCGATGTGGTACCATTCCACCATTTGGATGAATCTCAAGATTTTCAAGAGACTATCGCTGAGCTGTTGACGAATTCGGAGACTGTCGGTGCATAGGGCTGGCTGCTTTTAAAAGTTTGAGATTTTGGGGAAATTTAAAAAGTGGAAAGTGTCGAAATGAGGAGGTATTCTATAGTGTTTGGTTTGGTTTAAAGCGTCTGTCAAATTTCAAGCAAAATGAGGGAGACGAAAGGATTAAGAAGTTATGAGATGACAAAACACGTACAGAGCACTTTTATTATTATTGTTTTACTGCTATTGTCACCCATAAACAGCATGTCCTGCATAACTTGACGCGTGTCTACCCTTTTAAACGTTGAAGATGCTGGTGTTGAGGTATACATGGCTTACTCTCGGAGGAACCACATCCATATTAAACCAGAAGAGGAATCTTAACTTAACCAAACTATTGAAGACATGTCAGCAATTCCAGCGGTTTTTCGTCATTAAAATAGGATTGATTGAGGGAATTGGTTGTAAGAATACACAGCTGGGAGAAGAGGTTTGACTTGCTTCATTGAGGGGGTTTCCTATTTACTGTGAATCTTCGAGAAGGCGGTAGTGAAAAAGAGTGTGATTTCGGTGGACTTTGCTCTGTGCAGGGAACTATGTTTGACGAGGCGTTTGCGCGCGACGAAGAGCTGCGAAAAGTGATCCCCTATGACGAGGCTCATTGCACTTGGATGTGCTAGCCCATGAGTGATGTATCACATGGTTGAAAGCATCTTCAAAGTTGAGCATCAGTCTTTGCTACCTGCTCGGGGCAACCACTCCTCCAATAGACAGAACAGATAGCCGGCATCCAAATATGTGCCTGGTGGGATTTGATTACCTATACCAGGCAACTAGATCACATGATTTTTTAAAGAAGCTTCCTTTGCAGGACGTGAAGGACATAATTCTTGATTGAAGCAAAATATCTTGAGTCGTGTCGCGTTGAAATCCATCAGCCCTGAGCATTGAGCATGGATGAAAGGGCTCTAAATCAAGACGGAGCCGAATACTATGGCAGCGCTGGGAAGCCAGTGCCCCCAAGCTTTGTTGCGGAACTTTTCGCCGCCGAAGAGCCAGACGATGTATCCATCAGCCAGGCCTAATAGGCCCGTGATGACCAGGGCCAGTTTCACAGCGCTATCGTTACCCTGGAACTTGAGCCCCGGAGACACCAGGCCCAAAGCCGTATCCCTCGCGCTCTTCGCCTAGAGGAACGGGGATGGGGCCAGACTGCGGGGGTGGAGGGTGCCAAAGCGGGGGCAGGCGCTGAGGGGATCTTGCTGGGTCATGACACTATTGACTGCGAGCGGCACCTCGATGGTCTTGGCGGAGAGGGTGAGGCGAGCCATGTTGGTTGAGTGTTGTGGCTGGAGTTGGGGAATGACTTGTTAGGGAGTTGTGGACAAATTTGGACTTTGGATGTGATTTCATTTGGGCATGGAGGATTGGATTAGACTGGCACAACGCAGATGGATGGATGGGACTAGCTGCATTTGGCGCATCGGCTGACAAGTCGGTTTGTTCTCTGTGAAATGAGCCATGATAAAGCAACAGTGCACACGGTGCAACGGTTAGCAGCAAAAAAATGATACATTATCCCGCATGCAGAAAGCGCTTTGCCATTATCGTTGCTCCTCGCCACCCTGGCTTTGATACGAGAAGAATTTCTTTTTTTCCTTCGGGCCCTTAATGGTGATATATTGTTTAATCAAGCTAGAAAATTTTTGAAACATGTTTCCAGGACGACTTGAAACCAGATAGACCACGAGACATTAATCTGTGTCAGTAGATTCGCGCTGGTTGGTTGGTGGGGTGGCTGTTTGACCATCGCGCTGGCGATCAAACAAGAGCAGACAGGGTAGCCGGCACGGTCACCCGACAAACAAGATTTTTGTTGTTGAAACAATTATTATTCCCCGTCGACCCGAACCGGGCTTAATTTTGATTTCGCCTTATCAGCGGAACAAAGGAAGATTCGTAGAGGCCGTCTTGCTGAGCGCGTTTCGGTCGTTGCCGTGATTGAATTTGTCGCCTCCACGACGCCACACATATAATAATAGCCTGCACACTACAGTATCTATTTTTGTGCTGCGGCAAAGCCGTAATGGGCATTTGAGCCAAAAAAAAAACATCAGTTCGGGCCATGGGAATTCCGCTGCTACTGCCCATTCAGTTTTTGCGAAAAAAAAAAATAGCAGATGACAGCTTGGCGCCGATAGGGCGCCACCACGCCAGAATGATGCAGAACTGCCATGGTAGTGCGACGCCGGCGGCCTAGCTGGCTACAAGAGGCTGGAGCGAGAGCTGAGAGCAGCAAACATGTTTGTCAAGCTCGCAGCTCATGGAAAAGGCTTTGTCGATGAACAGGCATATGGATGGCGGGATGACGCGGCGCAAACTCTGCCAAACAATGCGGCTGCAGGCGATCTCTTCCCAATTCATGGGTCTTGTCAAAACGTCAATGTTAATGACCTGATCCGATGTGTTTGCCCACCGTAAATTAAAGGTGCGATCGTCATGAACCAAGCGGTCCGTGGGGCGCCCGCCAACCTACTCAACTCGCGCTAAAAAGGTTGGCTGATTCCTCTGGTGTGCAGGGGTCGCCGAAGCTCCTTGTTGCCTTTAACCATGTCTCTTGTGTCTGACTGCCAAGTGCCTGGTAGGGTTGTGAGACTTCGTCTCAAACCGGGTCGCGTAACGATTTTTTTCTTGACTAGCACTGGAAGTGTGATGCAGAATGGGGAAGTTGCTCCAGCAGATGGAAGAGGATGGCTCTAATTTCGAGTGCATCAACTGGAGCTCGTATGTGCGTCGTGGTGTTGGCACTTCTCGCCACAACTGCGACTCGTATTGTGACTCATTTTTCAATAATAACCGATGAATCGAAAAATGCTTCTAGAGCTTGATTCCCACCGCGTCATTTCATGCATCACAATGGTGGAAATGCGGGAGGCTTGTTAAATCATCTGAGTCCATCCAGAGTGGCTAGTGGCACAGCCCCGCAAAGGCAAGGGGGACTAATAAAACGCCCTTATTGATGAGCTGCAACGGCGCGCTCGGACGCACCGAATGCTCCTCAACACCTTCTCTCAGGGTCCTCATTGTGACGGTATGGGGATGGAAGTTACAGGAGTCGAGAGCTCCCATGCCATGTCTCGGGATGCCTCGATCTCGCAACCTTGTCTGTCGCGGGTGCAGGGCACACAGTTTATTTATTTTCCGAGCATCATTGCCCAAGCATGCTCCCCGCTCTCGCATGATGATGATGATGACGGTTTATTTGCCAATCTGTTCGTCAGAGCTCGTCGTGGTTTTGCGTTCGGCTCTTTCATAGCTTTTGGCCGAGACTAAACTGACCTGATCGGACGAAAAATCGACACTAACAAGGCGGGAGCCACAGCATCGAGGGGAAAGGGCCGAGAGTTTCGTTGCAAAGCTCCCAGCCGCTTATTTGCCAACCTGCGTCTGATTTGTCCACAAGGCTCAGCACGGCTCCCGCTAGCCCCAAAAGGTTTTGCAGCACTGTCCGTTTCTGGCTGTCACATTGCCGTCTGCATTCTCCATTCAGATAACACTTGGACTAGCTAATCCACCCGGATTCGTTGTGATCGCCATTTAGGGAGCGGGTGCTCCCCTCCAACCTGGCTTCCCGATCTCTTCATCCCAGCTTTCATTCTCTGCACATCTTGGCCCAACCGTGGATTTCATCTCCACATACTCTCATTTACCTCAAACATCCCTGGTGCTTCTCCCGCACTGGCCGGACCATTGTGCGGCTCAGCTTGCATCCCTTGCTTCAACTCCACTTGGTTTAACGCATTATACCCTCAACGCTATCATGATCGCCAACGCCCATAATGAAAAGAAGCCCTCTTGGGGGGCCTCGCTGCGCCAATGCTTCTGCACTCCCTTTGCCAAGAAGCGGGACCACAAATCCTCCTCAAGCACTGCCTCTAAAGGCAGATCGAGCGATGAGACCTTGTCTTTGAGCAAGGACGAGAAGCACACATCCATTGTCTGCGAGGAACCAGCAGCCACCCCTCGCCCATCAATGACCCCATCAATACCATCTCATAAATTTTCTTCTTCCACCACAATAAATGCAGTGGAAGAGAATTCAGAGATCCTGAGGAGCAAATTCGCCCCTCCCACTCCGCCTCCAAAGTCTCTAGTCCGGACCAAGAAGCAATCTGTTGGCCAGTTCCAGCTATTTCCATCTCCATCTCCAGTCTACTCAGTGGTAGCGATGCGCCATCAAAGCTGGCCATGCGGCTTCCAGACTGTGGATACAAACAGAACCATCGAATTCCGCCGAAGCCTTCCACCCCCAGCCTTCCGCTCTCCTATCAGCCCAACATCCTTGGCAATCCTAGAAAACTCTCCTCCAGCTGCCACCCAAAAGACCAACCCTCCAACCACCAGACGCAATGGAAACGGCCGCTCTCGAGCCCATTCCATGCCTGTCCACAACGTCAAGAGACATATTGCCACTCTTGTCAAGGTTGAAATGATGCCCGACAGCCCTACTATACCAGCGAGCCCAGACGGCATGAAGAACTCGGCCACATCAGTACGGCCACACATCTCCATCTGCAGCCGATCTACCATAATCCCCCCAAGCCCTCACACACCACTTTCTTTTAATGTCTCACTATCAAATTTCCCACTTCCACCCTCTCGGCCTCTTCTATTAGAGCCTGCAGCACTGGAAAACAGAAAATCTCTCTCTTTTGTCAACCATTGGTTATTTCTTCAAGCCAATGAAAGTTTTGTAACTTTAGATACCAGTATTCCTACTCCACCTATCACAACAGAATTCGTTGTGTAATAATGAATTAGTTGACGAATTAATTTCCTGAAATGACCCGTGTGACGATGTGCATGCAAATTTATTGTGCTGTCTATGCTATCATTTATTTCTGCAGCCAGACATTGAAAATTAAGTAGTGCAATGAATAACATACTAATTTCAGATATTCTCCAGAATTCCGCTCCTTCAGCCCTGCTAACTTCATTCTCTCTGCACATAAATAATTTGACATGCCCCTCCAAATGTGGCCGGCCTCGGATTCTGGGGAAATCCACTTCGCGTCTCGCCAATCGTAAGAAGCTGCTCGCAGCAATACAGCACCAAATCGTCCCAAACTTCACCAAGCTATGTATGGTCTCAGGGATTTGCCCTAGCTATGGTTCAATTAATTAGCCTCAACACTCAAGAAGCTAGGAATAAAAGTTAGCTTAGAAGAGCCCTACTTATTCTACACCAAAGCTCGAGATGCATTTACTGTATTCTTTGTGGACGATATTCTGGTATTATATCTCAGGAATAATGTATATAGGGCCCTAGAAGTCATGAAAGACACCAAGAAAACAGACGAGACCTCTGATAAAAGCTATGCACAATGGTTCCTGGGTGCAAAGATAATTTGAGAATGCACAAAGCACATGATCTATCCATCTCATGATTCATATATTGAGAAAATGACTGCAAAGTTCGACTCCATGTTCAACTACTTTTCGTCAACGGTTAACAGTTGATGGTAGTTTGTCAGCCACTGCCCTCTCGCGAATGCTTTGCATGGTCTTGGTCCTAATGCTTCGCAAAGAGACAAAAGTCACATGAGCACGACATGATCAAGTTGGCGTTGTGGGACCTTTATCTCGCAGGCAATGTATATTCAAAGCTAACCGCTTTCAGCAACTATGTGTTAGTAGCTCTGAGCACAACCCTGACCCTGACATCGCCTTCCACGTGGTAGCTATTGTTTTGACATAAAAGGATAAGGGTAAAGACAAGGCGAAACCACTATAGGAAATATTTGAAATGGCACAGAACCTTATGTGAGTCCCAAAATCTCGGGTCTAGTGTCACTAGCTGTACTTCAGCCTTTGTGATCTTGGCGGAGGAAGCCATCTCAAGGTTTGAGATGCAACTGATATAGTTTGTTATATTTAATTGACAAGTGCGTCAAGGTTGCGTTGTGTAGAGAATTAACTTTGAAAATAATCCAATCACCCTCGTTTAATCAATCATGAAAGCTTCTCATTTCTCGTTGCTGAATGCGGAGCGTTCTCAGATAGAAAAGGCTGTTGGTCGTGTGTAAAGAGTGCCTACAGCATACACCTCCGCGCTCGACTGCACGAATTCACCAATGACAACATATCAAGGTATTGTGATTAGTATAATCAATGAGGATTTTAGATAATGAAAGCAATATATATTTATCTCGCATGATGAATACTATGCATCAAGCCAACTAATCTTGACAAGGTATCTTGACCAGTAAGAAGCTAATTCTATCTCCGATTCACAAGGATAAAGTTTATTTTAGGAGAGAATATTAAATATTTACTCTTTTGGTTAAGGAAATAAGATTTTTACAACCAACCCTCTTCTATAATTCTGATTGTATGCTACCTTTGTGGTTTGATTCCTGGACCACGCGGTTGAGCCTACAGCTTGTTCATTTATTTAGAAGTCAAGAAAAGCTTCTTACCGCATGAGTCATGCGGCTGCTGCCTTCGGCGCGCACTTGGTAGTCAATCCTTTAGATGCAGAGAAATGGGAGGTCGGATACCAATGGATGTGATGGAATAATATCGTATTGACTCGTAATATGTCCAAAGCGACGATGCGCAGCGATGGTGGTCTGAAAAAGTAGAGCAGGCTTGATTTGGGCATAACCTTGCTTGTTAGGCGACGAGGCAGAATGGATGTGACGTATGAGTCTGACAGGCAGGTCGTCATCCACCTCGATTATCGACCAGCAGTTGTATAGGACTCGGCCTGGTTCGCCAGATATCCTCTGCCTGATTTTCATATGCATCTTGCAGGCGTGTGGTGCCACGATGTCAAATCTTATTGGCGAAATCAGGGTTTTCGCTGCAATATTACATAAAGATGCATCAATATTGGTTGACTGATGTGGTAGAGAGTGTTACAGAATGCTTACTATCAGTGATATGTAGGTGTCTAGTAGGCAGCCGAGGGCCGTGAGGCAACCACGCATCCCCGCTTAAGCAGCCTCGGAATCCTTCCAATGAAGAAACTTGTCGAAATGTGGCGAATATGCCATAAGGGTTGAAAGAAAACCTTGAATACTCATGCCAGGTATTTAATGTGGGCTGTGGTCCCCATACTCAGTGAGATTCTTTATCCTTCACACTTTCACACCATCAGACAACCAGACAACCACAATCAGACAATCATTATGGTTGGAACAGGTCAGTATTCTTTTGTAAAATCCATCTTTATACCACTGGAGTGCAGAGAAGCAAATTTCGTTTCGGAAGTATGCAGTGCTGATAATGTCAGTCAATTTGGATGATTGGCATAAAGATGACTCAGACTCACGGTCTGGTACTGAGGCTGCGGCTACCAAGGATAGCTCAGCGGACGAGTTTGATGAGATTTTGCATGGCATCGTAGACATCGAACCACTTCCCCTGAACAGCACCGGTGCTGGTGAGGTCACCAAGCTTGGGTACTCATCCTCCAAGCTCATCAGCAACTGGTATCGACATGAATGTGAATACCAATCCTGTCCCACCCGCTGGAGTGAGTTTGACAATGTGGACGACGACAAGAATGACCTGACAAAGCGCTGCTCTTCTGTCCCGATTATTCATCGTCATGTTTTTGTCAACAAGCACTGGATCACACAATCCATCACCATACATGACTCTTCCATGCGGTCTATTCTGCAGGAGGTTCTTGCCAAGTACCAGTATTTGGACTTGGAGCTGCAGAATTGGACTTTCGAGCCGCCCTTCATGCCCTTGGTCCATCGGTGGGGTGATTTGAAGGAGTACTATTCGGCCTGTGAACCGGGCACCCAGAAGAATGCATGCTCGGCTCTGCTTGCCTTCTTGACGCCTATACTAGCCTCCTCCGTTGTTTCGCTCGCCAAAACCAAGAAGACGGGCAAGATTAGCTTTGAGAATGTCTGGCAAGTCTTTCCACCGAGCTCCCTTGTCGTGACCAAATTCTTTGGCGTCGATACTGTGTGCAGGGTCGTGAAGTATAAGAAACGCCCTGAAGACCGTTGCAGCCCCGAAGGTTGGACCATTGACATGGAGTACATCGACTGGAACGGCGAAAGGTGTGGTTGGACAACAACCTCCCTCACCATCTGGGATTTCGACGGATTCGAGCGGGTTACAGGTCTTCCTGTCTATCCTTTGTCCTTCGCCACCGATCCTAGCAAGCTCAAAGCTGATATGGTTGAACGAGGTCGTAAGTTTGAAGCAATGCGAGGATTTCACTTTATGCTGGGCAATGGAACCAAGATTATCCTGGAGACGGAAAAGCCGGAACAGCGACCGGTCAATGGCAAAGTCTGCGTAGACGCTGAAGCATATTATCGCGTCACCAACAAGGTCAGGCCAAAGCTTCGGCGGCTTAGTGGAAACGACAGCAGTGATTCGGATGAATGTGGAGAAGAAACCGACGATGCATACATGTCTGATGCAGAGTTTGAATCGAAATTCACGGTTGCGCCGGTTGAGGCTGCGACAGCTGCCAGAGGTCCGTCTGAGCGATACGAGGACTTGACTCCCTTGAAAGAGGAGGAACTTCTCATGACGACGCCCTGGGTCAAAGGATTCGACCTCAAGTCCAAGGAAGTCTGCGAGCTGAAAATTACTGAGCTGACGGAAATGATATGGAATGACGAGGCATTTGAGAAGTTGGTGCTCCCTGATGGAGAAAAAGAGCTGGCTTGGGCATTCGTGGAGAACAAGAGCTACGCCAAGTCGAACTTTGATGACTTCATCCCGGACAAGGGACGTGGATTGATCATCTTGATGTTTGGGCCTCCCGGCGTGGGAAAGACCTTCACGGCCGAAGCGGTTGCGGATAGGTCCAGGGTGCCCTTGTACTCGATGAGTCCGGGTGACTTGGGAATCCAGCCAGCCGAAGTGGAAAAGGCGCTTGATCGCGCGCTCGAGCTCTGTCAGTTGTGGAATGCCATGCTGCTGCTGGACGAGGCGGATGTTTTCCTTGGCGAGCGAACCAACGAGTCGCTGGCGCGCAATGAGCTGGTGTCCATCTTCTTGACCAAGCTGGAGTACTACCAGGGTATCCTATTCCTAACGACTAACCGCATCTCCAGCATCGACCACGCCTTCCAGTCGCGAGTGGACCTCTTCCTCCCCTACCAGGACCTGACCAGCAAAGCCCGCCGCCAGGTATGGGATAACTTTATCGAGCGCGCCGGCCGCGACAAGTTTGACGTTACATCTGAATCTCTGGACCAGCTCTCAGAGCTGAAGCTGAATGGGCGCGAGATCAAGAATCTCATCAAGTCGGCGCAGATTCTTTCACTCAAGAGCAAGGAGAAAATACCGATGGAGCGTGTCCTACTGCTTGCCAATAAGCGGGTGCAGGCTCTGAACTGTCTGGATAAGCCTGGATCTTGAAAAAAAGGGAAATGTGTTTGAAGATCCTGGAGATTAAAGTTTTTATTGGTATCCACGTCAGATATTGTTTCGGTACCTAGATTACTGGTGACTTTTCTGTGATGGGAGGTGGGCAATTTAGAATTAGGGAGACCCGAGGGAAAGATAAAATGAGTTCTTGCTCCCAATCAATCATTAATCAACATTATATATTTTTAACCCATATTAAACTAAGTCTCAGTCTGAGAAGTTTGGACCGCCTAAATTGTTTATGGGTTCCTGTCAGAGCTCCTCGCGCCCCTTTTCAACCGCCTTTCTAATGTGAAAGATTTCGTCACCTCCATGAGTTCGCAGAATAACTCAGCAAGTTGAGGAAGAAGATTACTAAAAGGATAAAATTTCAAAGTGTACATTGAAGATACACCACTCTGAGATGCGTGTGCGCTTGTCCTGGTCTTAAAAGTAATAGGGTTAGTCTTTGAAACGATGCATACCACAGGCCGAATAGTAATCCATTCAGATAAGACCTACTGTGACCAACTCCATGAATGATGCCAAAAGGTTCTCAACAAGCCAAGCAACCTTCTCAGCTAGCTGTTCCGTATCCATGTTGCACCTATCACACCAAGAACTGTATGATCGGGCGCATGATTGGGAAGAAAATGGTAAGATATATTTTGAGCGATCGCGCTCTTGTGAAAACTTCTTTCCTTTCTTACCAACTCTCCATGGTCGGCAGCCCTCGCCGAGACAATAGTAGACTTTGTCCGGTTTGAGAGCCATCTCATAAAGCCCAGCAAAATGCACGTGCCTGAGCCCCAGGCCTTCTTGGATACTCCCAACGAGTTTCCCCGCTTTGACGAACGTTTCATGTCCAAAAAGTACAAGATTCTATTTCTCTGTACGTTTTATCCGGGCCACAGTGACAGCGGGTTGAAAGGCGTGGTTATGATGAATATCCGAATCAAGGATATCGAATATTGTTGGCCAGGAAAGAACTACTACTACCAAGAGCCAGCTGTCGTCCCCCGCAACGATGATACTCCCGAAGGGAACGGGAAACATCATCTATCAATGATATTCTAACTATCACATGAGTTGCAGGTTCATGATATCCTTCCCATTCTTTGTATGTACCGCATGTCTGAAAATATCGATTCACACCAAGTCTAGAGCCTCCACGATGCCTTGGATAAACATGATCTTATGCGGCCATCCAGGTTGCCACAATCTGATAGACGCGGCGATACGCGATATCAAGATATTGATACAATGGACTCAGCCCGACATGGATAGCCTGGCATTGATAATCTATTGCCAAGGGGGCTTCGGCGCTGGGGTTTGTGTTTGCCAAGCTCAGGGCACCCACGGCATTGATGACACCCGCAGTCAGGGCCCAGACTCCAAGGAATATAGGACCCAGAAAGTGTCCCAAGGTGGTCTTTTCCCAACACGCTGCCTTATCTTCCTCACCGCAAAAGAAATGATAGGTCACTCTGAGTATTGGTAAGGCAGCCGCCACCGTTACAGGGGCAAAGGCCAATCCCATAAAAGCACTCGTGTGGCTCGACATTCCAAATTCCTGGTAAATGCGATTGACAAACATCCAGCTCTTGTCGCAGAGCTGCGATGGAGTGCAAGGCGATGTGCCAGGGGCCACACCAATCTCAGATTCGAGGCATCAGTAGCCTGAGAGCGGAGGGCTGCCCGTAGCCCACCCGCCGGCGACCATATGTATCACATATATGCTTGCAAGCCATTGAAGAAAGACCAGAACATGAAGTATCCAGAATAAAGCAATCATCTCTCCAGAGTCTTCATCCGTCTTGCATGAATACGGACGATGGCGGAATTTGTAGGCCAGACTCCATGTGGATACCCATGCAACTGTCGATAGCGAAAGTGATTCTGTGCGGTTGGTAACAAATGTAAAAAACACCACCCACCACTTGATACAGGGTCCAGCTAGGCCATATATGATGCCTACCCAATCCAAGAAGCTCTCACTTTTCAAGATACCGGGGCAGCCATACTTATTCTTTTGCTGGTTCTTTTCCGAAGTTTTAGAAAGAGTTGATATTAGCTTCCATAAGGCCGACACGCCCGGCATGGTGCTCCCCGTCCAGATACGCAAGCCAGTCACTGATGTAGCGATTGGATGCAATGAAGATGGAATAACCTTGTAGTCGCGGACGCATCTCGCGATGTTGCACCAGGAAAAGCTATCATCCGAGCTCCATACATTTCCATTGGCGAGACCCCCAGTAAACAAGTAGACGGACCCGTTGTCCCCCTTGCGGTGGTATTGCTCGTTTAGAGCGCTCATGATCCCGGCGTAGTTGGTTGTGCTGGATACGTTCGACTAGCATTCTTCCAGGGCGGGGTTTCGTCGATATTGGCTCCAGTAGTGACTTTCTTGGAAAGAGTGACGGTGATGTAAATGATAGTGATTGCAACTACGATGTTGAGCACGAATAGAAGATAAATAAGCCCTCTGGTCACTATGCCAGTGCAGCCTTTTGTCCACCCGGGGTGTTTGCAGTCGCTCTTGCGGGATCGAGCCATGACGGCGGGGCGGGATGTTGGGATCTTGAGCAATTACGTTGGATCTGCGACCTATGGTCAACAAGAGCGCAATATTGTGAATCTAGATGGAAGACTTGTTGTTCTCCCCTGAATATGAGATAAATGGCGTGGATTCTGTGCTGCTGTTAGTGATAATCATACAGGCTCTACAGGCTCGGGTTATATATGTGTGGTGGCTGGGTGCTCCCTCCGACCGTCAGGGATCAGGTGCAACATTGAGGGGTAATTTCCACTTGCAAGTCCAACTAATAAACACCACAGCTGAGCTTTGTGTACGCCGCGTGGGCGCGGTATTGTTTTTCTCAGCCTGATTTTCAGACGCAGGGCAACGGAGAGCTGCAGGGTGCTGGGCGGTTGGGAGCCAATGGATTTTGCAAAATTCGGTTTCAGCCTCTTCAGCTGGTAAGACATTGGCTTGAACCCGTTCTAATTGTCGGGATTTAAATGATTCTCATGGTGTGTCAGTTAGTCTGTTATGCGACCTGCCATCAGCTACATGTCAACGGCTAACCACTTTTTTTCGCCGTAGCATCGTGGCTTGCAGCTAACGAGAAGGTCGTAAGCCTTGTCATTGCTCAGCCCCAGAGCCTGATCACCCATCATCGAATCACATATCGACACGTATGGAGACAGCCAAAGCTCAAATGCGGTGAAACTGTGTCGAAGCTTTTGTGTGGCCAGAAGAGAGGACCTTGGAACCGCCACAGGAGAATCCATGCTAGATGTGTACTTGCATGGACCAACTGCTTTCAAACATTAACCATCAGCTGGATTTCTCTTCATGTAACTTACGACAAGATTGCTAATCTCACAATGCACGAATGGGAACTTAAATGATCAAACAAAGTCTGCGGTCTTGAGCACCAAAAATTATGCTGGATGGAGCAGTGCAGCGCCAAAACCCAAGCAAGCTGCAAAGATCCCTCTTGAACGTCCCGTATTTCATATATGAATGACGCCATTTTCTTCCTCGATTCATAGGCTCAATATGATCTGGCAGTTCACGGGGACAATTCTTTGCAGGCAAGGCACATGGTAAGCATACTCCGCATCTAAATATGCACCTCAAGAATCTCTTATCAACGTACATTGAATTGGGCCGAATGCTTCTCAATCATTGAATAAACATGACCCAACCGAGTGTTGAGGCCAAAGCATTTCATTCCGTTTTGAAACGGTGAGGCTCTGAAGCTATTGTCTCATCTGGATTATAACCCACAGATTAGGCGGAATGAAATGAAGAAACGTATATCTCTTAGAGATAAGAATGTAATGAAACGAAGTCCCTGATAATGATGGCGTAATTATGATAGTTTGAAGAAATGATCGGGTATTAACAAACGTAGAGCTGGGATTCTATTAAGTGATTAGATTGTTGAAGCGCAGATATTTGGCAGACAACGCCACAGCTGGTGAGGCTTTGCTGCAAAATGTGACAAATAAAGAGTGATCATCACTAGTGACCTATCTTTTTCAGTTAGTATAAGTCATTTGGGTTCATTGACTTATGATTTATTCCTCCTGATATTCAAGTTTACAGTACGATCCATTGCCCTAGGGAAAATCTGGACTTTTTGAACCTTCCCTCTCGTTTACCAATGCGGTTGGCTATAGCCTATCCAGAAGAGGATACAGAGGGATAGCACGCGGCTATGGAAAAGGGCATTTGGCCAAGAGTAGAGACCGTGACATTTGAATTAACGGAGTTCGCTGTTTCATTACAGGCTTTGATGCGTTGACAATGGGCGATGTGGACGAAAATTGACATTTTCAATTGATATGTCAAGGTGAGTTGTATGTAAAGCCTAAAGGTTTAGGAATAGTTTCGTACACCAAAGTCATTGTTCTTGTTTAGGAGTGTTTAAACAAAGTAGCATGCTATGATTGATTTGAAACATCGAAAAATGAACTATTTGAGCCAGTGTAACTTCGTGACAGGAAATTGAAACAAATCGAATGGTTGCATTGGAAAGATGCGCGTCGTCCTCGAGGAGTGAGAAATGATTCAAGGCCCAATCCTGATCATTGGCATATGGGTCGCGATAATGCGCACTACGCCCATTGACCCATATTGGATAGATACAAGCACACCCCACTTTCCCATTAGCATCAAAAAGCGCTAGATTGGCTCGCAGAATACCATCCGCCTGTTTCTTGGAAGCTTCATCTCCGGTTACTTTGCTGTAATGGTACAATGCGATTGCGTCCAGAATGCTCCAATAATATGGGAATGTGTCACCCCTTTACATTGCAAGGCAGACAGCGATAGCTGAAATTCTTACACAAAATGCAATTCAATTGCGTTGTACTCCCTGCTCAGCCGGATATTGGCCACAGATGCCACGTCATCTCATTATCAATTGCCCAATAAGAGTATAACCGAAATGCCGAGCCTCTTCACATGGCGTGATTTTTATGCAAAGTAATCTTCTGGACATTCATGATATCACATGCAAAAAAGAAAAGTTAGGCTTACAAGGCAAACTGAAGGTGGGTTTCAGATACTTTACAAGTCAGCCATCACATAAAGCCATTCAAGAACCCACCTCAGTTGAGCCGGTTCATTACTCACATTGACAGATTATCATTTTTGCCACCCAAAAGAACTTCCAAATTAGTGCAGTCGCCTTTCTATACTCGCAATCTTCTTATTACCATGTCTATTGCATCAACAATTGGATCTAAAAGCCTGCTCCAGCTGGGAATTTCCCTTGGTGATATAGCAACGATTTACAGCCTAGGCCGTCGGCTGGGCAATTGGTTTATGGCAAGACGGAATGATGAAGACTTGTTCGAAACCTTGATGGAACCCTCTGAGGTCCTTCTCAAACGTAGGGGTGTCGTTGATCCAGCTCGCATGGAATCCTTATTTCCCGATTTACAGGTCATATATCGCGACAAACAGATTAACACCGCTGAAGGGGAGGTCAAAATACAGCGCGGTGAACTACAGCCTTTCTCGTGGCTCATGGTTGCCATTGTCGCGGCTTTGGATATCTGTTTGCCCCCTTCAAAGGTTGTGAACATGCTCATTGAAACCTTAGTCAATGTACTTGATAATCCCGAGGCTGAGAGTGCCTTACGCGTGAATTTGGATGTCAACGTCGAGTCATGGCGCTCAGTGGGCCAAGTTCGCAAGCTGGCTATGTCCGCTACGGAGGCATACCAGAAAGCCTGGAAAGAGAAGAGTGGTATAAGTGCGATTCCTGAATTGAACCCATCAGAGGAACAGGAGATGATCAAATTTCTAGAATCTCTTTTGGGCGATAACTCTCTTGAGTTTACATGTCTCTCGGCGGCGACCTTTGCCGCAGCCAGCGCGATAGAAAAATGCGGGGTACACATAGTTGCGCGCGGCACAAGACGCTTTGAATCCCAGCTGGCAGTCAGATACGCCTCTGACGAGCTGAGCGAGAATACTACAGAGGGCCTGGCCAACAATGACGGCTTCCGTAACGATCCTGCCCGGGCTCGGCGCGGCGCGAAAACATGGACTCAGATGGTATCTTATCCAGCAGGCGACCCTATGAGCATGGTGCAAACAATTCAAGCATCTCGGCATACTCTGAACAGAATGCAAATGATGTGGAAGCTGGGATCCGACGCTGCAGAGAAGATTTCTCTTGTCTCCGCTGCTGAGTTCCCATACAGCCCAGAGAAAGAGGTGTATTACTGCCTTAGCGAAGCGAGGGATCCTCAAATCGAAGCATTCGACCCATGCCTCGGGACACTGGCAGACAAAGCCTTTCCAAGCTCCTCTCAGGGTGTTATGCGTGCAATTGAGACTCTTGTTCAGGGACAAATGGAAAGGAAAGTGTGGCTGGAAAGCCACGTTGGCCTTGAGTATCTACTTAGGAACGAATCCGAATTACCCAGTCATGACGAGGACGATATGGCTCTATGGCTATGTTATCAGGCTCTAGTTATGGGCTATTATTACAAACTCTTTGAGCCTTTAGTGTCTCTGCGGTTTGTCAAAGATAAGAAGCTATGCTATTCTGGTCTTTTGGGATACGGAAGCACAAGATTTTTAGGCATGTGTTCCCGGTTGGGCGAGAGCTACGCAACAACAAAAAAGTTGGTCGAACTCATGTCCTACACATGCTCGCAACTATGTACACTGGGCGCAACAAAATTTTCTATCCAGAACATTCCCAAACCAACTTGGTTGGAGTCATGGGCACTATGTCTGTCCTAATACTGCCTCTCCTTTGTACATCAGACAGGCCAGAAGAACTGGCAAAGTTTATTTTACTAGATCTTCCTATTGTGCATATTGCACCTAATGAAGACGGTGAGATTTACGCAGCTTCGGGATCAGGTATCTCATTTAACCATATCGAGGCGGATTTCCAGATGATTAATCTTCATGGACCACATAAACTATGGTCAATCCACTCAGCTATGGGCAAGACATTCCGAACTGGCGGCAACGGGATTGTTATGGCGGCTCGTTGCGAGGGGCGTTTGGTTGGTTGGTTCAGCCCCGCGGCGGCCGATGCCATCTTTCTCAGCGAGGCGTACTGTCGCGAGCGTCATGCTGATGAGGAGGGATATGTGGATCAAGTAAGTGTGCTAGGGTTTGAAATAATAGACGAACACTGGCAAAAAGGAACAGTGCCCAGGGCTATAAAGTTCCACCCAGAGAATTCTGCTGCAGTTGTGCACTCCTTGGAATGTCCTGCTTTAAGGTATGCTGCAGCAGGGTTTTATGGAGGAGCTGGGGAAGAAGTTGCAATTGCTACAGACGATATTAATGTTGCTTTGGGAAGGGTACAAGTAGCAGATAATGGTGTTATAATAGTATAATATTTATTAGAATTTAGGCTTAATATTATAGCTTAGTTTATTATAAGTATCAAATTAATTTTAGAAGAAGCAGTTATAGTATTATAAGTTTTTTTTAAATTTTAATTACTACAATTGGTGTCAGCTCCTCCATTAATGGACCTTTGATCTACTTATATTTTCTAGGGGTCATTTTTTAAAGTTAAGATTTATAATAATTACGCTTTAACCCCTTAAAGATATATATTACTGGAATATCCTGGCGCAGCAATAACAACCAATCCGCTGTATTTAATTCCATGATCACAAGGACTAAGATTATGTGTATGCACGGTTGTTATGGTTCTACGTCTTCCACCTGTAACAGACTGTATTTTGACTAAGGGATAATGACAATCTCACCAGGTCCAACTATTTCCTTAGCCGCATCCAATGCCTGCTTCCACTCCTCCAGCCTGAATTTCCTCACAGGCCCCATCCCAGCCCTCGGCCCAAGTGGCAAAAGCCCAGTTTCAACAAGTCTAAGAAGCTTTTGCGTCTGCTCCCTGGTACACATCCAGGTGCCCTTTATTGTTAGAGCCCTGCCGAGGATTTCCATGTAGCTAAAGCTGACCCCGGAAAGCACACTGCCCATGATGCATATACGTGCGCCGTGCTTCAGGGCATTGAGAACCGACGCGAAGTGAGTCGATGCCCCGGCCGCAACCGGTGACATGTCCCAGAATGCATCTATACCAGCTGGGCCGGCTGCCTTGCGCAGTGCCTCTGCGTCCTTTTCGGTGTGACCTGTGATCCGAATAGTGCTTAGGCGACCCGGATTGATAGTGCCCAGCTGCTTAAGAACGGTAGTATTGCGGCCCATGGCAATGACACGGGCCCCCAATGCCAGTGCAGCATGCACAGCCCCACTCCCATACCGGCCTGTAGCTGGGGCAATGACAACAGTTTCCCCAGCTCTGAGATCAATATCTTCAAGGCCACCAAAGGGAATGAGCAAGCTAAAAAGATGTGCAAGGTCATCCATTGTGTATCCCAGTCCGTCATGCTCGGGAGATCCGAACAATCGCTTTTCATCAAGTGGATAGCAATTCTCCAGGGGCAATTTAGCGTACTCTCCAAGCGTTGAGTCTCGCCATTCTCCTCGAGAGAGCTTCTTGCTCCCCTGGTTGGAGACCTCCATGAAGCCGCTAACATATTTCGCATTGGGGTCATCACGGCCAATGATGTAAGGGTGAAAGAAAACAAGTTGCCCGGGCTCAAGCCGTGTGGCATCTGGTCCAATTTCCGTGACCCGTCCGAGTGAGATGAAGCCTGGCACGAGGGGGGTGGGCAAAGGGTGGCCGCTCTCTGGGTTTTGAAAGACCTCGGGCGAGTTGGATCGAATCGACACGGCGATGATGCGGACGACGACGCTTCCGGGGTCAGCCTTGGGCGTATGACGTGTCTTAAGAAGCATTGGTTGTCCAACTTCAGAAAGAAATAAGACGCGGTGTTGAGTGGGCGTCTTCATAACCTTGACTGCTGTCGGGTTTTCGAGTGCTGTCGAGTCCTCAACGTGAGGAAGAATCGATTTGCCGCCTTGAGGGGATATTTCGAAAGCCATTTTGCTGGTTTGTTGTTTCTCGTCGTATAGGTAAGCCCTTCAACCATCGCGGGATACAATCTGGACCAACTGGTAACTATATGTACGTCGAGCTTGCGCCGCCGCCAAACTCCGCCGCCAAACTCCACTGTCAAACTCCACCGCCAAATTCCGCCCCGAAAAATCCGCCCTAGTATTATGGTCCCGGGATTAACCGATGGATTACAATTTTGGTCGGACCCGGAAATGCCTGTTCTACTTCATTAAGTCCCGGAGGAATATCATCCCGAGAATTGGGTTCTTGACATATTGCGGGGACTCTTTGGAGTCTGTGGATCGTGGTGTGGATACTCTCTTGCTCTAAGAATTTAAGCTGATTTGGGGGATCATATTTGTCACTGTTGCAAAAGTCGACCTGTATTAGGAGTAAGAGCCCGATCACAAGCTTAATCGCGCGTTGCAGAGCTTCTTTGGGTAAAGAGGGTGGTAGTGCCAAAGCCATAGACACACGTGAACATAGATCCATTCGGCTTTGGTCGTAATTGCTGCAGATTACATCTCGAATCATCAAAAGATCCTTGAACGTGACTCTACGGCAACCAATGTTGTGGGATTGGGCGGCACATTCTCGCTCTTGATCAAGTAATTGAAAGTAAGAAAAGAGCGTGTACAAAGGATAGAATTTTCCTAATTCCCACAGGCCATTCAGCCATGAGACTTTCTCGGGGCTGGTAAAGTGTCGCTCCCTGTTGGAGAATAAAATAGAATCCATAATGGTCAATGTTGATGAATCCGTCGTTTTCCAGGATACAGAGCCAAGAGGTGGCGAGCAATTTAACATCATAATAGAAGCCCGAAAGATTTTACCTAAAGATAAACGTATGAGTTCGGTAAGTACCCACTGACGGAAGTCACTATACATATAACTTCTGCTGAATAGTGACAGGCTTCTACTAATATTATAGTTTGACTACTACGTAGACTAGGCATAGGTTATAACACTCACAATGCAGGACTGCAGAACATCCACTAAAACCTAAATACGATTTGACCCCGCTATCTGGATACAATTTGATCCCGCTAGTTAGATGACAAAGAATCAATTACAAAGCCTCCTCAAGCAACGCTGCCGCATAAGGAAAACCAAGAATAGAGTGACAAATCCAGAATGTAATCAAGTATATGGACTGCATCCTTTCTCCCGGGCTACTTATAGCCCTCGCCCCAAACAACCTTACAACTCGGTCCAAAAAAGCATTGTCTACCTATATACCTGTTCTTAGTTTCAAGATGAGCACAATCTCCAAAATCGCTTTAATCGGCGTAAGTACTCTGGCCTATCCCTGTGGCCCCTTCTAAGACTCCTCGTATAGAAAGGCCTACTTGGCTCTGCTGTGCTTAGTGAGCTTGTCAAGGCCGGATTCAGTGTGACTGCCATCAGCCGCAAGGCTTCCCCGGGCAATGACCCTGCATCAGGAGCGCCCATCATCCAAGCCGACTACTCCTCGCCCGAAAGCCTGGCAAAATCTCTGAAAGGCTTCGATGCTGTTGTTGTTACCGTTACGACTGAGGCCGTCCTCGTCCAAAAGGTCCTGATCGATGCCAGCATCTTGGCGGGGGTAAAGCATTTCATTCCCAGCGACTTTGGACTGCTGAACTTCGATCCAAGCGCGCAATCTTTGCCCATTTATCAGCATTTCGTCGAAATTCAAAACTACTTAAAGGCAAAGGAAAAGCTGGGAGAGATCAATTACACCTTTTTCGCAACTGGCCCTTTTCTAGAGTATGCCATCGGATCCCCCTTGTTCGTGGATTTCCACAATCACACGGTCCAGTTCTACGGAAATGGAGAACAGCCCATCAGCGTCACCAGTGTCGGGGGCATTGGCAAGGCAATTGCTGGCGCCCTGCAAAAGCCAGACCAGGTCAAGAACAGACTGCTTAAAGTCCACGAGACGGTCCTCACACAAAGGCAGCTCTTGCAACTAGCTAAGAAAGCTGCGCCGGCAGACACGAAGTGGACGGAGACACTTGTAGATCAGCAAGAGTCGCTTCGAAAAGCAGTCGCTGATTTCGAAGAGAACCAGGCGGACTTCCTCCGAACTTTTGGGCTACTCAGGGCCGCAATGTTTAGTGGCAACTACCAGACAGAGTACAGCGACGTGGATAATGAGCTCGTCGGGCTCAAGCAGTTGTCGGGCGCTGATATTGAGGAGAGATCTGTTACCCTCTTCAAGTGGAAGCCATAGTGCTGGATTTGGTCTAGGCTAAAGGTCTAAATGCAACATCGCTTGATGAGTGAAGGCGTTTTAGTAAAGGAACGAAGAAAGAAGTGATAGCATGTGGGTTTTTATCTAGCTGGCTAGCTGGCCTTGCATTAAACCGTACATAGTTCCTAAAAAGACATTCCTTGAATCATACACCTTTCTCGTAACAGTCGGATCCAGGTCGCCCATAGAGTAAACCGCCGCGTGTGAGCCTCGGTCTTCCGAGGAGATTGTAGCATTGGTCCAGAAGGAGCGATGAAGTAGACATTCGCCTAAGTCCGCGAATCCAAGGCCCCATCGACTTCCCAAGGGTAGCCATAAAGCATTCTCGTATGAGCTAGCCTAGTTTATCCACTGCCGTTTCGGTCAGTCAGCTTCACCACTGCTCCAGTGGTGTCGTCAAGCTCGACATGAAAGAATTGACTGGAAACGCTAACTGCCCCAACACAAACTGCAGTCAGTGGCACACAGGCGAGAAGTCGCATAATTGCGAAAGGAAGAAGGGTCAGATACAACTCAAGCTTAGACAAGAAGAAATGTAAAGCGTTCTAGAGACATGACAGGAAAGTAATTGGCGCTGACTTTTGATAATCTGGCCTGGACAAAGCTCTTCGTAGCTTATCTACCTTTTTTCACCACCCCGTCTGTCAGCTGCGGCATATACCGAAATTTCAACTCGCCACTTACAATACCGAGCGCCGAAGTATAAATATTGTCTCCCAGAAAAGGCCAGAGCATTCTAATACTGGGTACGACCTTGCGCACTCGGCCGTGATTACCTCAAGCTTGGAATTGGCATCTCATCTGCCGACAAATTCATTTTCGTCCTCCGGCTCTATTTGAGAAGTTTTAGGAATAACCTAATCGCTATTTTGCGGTCTTCCTACAGCACTGTAATACTATAGGATGATCGTTTCCAGTTAGCTAGTTGGCCTAAAATCCTCAAGAAATAAGGTATAAAAATACGCCAAAGTTATTTAGTAAACATTTATTAGGTAAACTATCTAAGTATCAAGTCCAAACTAATAGCATAGCCAGCCCAACTATCACAATATTTCTAAACCAACATTCATAAAAGAGCATTCTTAAAACAATCCCGGATCTCTTCAGACCTGAATTTTGCACTACTACTCTCTCCCTATCATCAGTCAGATGTAGCCAAATAGCACAGAGTGACATAACAAGATGGGATTGTTGTTTTGTGTGTATGCATACATGTGAGCTTCATCTATAGCATGACTTTAGCTATGTCCGCCTGCCTTCACCGCCTGCCTCTCAGACACAATCGGGGGTACCTGGGGAAAAGCATCACCAGTAGATGTATCCAAAGGGATATTATGCTTTCCTTTGGCTTTGCTGAGCGCCCCTGTAATTCAGTCATCTTTGAAGTTAATATCCGCATTACCCCAATCGTGAGCAAACATAGTGTTTCGGAGTATGGTTGAAGGGAACCCCAGATAGCTAATGAGATCACCATGGAACCAAACACCCTTATGGTTCTCTACAACATAGTCATCTGGGGTAGCAGCAAAGCGGAATGAGTGTGTTGCGATGCCACCTCGATGGTAAACAACTTTCAGATGCGTCTCTCCGTCCAGAAACACATCCCCAAAGGTTCAACCTCGTACTTTCCGGGAGCAGAGACAAGAACGTACTTTGCAACGTCAATTTGGGCCCAAACAACAACATGCTCCCAGTCGTGCCTGTAGCCAGCGTCCAGACCGCAAACACCCTCCAGATTGACATCTTTCTCAAAGTAATAGCCGTAAACATCAGCACACCATCCGTTGTTGCAACGGGAACGGGCATAGACGTTATTGTTATCAAAATCCCTCTCATCTCTGCAATCAGATGAACCCGTGGTGTAACAGTTGTTTTGGCCAGGGTTTAGGACGCCATCAATACGAATAGCAAGTGAACTGTAACAGCTCTCAGTATCAAAGTCCAACGCTAGCAATAGTCAGCAAAATTTCTAATGCATGCGAGATAGATGTGGCGTACCGGGCTGCCGTGTCCTATCCCCAGGAGTAGAACAACCAGGGAGTTTTGGGGGAGGATCACGTCCGACAGTAGACTTAGTTTATTCGCATCTTGAGCATGCATTGGTAGTAGTATCCAAGCTTTAGGGTTGAAGTTTACAGTGCGCACAACAGACGGCCCCATTCTAAAACCTGAAACTGATGGCTTTGTTCCAGTTTCGACTTAACTTCTTAATCCTTCAAGTCGTGTCCCGCGGATCCCGTAGATCCTGTCCCACATTATCGATTACCACACTCACCACCAAAAAATGACGTCCTGTCCTAATAGGACCGTCCCGGAGGTTGTATTTTCCTACAAATTCGTCATCGGCAACGTAACCTCATATAATTATGCCACCGATCAAAATTTTCCTCATCATGCCTTTGTAGAGATTTATCACTTTGATCAACATGCAGTCCGCACAATTAATTCATCAATAGGGTAGCCTCGAAACCGCTGTTGGTGCAAAGGGAGAAAATATTTTGTCCCATGTATTCAAGATGAATTGAGGGACGAAAGGGACGCACACTTTTGACATCTTGACACAAATCCTTGAATCCAATTAATCAAGGTCCAAGGGAACCCTCGGTGGTAGGCCCACTTAGCGGACTAGCCCGTCTGAGCTTGCGCCCGGACAACAGCAATAGCCAGGCTGATTTACTCACAGTGCACTTTTTGTGCCAAGATGCTTGGAGCCTCACAGAGCTCGAGTTGGTGGCGCACGTCATCCAACCCGGAATCTCCGAGCACTGCTACCTAGGTCATCACTCGGTACGCGTATGACCTCCACCCGCTAGTTCGCACTAGAAAGTATCGAAATTCTAGGAGGGGGTGTTCAAAGCGGCCTGTCTGAGTATATCTTGTCGGTGGCGCCTCATCCACGTCAGCAACAAAGTCACTCTTATTCGACCTGTATCATGGAACTGCAATCAACAGTAGACGAGATATATCAGTAATCTCTTGATCCTATTGCTGTTATATAGCTCTTTTGTTTACTAAAGCCATCGTAGTAGGCATTCAGAGCCTTTTCGGCCTCGGCAAAATTCGCCTTGGCGCTACCAAAGGTCTCTCAGATTCGGGCCAAACTGGCGTCTTTAGCCAGTTCGCTTCCTTTCCTATCAATTTGTTTACCGTAATTTTGCATATTTTCCAAATTTTTACGGAGACGCACCAAACCAATAGTTGCTGTAGCTCTTTTCATTTGAGAGGAAAGTTGAAAAATAATGAAGAGGTCTTTTTTATGCCTGTACAAAGGTTAATTCATCACTCAATCAGTCCGCATAAATTATTACCGTGACGAAGACAAGATGATCTCAACTAAGACTACACCAAGTTGCGAATGATAATCCAGTTTGAACGGTGCACATGATCACCTACAATGACTCCTCTATTTCATGCTAATTTCTCAAAAAAATAATTGCAAAATTAAACTCCTCATCATCTGTATCGTCCAATTCCAGGATCTGTGAGAATGTTCACATTTCAATACCATCAAATTCACTAAGGGCTTTCAGTTTTTCTGTTTCAGGGTCAGCCCAATGCGGACCTTTAAGCGGGTCTAGCGCCAAAGCACTAACCTCGGCTGTTGGTATGATGTACTGCTATTGTGGGGTTCACGATTGCAATATGTCGAATCGGTTTCAAGCAGGTAAGAAGCCTTATTCTGTCTCTGCTGGAATGTCTGGTGGGTTGTTAATGTGAATGGATGATAGGCTTCTGCGCGATTTTCCCACGTAGATATAAGGCCAAGAGGCTGATTTTAAAAATGCGATGGTAATAAGATAACGAGTATATTACATACAGCCTATCTTACTTGAAGTCTTTTCTCAACATAATCATAAAATATATTCAAAATGATTTTATCAAAGCCTTTTGCACAATTATATCGGAACTGTTCTTCTTTCAATTGTTAAAGATAGAATATATTCTAATAAAAAACTTGCGTTGAGTCAAACAAAGGAGTTGAGGACGCGTGCGATGAATCATCGCAAGTTCGGATATTTAATTGAGACGAAAAACCGTTGATTCTGTGTAACATTGGATGAACCCTGGCGCCCACAACCTGAAGCTGAGGGATTAGTTAATTAAGGATCCATGCCTTGTATGATGTGGCTTCTAGTGTTGATCACCTACGCTAGACTAGGACTAGGCTAGTTACATCTGTCTGCTAACGAGTAATGACAAGGTGGCGTTGTGTCCGAGTTGATTCAATTCAGCGTTTATGACAAGTCTCTTGCGGCCCTTCAATCCGTCTCGACCTCGAAACTCTTGATTAATTTAAAGAGAGTTCCATAAAGCAAAGAAAACAAATGATAGAAAAAAAATTGGTAATTTCGAGAGCTCCTTGGTGGGTGGATGGCTAACGCTCAAGCCCCGTCGTTAGCCAGCATTGATCAGTGGCCGCTATGGTACCCATCCGTTATCGCAGAGTAGGAAATGCAAGCTTAGGTACCATCTAGTCGAAAAGAGGATCCCTGCGGACACATGCCGCCATACACTGGGCGCACTCGGCTCCTTGCGTCATGTATCTTGGTTTAGCCATCCCACATCCCGCTGGTGGTATTTACACATTGAGAGTCGGCAATAACATGTGATCTCACAAGTGCTTAACTGGCGTATTCCGGACGACAACGGAGTTCCAACGCGTTATTCGGTCAGTGATATATCTGAGCATTACCAAAATGGTTCTCTGGTGGGATGTGGCAGTTTCCACACGAGCTTAACTGATGTACGTACAGTCGACTATATTCTTCAGACGCCCACCTCCCGATCTACTACCGACCCGGTCCTTGGTGGTGCCGCGGTAAAACTCTAAACCTCCTACCTTAGTCTAATGCACGGCTATCGTTAATACCGAATGCCATCATGGAGATTTTACCAAAAGCAGTCAGATCCGTGTTTTGTAAACTTTACTTCGCCATCAAACATCCCTCTTTTAAGACGACCTTCCTTCTCGTTCTGATAACTTGCTCGAAAACCAATTATGCTCTTCATGAATCGATTGTCCGAGTCCAATGACATATTGATTAGTTCATGACCATATTGCTGGCTGAGCTATTTAATGAAAGTTTGACATTTTTCTCGACTTCTTAATTCCCAATTTCTTAGCAGGCCTTATCTCCTATTTTCATCCTTCTTTCATTATGCCAACTGATAAACCCCGCTGCCTGAAACGGTTTTGGCTCTCGCTTTGTTGTATTCCAATACGCCCACTGGATGATGACGAATCTTGCGGCCGGTTCCCCATAGTTACTGTTTCTACTAGTAACAAATATGAAACGACATGCATTAAACAATTGATTACCAACCAGTTGTCGATTAAGGTAGACACTGAGTTTACTTATCAACCCCATACGATTAAGATTCGACTTGAACATCCTCGTCCTGCGACCTCGCCATTTACAACGGAAAGAAATATTTGCATCGGAGACAGATTTTATCATAGTCGACCAGCATCGGCTTGTTTAAAACCATTTGCACCGATATTGTCCGAATCATATAAAACTAGATCTTCGCCACCACCTTCTCTTGGGGGGCCAATTCTTCCTCCAGCTCAACTTCGATTGCTAGAGTCTTTCGAGCCTTCCCCATTTGGAAATAATACATTGGACCATCAGAAACATTCAGTCTTGAACTATTCTCCCGAGTCTCATATACCGGCTTTGAACCCAGAAGATAATAACGGAGAATCTGGAAGTAGCTATCCAGCCTCATCCACCAATATTTCAAGCAAAGTTTCAATAAATCAGTCATTGCCATCATCACGGGCAAACTTAGAACAGCGCTCAAACATTTCAACAGCTCGATTTCAATCACCGGAACGCCCAAAATACGTTTCTCCTTTGTCATCCCACTTCCCTCGAAAGCGACCGGAATTTACGCACGAATCTATTTGTAACATCGATGAAAATTCATTATATCAGTCCACACCATCAGTCCTTACAACACAACCTTCCACAGACATACGGCCAACATCACCTTCTCTACCTACTATACTTTCGCCACCTCCTCGAAAAAGAGATCATCAAATATCAACTCTACTGAATACAAATTCGAATATTTGTGTGAACAACCATACGGATTCAGTTATAATTGGTTCTCGTCCATCCACGGCCAATACTAGTCTCAGAAGAGTCATTTCAATCACAAATCCACACAATAGACGGCATAGCTACGGCGAAAGTGACACGCTCAGTGATTGGTTCGCAGATGACGAGGCTACACCGCAAGTACAGATATTCAGAAACAAGCCGATGGCGATGTCCACTTCAGACACGAAACCAATGACTTTTTTGCTAGAGGAGGATGAAGATTTATACTGAAATCCCCGTTGCACATTTTTCTTGCCCAATGCAAATCATTTCACCAGATTGAAAAATAGATTAGTTATTTAGACTTTAGTGAGATGTCGTTTCAGAGACTGTAATCTGACAAAATCCATGTATAAACGAGTTTGATAGAGAATTTTCTTTTATAACAAAATGTATTCACGAAATTTTAATGTGCATCATAATGTAGTTCGTAAATGGCGATGTTTTCCGACAACTAGAGATGGGCAATCTGTGCACGTGAGGTGACAGCGGACCAGAGTCTCGGTTTCATCCTCATATGGCGCCATGCATTAGCAGCCTCCTTATAGTACAAGCAATTCACAAACTTTTTGCGTATTCAAGGTACCTTTTTGTGTCTTTTTTGAGGTCGCACTCGGTGGGCTCGCCCAGGTAGTTCGAATACCAAGGAAATGAACTTGCTAGGAGGTATCTTTGTTCACATTATTGCTTCCTCTTGATGGAGTACCACAATTCCTTGTCTATATGCAGTTTTCTGGTTTTTTGGTGACTTGAATTTGACGGATAATATCTGACTTTTTGAGCCCTTTGCGCTGCATTCTGGAGCAGTAGCATTTTTCAACTCTGTCTTAGTGTAGGGTAACAAACAAATGGGCCAAGCTGGTCGGGAACGCGACACGCGGTGCTTTGCACTTTATTCTGGGGACGACATCACGAAGAATAGATGGGATGAAAAATAACAGGGCGAAAATTGATTATATCCATTAGCATCAGGGTAACCAGTGGTGCACCTTTGCCGCGGCCTTGAAAGTCCACTTTATCTTGGGGAATAGAGTTGTGGAGAGGGAGGGCCCTGGGCGGGCATGAGCCTAGCTCCTAACAAATACTGATGAATGCGTGGCTCAGCGGTGGTCGTGTGTCAGTCGCATAGTTTTTGCGATTTGCAAAAATATACTACTTCCAAAAGTGGTTCTTAGCAAAGGGCATAATCTATGGCAAATTACGTTGTGGATTGTCAAGAGACTGTCGCTAGGGGCGAATGCGAGCAGTCAGTGCTGACGGGGTGCACCATGCCTTGGCCTGCTGGAACAGGAGGCGTTTTTTCACATACAGGGATCAGCAGTCATATTCACCACGATTGGAAGCGATGGTGACAGGGCTAAGCCGTGCTAACGTCCAGTCGTCCTTCAGCCCACCACGATTCGCTCTGCAGAATTTCGTGTAGTTGTTTACCTGGCCACCATCCTCATTTCTTTTTGTCATTCAAGCATCAACCAAACGATTAATTGGTATTCGATCTATTTGTGGCTTTGAAGAGCATCTTTTCTTGCGAGAAGGAATTGGTAGATGTTGGCATGAGGCTAAAAGCACTGAAATTTAGGCAATGAGGCTGATATCCAACCTTTGAAAGTGCCCTTCTTGAGAATATCTTTGCCGTCCTTGTCCTTCTTGGGGACCGGCCAACGGTACGAAACAACCACGCAATGGAAACAATTAAGTTCTAAGCTGTGCTGAAACTCTGGAAAAGTATCCATCGGTTTGAAGAGATGAAACTTTCGCACTTTTCTGTTGTGTGGGAATTCGGGGCATGAAGAGCAAATACATCATGCAGGACGTGGGGCGTTTGCATCATCTCGGCCCCAGCAAAATAGTCAGTTCATTGACCCGGAAAACCCGACCTTACGCCCTTGTGAGCGCTCCTTTGTGCAGCAGTATGCCTTGCCTTGTAGCCATCAAATTCTGCCCCGGTTGTGGGCAAAATAATCTCTTACAAAGGATCTTTGCTACCCGCGCTGGTGGTTGAGGAAGCCGTTGGTAAGGATATGAGCCTTTTTGGCAGGAAAACACACTAATTTCTACCTCACAGGACTTCGAGGAGCCACTCCTTCGCATACGAGACCCCGATATCGTCAAGAACCTCCGCGGCTGGCCGTGAAAGGCTGTGAATAGCAAGCTTAAGGTCCCCGACTAACTTAAGGCTGCTTGTCAAGGGCAACAGCGTCTTACATCAACCCCAACTTCGAGCCCGGCTTCAACTATGAGCCTCACAGCAACCCCAACCCCGACCCCGACCCCGACCCCGACCCCCCTAGCAAAGCCAAGTCCCCGCCGCACACGACCGGCTACGAAGCCAAGCGCCCGACGAATGCTCTCACAGTCAGAGCTTGAGGTTCAAGCAGTGCCGAGGGCCTCGCCTCGCACTCGAGTGGCATCAGCAAAAGGATCACATATATATACAAATACATTATAAATTATAATGAGGGCTCGACGGGCTCGCGGAGGCACAGCAACGGGCACCCCATTGAGGAACAGCTTGTCAGGACCGCCAAGCATAGAGGAGTGTATTACAGCTGCAGCGATATAACCTGCCTAAAATTGGCGCTATGTATAGATATTTATGGTATTTAATTGTAATAAAATCGGCTTTTTTTGTATGTTGAGTTGTGTTTTGGGTGTATTTGGTTGTAATTTGGCATGTGCTTTGATATGCTAGTAAATTGGCTGTAACGGAAGGAAAAAGAGGAAGGAAGATGAGGCCCGGGAGAAATTTTGAGCGCCACGTGACGTTGTTGTGGTGAATAGCAATTCTCTATTCGATATGGCCAATGAAGATGGTCAGAGTATTCCAATAAGCCCTTACTAGCACCAATGACTTTGTGTGGCGCGTCCTGTTTTCTTTTCCACGGTATTTTTTCAGTTTCACTTTCTCCTTCACGGCCCTCTCCCTCTCATGGTGTAAAGTTCCGCAACGCTTTCTGAAATTTCACCAAATTCCTTCTCGATGACCAAGGTTAACAAATGCTGCGCATTAAGTAGTCTGCCTTGGGAACTTGGACTTAGCGCCAAATCATTATCTGACTTGGAAAAGACAACGAAATGGTGGAATTCGGCTGGGATCTAAATTAAATGTGGAGTGAGAATGGGGTCTTGAATACGCTGTGCAAGAACCCAATCACGCCCATTGTTAAGAACAAGGCCTTTCTCGATTTCCTCCTACCTCACGGCACAGCTATTAATATTGGTGTCGACATCGCTCAAGCCTAATGTCGGGCATAAGTCTCGACTGAGGCGCTGTTTTGTGAACTCATCGAGTTTGACCGGTAAATCTGAAAATCGACGCAATAGCTGATATAATAGGGGGCGATACATCCCAACAATAGACTTCTCTAAATGGTCTCTTGGGGCATTGAAGAAAAAGACGCGATCAAAGCACCATCGTTTTTCTGCTTTTGCTCCTCTTGCGTTTGTGAGGGTCAAGCCAAGATTGATAACTCGGGTATATAAATATTGGAGTATGGATTCGGAAGATAAAACCACCCCAGTTTCGGTACAATAAGAATTGTTGATGTTGGTCCAATTAACGTACAAAGAATAAGGCATACCAAAAACAAAATACACAGCTTTGGGCTTTTTGTGGCAACAGACCAGAATCTCGTGTTCGTAATGTTGCTAATATCGGAAATGCCATATACACCTGTTAAAAGACCAAATAAATGCTGTTATGAATTCGATGTCGATTACTAATCTCTAGAGCGATAGCACCCAACGATGCAACGACCGCAATTTCGTATAGCTTCGCAGTCAACTGAAGCGAGTTGATGGCATTGGTTGCTGAAAAATGGACGTTTTGTTGGCTGATAGATATCCCACTCATAGGAAATCAATTCATGTGGTTAAAGTTAATATGAAGAATAAAGGCAGTAAATGTAAGAGGGAGTAGATGGAACATGCACCTCATCCAAGTTTGGAAATTGCCTTAGATTGCATTTGTAGGTTTGGCGAGGTATAAGTTGTTACTTCTTTTTTCCATTGCGGTATAATTTCTATAAATGGATCGAATGGTTGGGGGATAGCTTGGAAATCTGGAAACTAACAATAGTAGATGTATCTTATAAAATACCTGGCATAAATTGAATGTATAGTGATGCGTAGGTAGAAGATGTGAGCCAAGTCCTAAAAATAAAAATCTTGCCTTTATCTTTAGTTGATGATTGGCATGATACAGGGGGAAAAGCAGTTCCAACTGAATTGTATTGGTGGTCTATTTAGGGCTATGATTTCATTTTTGCAGCATGGGTCAGACCGCCATTTGTAGATTGATAGTGACAGTTATCGCTGCCTATCAATCAACAGGTAGGATTGCACTGCCACCTCCGTATTACGCACATACAAGTCAAATGTCTATTCATAGATAATCCTTTTTTACATCGCATGTGCTTGAGGGGCAATTCATTCTATAGATAATAAAACAACCCTCTACCTAGTAGAAGATCAGAGCCCATGGTGTATTGTTTTCTCCATGCAAACAACCGTATATGTGCTTCAAATACATACCCTCGACTATACATCGCTAGATCTTGGAGGCCATCGCATTTTCGGCCTTATTTTGGGAAATACACTCGTGTCGAGTGGTTTGGTCGAATATGTCACACTGTGTAGATTAACCGCATTGAGCCTCATCAGGATATCCATCAGTGGCTAGGCCGGGCCAGATTCGTCAGTGGAGGTAATGACTACTTGCTCCCCAGCGCATGTCTTGCTTTCCACGGCAGCTGTTTTTATTGTTTCACCACAGCCAACTACGGAAGAAGAATTTTCACTCAGAGGCAAGGCCTGGCAGTCATAGGGAATTTACGAGCAAGGTAATGCAAGCGAATGTCATTCAAATAATGAATGTGTCTATATACAGAATCCGAAGCCAGATGCACATATGAACACTCTTTATGCGCTCACACTCCCTGTTGCACAATGTCCGTCTATTTAGTTGAGGTAGGCCACGGCAGCGACTGCACCAGCAATCAGAGCAATGGAGGAGGAGAGACGGGCAGCACCGCTCTTGGGAACAGTGGTGGCGGTGGAGTCGGAGGAAGATCCAGTGGTGGTCTCAGCAGCAGTGGTCTCAGCAGCAGTGGAGGAAGCCTTGGTCTTGGAAGCGATAGGGGTGGTGGCATTGTGGGCAGCAGGGGTGGAGATGACAGCCTCGGTTGTGGAGATGACCTTAGACAGGGTAGTGGTCTTGGCGCTGGCGGTTGTCTCGGCAACGGAGATCTTGTCGGCCCTGGTAGAAGCAGCAGAGGTGGAAGCAGCCTCAGTGGTGTGAACGCCGGTGCCGGTGCCGACGTAGGACCACTGGCTAGAGTAGTTGTACTCGCCGGTCTTGTTGTCGGTGATCTTGAGACCGTAGGTGTCGCTAGGATCGTCGGTGAGAGTGAAGGTGAAGGAGCCACCGGTAGCAGTGCTAGTGAGGGTCTTGTAGTACTTCAGGTCGGTGGACTTGCCGTTCTTCATCTCGATGGTGCACCCGTTCTCGCAGCCAGTGAAGGTAATGGTGAAGGGCACATCCTTCTCAACAGACCAGTAACTGTTCGTGAGGACAGGCTTTGCAGAGACGGCAAGAGCCATGAAAGAAGCGGCAGCGACGGAGTACTTCATTTTGAAGAAGAGAATCGGTGATTTGGTTTGTCGTTTAGAGTAACTGGGTATTGATCAAGATAAGAGGAAAGAGCAACGGAGCGATTAAAGGCGTTGATTATTAAAATAATGAATGGCCCAAGACCCAGGAGAATCAAATAGAGATTGAGATTGAGTAAGTGTAAGGTCCAGAAGGCCAAAAAGAATGACTAGACGGTTCGTGAGGTTTAAAGAAAGTGATGATGTTGCTGAGGAATAGTCTACCCCAGTGGAGGGCTTCCATAGCTTTATATCGTACGTACTGTCCAGGATTTACAACTTCGCCCATGTAATTCGATATCACGTGCCTCTTCGTGCTGTCGGAACCAGGGGGTGGCGGAAGCAGCTGTTGGCTGTAGTCAAATTTCTCTTTGGGTTAGCAGTTGAAATTATAGCGAGCTACTAATCTTAGCAGAGTGTATGAAAATCCGCGCTATTGAGGAAAGGCGGTCTTTTCTAGCGTTCTCGACTAATACTAGCTCTTGCACTTATTTAACACTACTTGTAACTAATATACAAAGGGGAACAATAATTGCTCAAGCGGACATTTGGAGAGAATATGGTCCACACAAATGAAGCAAATAAAGATTCCAAGGATGCCGCAAAGACGCCGGGGTAGGATCCTCGGTTGTACCAGAGTTTTGTAATTCGCCGCCTGCTATTGAATTGAGGACGTGTCCGACAACAAAGACGCCTTCTTGTGCTTTCGATATAGTCGCCAGATCTGCATTGGATTGTTGCTCTGTCTGAGATGATTAGTCACGATCCTGGTGCTGATTTTGGTCTGTCTCTAGACTTTCATTCCCAGAGTTATCGATAGACGTAAGATTGTCACCACCTCCTCGGACGCGGAACGTCAAACCCCCTCCATCCTGATGGTCCGACTTTGGGACAAAACAAAAGTTCCGCTCGTCAAACATTCTGTGGACATCTGTCCGCAGGAGAATAACATTCGTGCATGCATTACCTGCATCTGTCGAGAACGATGGGGCCTTACCGTAACTGGTTCAATTCATCAGTTCAAGCGTCTGCGATGAAGCACCCTATTGGATACTTACTCCGCCATTCCGTTACCATCATACCAGCTCGATTCCTCCACGGGCACAAGGTGCGCAGCATCCAGGCTTAAACAACAATCCGTCAGGATACAACGTCTCACGCTCCCATGTGCGCTCCCGCGGAAAAGAGGTCTCAATCGTTCCCAGCAGGGCGGACGATTACGACGAGGGAATCACGAAAGCGAGCAACAACAGAGTATGATTCAGCCAAGGTCGAAGGATCAGAGGATGGAGGGAGACAAAAGAAGTATGCCCGCTCCCGAAGAATGCCGTCCGCTCCGGCTGGACCCTCGTCCTACCACCTCTGTCGAGCGAGAAGTAGCCGTCCCGCCGGTTTCCGGTCAGGACACCACAAGTCATATGGGAGGTGTGTTATTTCTGCCAATAGTGTATGGAGAGTTTAACGAAGCTGATCGCAGTAGAGTGAAGAGCACCGCCATGGTAGATTTTTCAAGAATCACGGTCAAGCGAGGACGACGAGAAAGTCTTGTGCGCTTCAAAAAGAGTGAGTTTTATAATCCATTTAAATCACTGGGTTCTCCTAGCACCGCGTCACCGACTGTCTTGGCATGTACTGACATCGCCAAAACAGAACTTTGGTCCCTGCTCATGTTGGAAACTTTTCCGATAGAAGGTTTGATATAGGGTATTTATTCATTCTAGTCTCGATGAGGTCAACAGCAAAAGTACGTCAAGGCCATTCATTATATCCAGCATCGTATGGCACGAGGATACCGACTACCAAGCCAACGTATTGGTGTGGTACTGCTGCCCGCGATTGAGAACAAGCCAGAGCCGCCTTTCAAGGAGACACGCAGTTATATATGTACATAAAGCATTTCACATCCTGCTGGGGCTCGAAATATTTACACACGCTGTCTCAGAAAGCTGGGTCACTCCGTAGATGACCCGAATACACTGCCCGGCATGCCGAATAGTAATGACTGAATTATATCAACCCGACTTGCCCCGGGCCACGGCCAGCCTACATTCCCGTAAAACCAGGGTTAATAAAAGCGGTGAAACAACCTTTTGCCTGCAGGACTTATTGCGGCCCGTTCCAGCAGGATCAACATGTTGGGATTGCCCCGATCATAGAGCAAGCCAGCAAAGTCCAGATAGCAACAAGGGCCATAAATAGCCTGGATAGACTCTTCAATCAACTTGGCAAGGGCTTTGATGTAGCCTGTCGCCTCTACAGCTAGTAATAGGTTCCATTCTTCGGCTTTCCGTAGATGGGTTATAATTGTATTCTGCTCGTGCTCGTTGGCCTCGGCCGTCAACGCATCCTGCCACTCACGGAGGTTTACATTCCCCATAGCAGCAGTCACGCTCCTCATTATCCGATCGCGCTCGCTGGGTGGCAGCATATCGTTTGCAGGTTCGATTTCGTACATGGTGGGTGGCAGGTAGGTGGCTGCATCGTGGGCCCCGTTAACGTATCAAGCAGCAGCATCGTCCAAGCTGAGCCTTAAGAGCTGTTTTTGAAGCGCGAAGGACCGTGATTATCGCGTATATGACTCGAGTCAGGTAGGATCGTGGGCGAGCCGGACGGCCAGATGCTTCGGCGCCATGGCCAAGTCGGCGCTAGCGATGCGAGTTGGTGTCATGTTCGAAATCAACACCAGAAGATTCTGCAGTTATTCGACTTTGCGCTCCAACGGTGAGGTAGGCTCGAGACAAAGATCAAAGCCAGAAACGTATTCAATCCACAAAGGGATACCCCGCGAGTCGCCTCCTCATCCTTGTCCACGTTAGTAGCTGAATTCTGTTCCCGACGCGAAAGGGCTAAACAGGTCCATATGACACGTGAAAAGTGGGTCTACCATGTTCGTAAAATATCATTTAGTAAAGCAAAGGGATTCCTATTCCCTTCCTCATGTTAACTATATTAACCATTATCTAACACGAGTGGAAAATCATAATAAAACAAAGAGGTCATTTCATTCATTATTCTATTACGCAATAAATTTTAAACAAAATACGCCGACCGAAACCTCTAGATTTCTTTGCCAATATGAACCCTGTTATCAGCTACCCTATAGTCTATCTCTATAGTGCGCCTGCATTCGTTCCCTACCTTAATCAATCAACGCTGCTGTTTCCTAGTCTGCCTACTTTTTTTACTACAGTCATAAGTTTTCTAGATGAAACTTTGTAACCAAATATAGCAGAACGTTTACATTTACCTCTCCCCACTCCACAAGAAACCTGTACAGAACTAGCGCAATTGTGAAGGGCTGGTCCTGGGTTTGTTCAACCTGAAGGGTGCTCTGTATTGGTCTATCTAAAGCTAGAGAGAAAAGGAAAGAAAGGCGATCAGAAGGATGCATTCTTCTGATTATATATGTGTTATGACCCATGCACGAGTAAAGGCGGTCATAAGGGGCAGAACGCACTAACCAATCAACGCCGTCTACCCTATAGTTCCCCAACAGCCAATCAGGAAGGATCATACCGGATCACCGCTGCATGACATGATCCAGCAATGATCCACGAAAGGATCATGACAGGATCATAGCTGCACGTCGTGATCCAGCCATGATCTAAGGTGTAGTTAGAAGTATATAGACGGATCAAGCCGTACCGTAAGGAACGGTCTTGATCAGCTTTCAATACAACTTGGTTACATCAATCACCGATTGACACATTACCAGACGTAACACCTCTTTGTGAACAGGCGACTTATTGCTTAGTGCTACCACACGCGCTCTGATCTTTCTGCCAACATAAACCCTGCCTTCTGATTGGTTTATCCCTTGGGAAATCGGCCAGATCGTTACAATATGCTTTGGTGTGCCCTCGCTACCAAAGTGGTTAGGAAGCTTAATCTAGGTGGATACGGCGTAGCCGTACCCGGTGGGCTGAGTAACTAGCTCGCAAGCTGGGCAAAATAGGCCCCCACCTTTCCTGTCGGAAAGGTGGTTTCAAAACCCGTATTTGTGTTGAATGCGTATCCCACTTTTCCACCTTTGTAATATTATAATATAACGAATTCTTAATTAAATCATAAAAGGGCTATATTTCTAGTATTGTATAGTTCTAATTGAGCATAATTGATATTTTTTCGTATTTTCCTCTAGTATACGTAGTGTTGTAAGTGAGTGATAATGGTGCCTAGGTATGCCTCCGTGACTTTGGTATGGGGACCTGCATATTGCCTAGGTTAATAGTAGCTTTATCCCTCTTATTGTTAGAGTAATGATTTGGTGCCCGGCTATAGCTAAAGCCTCTATAATCGAATATAGATAATTGAGTATTGTTTTTATTGTTAATATAGCTGTTGTTTATGATATTGGCAAGCTATGAGAGGTTAATATATAATCCCTGAACTTGTACGTTTATAGAGGTAGTAATTTTAATACTTTTAGTATTACTATTGCCCTTATTAGAATGATGTGTGATTATAGAGGTTGATATTATGTTAATAAATGTGTCTGGTGTGTTAGCTTGGCTATGAATTCTTATGCCTTTAGCTTCTGGTGTTGTTTTAGGAGTGGTGGTGTTATGAGCCGGTCCCATTTAATAGCTGTTATCCGTGCCTGTGTCACAGGCTGAGGCCTGGTTGAGGGATACGGCTGTGCCGTATCCACCTAGATTAAGCTTCCTGACCACTTTGGTAGCGAGGGCACACCAAGGCATATATAATCAGAAGAATGCATTTCTTCTGATCGCCTTTCTTTCCTTTCCTCTCTAGCTTTAGATAGACTAATACAGAGCACCCTTCAGGTTGAACAAACCCAGGACCAGCCCTTCACAGCCTGTAACTGCCAGCATTGCGGTTATTGACTTATCTTTTGGCCTGGTGGGCTAATTGATGTAATAGGATGCACGGATCCTCACAGGTGGCAGTGTTGCTTGACGAGGCCTGCGATGCCTTCCACTCTGTGACTTCAGGGAGCTGGTTGAGCATTGTTTTTGGAGCTGTAGATAATAAATGACTCTTCTTTTTATTATTAGCTTTAAGCTATAGCTGCTGGATGTATTGAATAGCCTTAGTTTCCTCTGGTATCAGTGTGTGTTGGCGTAGTTCCTCTATAGCCTTTGGAACGCCCCGGCCGCGGGGGAAAGTGCCGGGAGCTGCATTTTGCACCCGCTGTTGCTCTTCCTGCTGCAGCCGGTCAAAATCGCCCTTTTGGAGGCGGCTTTTCTGGGCGATATCCTTCTTGAGATCCTCATGAGCTCTAGCAGCTACCATTGACCGCATTTCCTTTATGGTGTAGGCGCCGTCATTGACTTTCACACGCCGCCGTGTGTGTGTGCGCCGAGCTTATGAGGTGATTCATTCTTCCTGCTGCCGGATTATCTCTTTATGCGCTGACTGGGTCATAATAGCTAAGTCAAGGGCAGCTTGAGCGTGCCTAATAACAGCTCTCGTTGGGCTCTTCAGGAGGTCAAACTGCCTAGCGTTATCATGAGCTTCAAGGTCTCTCTTTGCCTTCCTAGGTATAACAGCCTATTGCCATAAGAGCTTAGGAAACAGCGGCTCAGCGAGGTCTTTGGCATCCTTCTATAGCGGGCACAGCACAACTTCAGGAGCAAATAGCCATAAGCCCGTCTTTTCAAAGCCTGTGTATATATGACATGCTTTAAATGCCGCCTTCTTCAATGAATTTCACTATTAGAGGAAGTTAAAGCGAGTTACCTATAAGCCCCCGCCTCTTATAAAGTCATTAAGAGTTGAATGTTGTGCCCTTTTGAGGTGTTAATAAATACTAATATCAAGAGGTTAAAGAATATGACTAGTATGTGAAGGAAGGCAAAATGGAATGATGTCAAAGGCATAGCAATACCATATGAAGTCAGGGTCTTCATGAGCAGAAAAACCATCCATCAGAAGCATTCTATATATTGGCTTTTCCTTTTTCCTCTCCCGGACCGCAAGCCCTTGGGTCTAGTCTTCTCTTTTGATGTGAATATCATATCCAAACCACTCCCCAATTGTGTAGTCATTGAAGCTATCGCTTAGAGCAAAAGAGTGACGATTAAAGTAATGCAACCACTGTAATGCCCGTTGACTGTTATTGAAGCCTGATGACGTTGTGGTGAGGATAACATCCTCATCAATATCAGTTATCATGTATTCCTCGAGGATGACTTTTGCTAAGAGAATAAGGAAGGAAGGAATTGACGTTCCAGCAGCATTGATAGCATCAATAGAGGTCAATGACTCCTTATTGCCCGGTTGAAAAGTAACAGGCCGGGTGTTTTTCTTCATCCGGGTTGAAAATATCTTCAAATTGCTGTTCACCCAACCTAGCTGCAACGGCGTTTCGTCAAAGTTCCAGAAATTGACCTTTGTAATCGAGGCCCTCACGAGAATAGCTCCAAGCTCTTTGAACCAATGGTCTAGATGAGGGAGGTCATATTCAGCTGCGACCCTCATGACTTCTTTGACTTTGGGAGCTTTAAATTGAAGCTCTGGATGCCTCTTCTTAAAGCGTGTGACCCAAGATTTTGAGATTGGCGACTTTGGGCCGTTCAAATGGTGTTTTTTTAAGAAGCTAGTGTAATTGCGTAAGCAGGCCTTGGTCATAGCAAATGCGCTCTTTTCAATATCTCGTATGTAAGTAAGAATAGCTCGTTCTTCCTCTTTAGTAAGAGCAGCTGGGGCACCACCCTTATTAGCTGTGGAAGGAAGCTGCTTTCCAGCTCTCAATAGGGATATATATTTCTTAGTCAGAGGCATAGCAGCGTGGTATATAGCGGCTGTTTCCGCTATTGTGAGGGCTCGGGGCAGTACGGGGTTCCCCCGAGTCGTCCGTGTGATATTCTCACCCGACAGAAATGCACGAGCTGCACTTGCTGCAGCTGCGCGCGATTTGGCTGAAATTTCAATTATAGTAAATTTAGATGCAAAATTGACAGTATTTAAAATTTGGAGCAATTTAGGCAAGGAATGAAGGAGTTGTGGACGAGTTACAATGTCAAAGTGGGATATGCATTCGACACGGATACGGGTTTTGAAACCACCTTTCCAACAGGAAAGGTGGGGGCCTAATGAGCCCAGTGAGCCCGCGAGCGCCGCTGCTTAGTCAACCCACCGGGTAATCCTCCACCAGGCTTCAGCCTGTGACAACAGTAACTGGAAGAACCTGTGTATAAATAAGAGGCCGTAGCCTGCCTCCCTCTCTGATAGCTTTTTTTCTCCTTAGATCTACAGATAGTATCCAAAGAGACCTGAACACTGAAGCGTCCTTTCCCATACTGAGATTCTCAAACCCACTTGCTTTGGTGTTCATCTACATTTTTACAGAGTGGCGACTTTTCAGCAGCCTTGACTGGCTTTTCCTTCCTGGAGCTGCAAGAACACTTGCGAGAGAATGGGCGATGCGGAACGTAGGCTTAAATAATTTAACAGAGCCCCGTTGTACTGAAGGGAGAGGGGTGGGTGTTGATTTCAGACAAAAATAGGGAATCCAAAAGTCCAGACAAAACAGATGCTTCAGTCAGCCTGGTTATGCAGAGCACAACTCAAACCGTGCAGATAGTAATGAATTAAGTAAATTTATCCGAAAATTGTTGCTTAGGCTTTTGAGGGGCTTATATTCGGCTGAAATATTAAAATTATTTTGTCTTAATATTGTACGCGCGCCACGCTGAAGCAGTAAGTACCTCCGCTACAACGATTCGAGCGTTGGATCGAACTTGCTGCCTTTTGAATGAGTATTGAGGCGTTCAATACGTGTCATTTGTGTGATAAAAGCAAAAGTATATTGCCGGGGCTCGTTGCATTTGGCAGAAGATCGACATAATTTCAGAGCGCTGCGGCTCAATTGCCCACTGTTCTTGCGATATCAGTGGGTAGAGATTTTCGGCAACGTTGCACGCCTGTGGCGCTACCCACGTGACATGCGGTGTATAAAGTGCGAAATATCTGACCAAAAAATCAAATATACTATGCAAGCCAAGGCATGACACGTAGCTTGATTCCGGGTTGGCAAATCAATCTTCTTGGCCTAATGCATATGCTGTCATGGTTAGCGGCTAGTGCAGCAGCTGAGACTCAGCCTGATTTAAAAGCAGTGAACCATGCCACCGGACTGCGGGGTTACTGAGGAGCTGTGGACCGCTCAGATTCAAGCAAAAATGTGATTCACAAGCATGTTTGATTGCAGTGGCGATGGTTTTCCTTTTGTTCGAGTTGTCTGGTGCTCGTTGGATCATCACCTGGCTGGAAAATGAGCTTCATCTAAATTTGCAGCTGTGCAAAGCAAAAAAGTGATGGGCGTTGGTCTGATGACTGCATGCATCTGTGGCTGCCGTAAGCCCAGTAAAGCCTTGAATTTAGAGACATGGCTCCTCTTAGCTGAATAAAATCTATCGAATGGTTGTCCGTATGAATGTTTGATGGCGTTTCTGCCCAAGCACAGCCATGCTACCCACCTTTTCTAAATGCAAAGCCCTTCATTATTGGTTGCGTATGCGGTCAGATAGCTGTGTGGCGCGATGAATTGTTCCACCGTCGGAATTTGAGGTTTCCCCGCGGTCTGTCTGCGTGAGGCTCAGCTTTATTTTCTCTCTAAACCTTTCCTCCTCATTTTCCCGCTTGAGATTTGCCCTTGAATTCTGATTTCTCCTTTCGTCTAGATAGCTACCGAAGCTCGCGCTGGATATTTGTCGCTGCAAAATACCACTCCTACTCAAACTTCAATCTTCCTCAGTATGTCTAAGAGGTCGAGCTTCCCATTTACCTGTCCAGATGGAGGGAAATTTAGCCTCTGTACTGAGGCAGCTATCAACTTTGTAGGATGTTGTGCATCAGACCCGTGCGGCGCCGCGAAAGGAGTGTGTCCAGATGCGAACCTGCGGAATACCACCTTTAACAAAGATGATTATCCCAACCTCCCCCCGTTGAATTGCAGCGCGCCCGGGGGAGCCAAGAATTGGTATACCTGCTCAGGTACCTCGCCACCTTTCATGGGATGCTGTTCGGAAAACCCTTGCCAGCTTGGTCACTGCCCGGAGGGGAGTTTGCTCCCGGCCGCTCTGCCATCAAACGGGACCGATCGCGACCTATTCCTTAGCCTGACTGGCAACGGCGTAGAATCCACGACTGCCGAACCCAGCTCTGGATCTGGCGATGGTGGCTTGTCGACTGGTGCTATTGCTGGTATTGCCGTTGGTACAGGCGTGGTTGCATTACTGATTTTGGGAATTTTGATATGGAAATTCTGTATTGTGCCTCGCAAGGCAAATAAACGGCCGCAGACAGTCCAAAACGTTTCTTCTCCCATGCACCAGCCTACATCGCCGCCACCATTTGTGGCGCACTCGCCCACGAATCATTACCAGAGTACGTTATAATTAGAAGAGCCAAACCCTTCGTATGCGAAAGCTTTCTAACAGAAGTCTGTAGCGCCCTATATGCCTAGCCCTGGCGCCATTCCCTACTCTGCCGCTTCGCCGCATGAGTATGGAAAGGTGTCACCAGACCTGAGCTACGGCCGCCCGCAATCGATGGCAGCGATTTCTGAGGTTAGCGCTGCTTCGAATGTACGATATAGTCAATTGCCCTCCCCGACACATATGCAACCGGTCCATGAGATGGACTCTTCAGTCGGCCCGCAAGAAATGGGCACAGGCCAAGAGGATCACATTCTGTATTATCAGAAGTAGAGAAGTGAAAGGAAGCTTTATACGGCTTAGTAATTTGCGCCGTTTAGTACAAGGGAGTTTGGCTTGCCGAGGCCAGAAAGCACTTCAGTGAATATCTTCTTTTACTTCTAGTAAAAAACAGACAATAGGCTTAACCGGGTGGTTTATAAACTAGGCTATAATGGATGTCCAAAACACATTTTCAAGGTCAATATGAGTTATATATATACAACTGGCGAAGGATTAAATAAAACTTGGGTACTGTGCACGTGGAACATTCTCAGTCAAATTCCCTAAAAAACTTTTGACACCCCCCCTTAGTGCTTCCTGTAGATTGGCAGTCGTCTGGTCTGCACACCAAGCCAGATGCGGCGTCAATGTGATATTCAAGCCCCTCGCTTCCTCACTGAGAAGAACGCTGTCCTGTGCACTCCCTAACCTCTATGCCGCGGTCATCCCGCGGTGCTCCTGTACCGCGGGATGACTGCGCTGCGCACGCTCACTGGCTGGCAGAGCGCGCGCACGGACCATCCCGGGATCCACTACACCACGGAATGACTGTTTCCCACGGGATAACTGGTCTGCAGCCAATCAGAAAGCAGGGAATAAAGAAGAGGAAAAAAGAAAAAAGAAGAGAGAGAAAAAAAAAAAAAGGGAAAAAAAAGAAAAGAGAGGGCTAGTAAAGTGAGGGGAAGAGAGAAGGAGAGAGAAAAAGAGAAAAAAGAAGAGAGAGAGAGAGAGAGAGAGAAAAAGAAAAGGAGTAAGTAGACAATAAGGATAATAAAAACCTAGATCTTTATTTACTTATCTATCTATTTTATTTTATTTTATTTATTTATTTATCTATCTATCTATCTATCCATCTATCCATCCATCTATCCATCCCTATATTTGTACTTACACCTATGCCTATGCCTGTACCTATACTAAATAGCCTTGCTTGGCTACTTTACTATCCACACTACTAGGCCTTAATTTGCAAGACCCATGGCTATGCTATTATGGACCTCGAGAGCCACCTGCAGCGGGAGCACAAGGGCCTCGACCGGCTTACCTACCGAGCCCTCCTCCAACACTACCGGGGGCACGACCTGAGGGGGCCAGCCTGGCAACGGCCCGGCGGGCCCGGAAGGGAGCTGCTAAGGGAGCCAGTGGCTCCCGTGCCCGGGCTGCTGGTTCGCCAAGGCTTTGGCTGCCGGCTGTGCCCCAGCTTCCTGACGGTTAGCTGGAAGCAATGCAAGGTTCACTGCAGCCAGGCCCACGAGGCAAGGGACAGCCAGGCTCGGGATATGCTCTGGTTTAATGCTAAGCTGCAAACCTTCTTTACCAGACCACAATGCAAGCAGCTTTACTTCCGAGTCTCCAGCGAAGCTAAGGCTCTAGCCCAAGAGGCTAAGGCTCTGGCCCAAGAGGCTAATAGCTATAGCAACAGCTATAATACTAATACCAATACCAATACCAATACCAATGTTACGTATATGATGTGATGTGTGTAGTATTAAGTCTAAAGAACAAGTGTTCTGTGTGTAAAGGGAGATATATGTAATCTCTATCCCTTGGGTTTGTCTCTTGTTACATAAGCCTCGCTTGCAATGCGCGAGACACTTCCAACAGGGATGACCTGACCTGGACCTAATGCAGCTAATCCTTTGTCCATAGCAATAGCCTTGCTGGCAAGGAGAAGGAGCTTTTATAATACCTTATTACTAGGCCCTGGAAGAGTAAGTTCCTTAATAGCCAAGGTGAATAGAAGTGGCCCTAGGTCTAGTAATATCTAAGATAAGTAAAGAAATTCTAAGAGCTCTTCTTGCTGCTTATGTATATAACTAACTACCTGCTCTGGAGTACTAAAATTATTGGCTTGTAGCTAGTAAATGGTATTAATAGAGACTATAGTGTCTTTATTATTGATGGTGAGATTATTTTGGTTAGCTAATACTATAAATCCCTTGCCCACTTTGATAGCTCCAAGATTATTCTGTGGATTCTGCCAAGCCGGGTCGGGCGGCTGCTGGCGATGTATATGATTTACATCCGGCCCTTTATAGACTGGCTCTAAGCCGGCCACTGGGCCTTGTACAATAAGGTTTACTTACCCAGTGACTTTATCTGGCACCACCCAGCTAGCCTGGAGGCTTGGGATAGCAGCTAGGTATCTCGTGCCTTGGCTAAATAGAGCCAGTATTATATAGGGCACTAGCTTACCTTGTAGAGCTGGCGGTATGTAGCTATTGCTATTAGCCGCTGCCATATAAGAGCTAGGGGGCTATTGAGGGTAGACCTTGATGAGGCTGATGAGGCTGGTGATGATGAGGCTGGTGATGATGAGGAAGGAGGGGTAGGGCGCTCTGAGGATGTGGAAGACCTTGCTGCTGCCCACATAGGGTAAACGGCAGCCAGCTATGGGGTTACCATTGACGTGCTGAAGCGGCTGACCTCGGAGTCCTTGGAGGCCTTTGGCCAGGCTAGCCGACGTTGGCACCGATTCTTAGGCTGCACGGAGGAGGCAGAGGCGGAGGCGGAGGCGGAGGCGAGGCAGAGGCAGAGGCAGAGGCAGGCAAGAGGAAGGAAGGGCAAGAAGAGCAGGCTGAGGCAAGAAAAGGCCGGCTGGAAATGCTGGGAGCAGTAGAAACAAAAGGAATAAAAAGAAAAGGCAACAGAGCAGCAAGGAGCAGAGAAGCAGGGAGCAAAGAAGAAGAAGGAGCAGGAGATGGTCATGAGGATGAGGACGAGGACAAGGACAAGGACGAGGACAAGGACGAGGACAATGACAATGACAATAGCCAGGCGAGAAAAAGAACCAAAGGGGAGACTGCAGCTTCTACTATTGCCAGACCGCCGCCGGCAAGAGCAGCTTGGAGCAGGCAAGAGCTTATCAAGGGCCTCCGGCAAGCTCTCGGAAGCAGCAAGGCCCAGTTCCGATCAGCCGAGCAAGAGAAGGCAATCCAGCTAGCTGCTGCAAAGGCAACCCCGCTC